>JARFJB010002230.1:186230-418730 GCA_036346205.1 Vesta saturnalis | reverse complement strand
TTGAGCCTTTTTGAATTGTTACTATCCAGAAATGGGAAATGATATGTTTGATAACTAGATAAAATGTTGTTCCCAACTTCTATTGTCATTATAATATTAAGCTTCATAATCTATTTGGATTTTTGTTTTTCATATATATATATATATATATATATATATATATATATATATATATATATATAATAAATATATATAAAAATATATATATATATATATATATATATATATATATATATATATATATCTCTGTGTGTGGTTAAAATAATCATTGTTATAAACAACTAAAAAAATTAAAAACTGATGACCATGGTAAAACATGAATTCTGTAATATTAATTAATATGTAATGCAACAACTATAAATTTATAGATGTTAAATAATTTAGATTTACAAGCAAATAGAACGTCCTTGAGAAAATGTGTATGTGTATACCGTGTTAGGTTCCGCTATATACAACATTGTTTACATGTTGTATAACTTCATAATAATAACAGTATGAATGGAAATAGTAATAGATGAATCAAGAGTCAGAAAATATGTTTAAGGAATATCACGGTACCTTTGTATATTAATTACAGCACTATAATTGTAGCTTCTTGGTATTGTAAACAAATAAAGTAATAATGGAAGTTGAGTCATACGTCGATTATTAGTAGCTATTACCATTGCACGAGCATCATTATAAAAAAAAACTAAAGGAGGAAATAAACACTTGAACGAACATAACAAGAAACAGTTAAAACAATGGACCATTGTTGCAGCTGGTTTTTAATATTCGAAATAAAAAAAATCCGCCTCTCTCTTTTACCATACATAATTTTATTTAACTGATTTAATTGCATTAATAAGTTAAAAATAAATATATGGAAATTATTGAAATAAAATGGTATAAATCGTACGTAGGTATTTAATAATGGTATTTTTACTACTAAACAAACAGGAGACGATTGTAAGAAAGTTACGCTCCAATTAGTTGTAATTGTAATAATTTACGTGTAATTAACAACAATGCTTTGCACAATTGTGTAATTATGGTTTTAGATGTAGATAGTACTTGTTTGTACGTGTTTAATTGCCTTTTATAAAGACTCTGTATGTATCTTTGATGAACTAAAATGAATAAATTAGGTACTAAATTTAATTAATGGCATGACTCATAGGGTATATTATATGTCGATTACTACTAATAAACCGTCAATTGTAGTCTTACTGCATTATGTGTTTATAATCAATTAGCTTGATAATTGGGTGTTACATTCCTACATAACAAAAAATTAGGTCGCCAAGCGCTACATACAAATATGGCAAATTCTCTCCCGCACGCATGCGGTAATGCACATTTTTCTCCTATTATTAACGCTATCAAATAAAATAATCAAACTAAGATCGTAGTAAAGATTTTATATCAAACCAAATTGATCTTACTTTAAATTGTCTAAAATGAATAACATTCAATTGCGCTGCCGGTAATACAGATAACCACTTTATCGACCAAGTAAGAAATGATTGATAATTTAAAAATACTGAAGTAATAAATGCATGTGGAAGTATATGTAATAAATCAATTTAAAAATATCCATACCAAAAATAGAATGTATACTTCGTGCGTTAATAGTTTTGTCGCACTTTCTGCAGCGCATGTTCCAATCACTATTGTGCATGAAAACTTCTAATACGTCTAAACATCTAGTATAGAAAACACTATTAAGGTATAAGCAAAGCAATCGCAATTTTCTAAAAGTAAATTTCTAAGTTATACAAATTTTTTCAACACGGAATTTCTTTATTTAATTAAAATGTGATTTTTTAGAAACGTATACTTTTTTAATTTACACGATAAAGCAGATTAAAGATACTGGTACGAGAAAGTAAATACAAGTTAAAGTTTGATAAGGCACAGTACTTTTTATATAGGAGAGGGTATACATTTGACCCGGACTTTTTATTGTAGCAACAGTTACCATAACATAAAATTAATGAAACACGAATTATTTCCGAAAGTAATGACTTGCCTTCAAAATGAATTTGAAAAGAAGTCATTTTCTTTTTTTTTACTAATAGTACTCCTGAACAGGTTAAGATTTGCCTAACGTTCCAAGGCACTCAGGAACACGGGGAGGGTTTAGGGATATTGTTAGACTGCCGAGAAATGTATATGAATGGCTACCTTAAATTTGCTTTAGTCAAAGTTTGGAGGAAAACAGGAAGTGCATTCCACAATTTGGTCGCCCTCTGGAAAAATGTAGATTGATCCCGTTTAGTGTGACAAGATGGAATTTTGAGTGCGTAATTATGGTGTGAATGGAAAACCAAAGTGTTCCAAGCTAAGATGGCCTGCGAAGGTACGAAAAAGTATTTCGAAGACACACTTGCAATGGTAATAGCGATAGAAAAAGAAAAGAACCGAAAGTATTCTTCTATGCTCAAGAGACTGTAGGTCAGAAGTTACAGACGGGTCTTTTATACGGCCCTTTTTTGGATGCTGTATCAAGGACGTATTGGGGAGCACTGACCCCAGAGGTGGAAATTGTATTCCAGATAAGGTTGAATTTGAGCCTTATACAGTACAAGGAGTACTGTTTAGATCTGTGTAGAAAGCCCAGTTTACGGGAAACTGTTTTGCTGGCTGGCGAAAGGTGGCCAACCCATAAAATGTTCGATGATACGGACATCGCTAACATAGAAATAGAGTTTGAAGACATGCGCCATTCATATTTATAGCAGGAAATGATCGGTTTTTCTTGGCGGACAGAAGGCAACACTGGGTTTTGTCGGTTTTGAACGGGAGTAGATCATTCTTTCCTCATTCAAGGATAAGTAAGTCACTGTTGATTGATGCTGCCATTTTCACTTTAACGTCCTGACTAGACTTGTTGGAGAATTGAGAACTACAATGTAGAGCGTTGTAATCTGCAAAGCAATGGATCGGGTTAGTTGTTGAGGGAATGAGGTCATTTATGCGTAGCAGAAAGTGTGGGAGCTATCACTGATCATTGGGGCATGCCCGCGTTAATAGTAGTTTCTTTCGAAAAGAAGCCATTGATAACAACGCGTATACGTCTTTTGCAAGAAAACTCTAGCTCCAATTGATGAGTGCATCGGATAAGCCGAACGAAGTGAGCTTGGCAAGTAGGCACCTTTGAAATACCTAAAGCTACTACGACTGTTTCACCGGGCCTCTGTTATTCCAAAGTTGGGTGACATATAAAAGAAGATCACCCGTTGAACGACTCTGTCTGAACCCATAACGGTGGTCGTTTAGCAATTTATTGGGCTCGAGGAACAAAGGTAGTTGGTGGTTGATGGCTTTCTCCATGATTTTGGAAGTGATAGCGATTGGTCGATAGTTTGAGGGATCGATTTTGTCGCTCTTTTTAGGAATAGCTTGGACAACTTCCACGATAAGCGAAACTCACCAGATGACATGGAGATAGAAAAGAGTTTGAACAATACAGGTACTAGCTCGGGATAACATTTTTTAAGGACGATAGCTGGAATATCGTCAGGGCCACTCGCTTGTATGAGTCAATTGATAATGAATTCTATGAGCTTGTATCGAAAGTGGATTGGTTTCATAGCGCACAATTTTATCAGAATCATTCAAACATACATTTGATGCAAAGTAATCGACAAAGAGATTCGATTTGTCAGCAGGATCGACTACTACAGCTCCGTCGCGGACGTCATGGGAGGAAAGGAAGATGTACTAAAGTTTTTACTGATGGTTTCAGTTAATGACCAAAATTTACAACTACTCAAAGGAGATGAGACTAATTCTTTGCTTTTCGTCATTCAAACATATTTTTGGCCTTGGTGATGATGATTTTGCAACTATTTCTTGTCAGCGTGATTTTCGACAGATTTGATTTCCATCTGTGGAAGCCCTATTAAACCAGAGTTGGTAACGGGCATGACCTACACGATTATGTTGTTTGGGAATGTATAACTCCATACCCATCAAGATAACTTCAGTTATTGAAAGAGCAATGTTTGAAGAGGACCGGAAGGTTGCAAAAAATCTAGCAGTTCGCTCCAGTTAGCTGACCACCACATAGCTCTATCTGGTTTTCGAGGACTCTTGTTGTACAGACAAGTGGGTTAGTTGTAAGGAATACGTTCAGGAGATGTGGAGTATGGTCAGGGTTGTCTGGGATTCTGGTTGGTTCAGGTTCATTTGTGTGAGATCACAGGATACAGCAAATGCACTATGACCTATCGGGCTAATGGTAGGTGAAAATTCAAGCCAATTGGAGTTGTGGACATTAAAATCTCCCAGAATTGAGATGTCGCTAGATGGAAGCTGTAATAAGAGATAGTCTATTTTTAGACTAAGGTAATCAAAAAGACCTTGGAAGTTATTATCATTAAACAACAATAGAATTTCAGAAATTGGGGTCCCGAATCTTTGAACCAAATCGCGCCAAATTTGTTGTTTTCCATAGTGGACATCCTCTTACAACCTACGTCGTCCTCGGTATACTCCGCCTGTAAGGTGAAAGTTAAGAGTGGAGGTTGTATCTGGGAAATTGCAGGTCAGGCGAATCAGTGCTTTCAGGGGAGACTTGTGTTTGAACAGTTTGGAGAATGTCCGGTTGCACTTGTTCAAGGTGTTGGTAAACAGCATCAAGATTCGACCTGATACCACGTAATGAATCCGGATGTTGGTACTTTCGATGACCGAAGTCGCTTGAGTCCTGCCCTCCCGGGCATCCGAATGGGGCAGAATTTTATTCCTGGCAGATCTTGCTCTGCTTAGTCTTGATTGTGGCATTGACGAATTTTTGCCCCCCAGAATCATTGGGGCAGATCGACGAATCGAGTCGAGAGTGTGGGCGTCTCGCTCTACTCACCTGGAACATAGCGTCTGTTTTAGAACTCGTCATTTTAAGGGTTTAGCCATTAAAATGCCACGCTTGCTGGTGCGTGTTGGCACACAGATAAAGAATAAATGAGATAGTAATCGGCAGCTTTTACTGAACTTGTAGCATCAATATTAAGGAGCCCATGGTAAAGGTGGTGGTATTACACCGGGCGGCTCTCCCAAATACTCCTTAAGGGGTCCAAATCTGGGACAATTCTTTTGGTGCCAATCGTGAGTTAGCTTTGGAATATTAAACATTATCATGTATGATCACTTTTACGCTTTTTCGTCAAATCAACCACTGATGTTGGTCTGTGGGTTGGAATAAGCTCATTAACTAGTGAAAAACGGCGAAGAATATGAACAGCTTTTTCACCTTCTGCACACAAACATTTAATGATAATATGCTGTGCAACGGAGCTCAGTAGGTACCTCACCACAACTCTCATTTTTTATATAAACAAAATAAAATCTCTAGTACCACCTGTCTATATGGCCCTGGCATATATAAAAAATATCTGGTGTGAAACGACACATAACCTTCCGACCTACAAAGTGGAAATTAAAAGAAATGAAATAATTTTAATTATAATTTTTTTAGGATAATTACGTATGCAACCTCTTTTTTATATGTTCATAACGAAAACATTTATTTCGCTTTACATTAAAAAAGGTATGTAAAATTAAGTTTTTTTTTAAAAATATGTCTACGCTTTCTCTTATAAAATTAATCATTATTCAGATATTGAAAAAAATTTTACCTTAGGAATTTTCTTGCCGCTAAATAATGCGTCGTATTGAAAAATTTCATAGAACATAATTAATCAATATGTTTAAGGTCTATGCCTAGGTATTTTTATATCTTTGAAATCTGGAGCTGTTTTAGAAATATTTGATAAAAACCAAAAACTTCCCTAAATAAACTCCCCTCACTGCCACTGGATTTCTCCCAAAATTTAATCTGCTTCAAACGAAATGAAAACAACGGCGCGCACGCTGTCTGCAAGCAGATCAGTGAGCATCGCGTTTAACATTGTAAACGTACTTTGTTAAAAGTTTTACGTGCGTACGTTCTGCTACCTGCGTCGTTTTCACGATGACAGGTAGAGAGCCACCGTTCCAGCAGAGGCACCCGTACGCTCTTCGGAGTAGTTACGATGAGCTCGAGTATTTCCCGCTACCAGACAACCTCGACCTGACCGGAGAGCAAGCCCCTTTCGAGCCCTTGCCCGGATACGAAGAAGTGATCAAGAAGAAGGGCAAGAAGAAGAAGAAGCCCAAGAAACTGGATGAAGAGATGGCTGCTACACCGCTTCCAGCAGTACCAACAAGCGTCGTTGCAGAAGAATCGCCACAGTCCGACGGGTTTCGGCTCCAGAAGAAGCCGAAGAAATCTTCTAGAGACCGCCCGACTACGCCCACAACGGTCATCAACGCGTTCGAGGCCCTTGCTGACACCATGGACCGCCCGGACGTAGAAGAGCTTCCCGCTGCCAGGGAGAGGTTCCGCCAGTAATCCTTCGCGAGAGGCAGAACTGGGTTGCTTTCTCCCGTGAACTAGACCACCGAGGGATCGTCTTCACACGCGTGAAGGCAATCGCCGAAGGATATGATCCAGCCTGCCACTGCCAAGGACCGTGACAGGCGGTATATGGATAGGCATGGTACACCGTACCATACCTATCAGGCAAAGAGGGAATGTTTGTTCAAGGTGGTTCTACGGGGAATACCTGAGGCTGACGTTACCTCTGAGCTGAAAAACATGACGTTAACATCAGCGCTTGTTTCAGGATGAAGAAACAAGGCAGACCGATCCCGCTTCTGCTGGTCCAGGTGCCAACGGAAGAGGACCTCAAGAAGATCCGGCTGGTGGAGTACGTGGCTCGCCTACGTGTCTCCACTGAAGACTTGAGGCGGAGTCCAGGCACCGGGCAGTGTCACCGGTGCCAGGGATTCCGTCACGCACAGCGTTGCTGTAGAGCGGCGGCACGCTGTGTCAAGTGTGCAGGACACCACCACTCCAGTGAGTGCACCAAACCCCGTACGGACCGGGCAAGGTGCGTAAACTGTGGTGGTGATCATCCGGCCAACTTCAGGGGATGCCTGAGGTACCCGCGTCTCCCTCAGCGTAGGAAGACAGAAGCTCCACCGCAGCAGAAGAAGTTAGAAGAAACACCACAACAGCGACAGAAGAGGACACCGCCCACAGCGGCACCCTCTCTAGTCCGAACCGGCGTTAGTTACGCCAAAGCGACGGCAAGCGGCAGCGAGATGGCTGAAGTAGCTGAAGCGGTAAAAGCCGCAGACGTGAAAAAGCCCGCTTCCCCCGCTTTAGGATTCGACGCTGTTCTTGGCCTCCTCGGAGGTTTGGATATGGCGAAGGTCCTACCTGTCATCCGAAGGGTGGCAGCGGCCTTAGTTTCGGCACAAACTGCGACTGACCTGTGGCGAGTAATCCTCACACATGGTCAGGAGGTGTTTGCACTTTTTGTGTAAATATCTCCGGAACGGCGATGAGTAGGGATGTTTGTCGGATTAAGTATAGCTATCAGTATCGACAATTCATTTCAATAATATAACTACCACACGGAATACTTCAATACAAAATCTACTTAAAACTATATACAACACATAAACACACACAAATACATTTAAAAACTAACTTTTTTTATCCATTTACAGGTAATAACCACAAGAAGCTGTACCTATGTCCGGGATCCGAACCATTTTGGTGCTGAGGGACCAGCCCACCTGCTTCAAGGAAACACCGCCCACCCACCCACGAATCCCGCCCACAACATCCAATAGATTAGAATAGCATATTACTCACTTAAGTAACGTAACCAACTAAGATGTTTTTTTCTTTTGCCTAGCTAATACGTAACATGTTATAAACTTATACACAACTGAAATGTAATTATATCAAAAAAACTATGTAATCAACCGGCTGAAGAGGCTACCTCGCCTGAGCAGCCGACTGAAATTGTTAATTCCATTTATCATCAATTGTACCAATAATTAATAAACGTGTTTGAATTTGAATTTGAAAATGAAAACAAACTTAAACACAAAATTTCAAGTATGTAGGTGTTTTCGTTCTGAAGTGGATACTGACACACATATACACAAACACGCGCACGCACACACACCCATGCAGACACCCACCCAGACATCATGGACGAAACTTGCCCAAATGTTGTAGAATGAGCTAATAAGTCGATTTAGCCATAGTGGAAAAAAAATTCGGTTGCATAACCATCTATACCTACATATACATATGTAAGTTGGAAGGTAATAACAATGTATAAAAGACTTTCTGTACGTATAACTGATTGAATGCCTCCAATTATACCATATAACGAAGACTATTGTCTCTTCATGTTTAGTGATTTGAAATACTATCACACTTGCGTCGCGAAAAACACATACTATATGCCCGGAAGACTGTTGTAACTTATAATGAATAAAGGCAATCATCGTAACAAAAGGAGTAATATACTAACCCATCAAATTTGTCCAACGAATACTGCATCAACTTGAGATACGGTAGTTTTCCTAGGTTCCAAACTTTATGGATTAAGTACAATGTAGTATCTTGAGTTACTACATTCTCCGTAGCCAGTTTTCTGCCACATATATTAACTTTAACCTTAATGTTGTGTGGATGGTGACATTAATAATTAAGAATTGTCAAAGTAAGTACATTTGAGGTTTAAAACTCAAGATTAATCAATTACTGACAGCGAATTTCAAAGGAAAAGCGAATTCAATGACTGTTTCATACACTTTCCAGTTTTTCATTACTTTTGTATTTTAGATTTGCAGGAATGTTGAATACAGAGCAAAGAGGACAGTGATACGTCAAATTATGAAGAGATAGGCAATTGTGTTCATATATACATATCCTACAAGAAATTGTTTCGCAGTCTCGTTAGTTGGTGAAGCAAGTATTGATGAGGAAGATAAAGAAAATAAACCTTGCCAAAGTAGCAGTGCCTGTCCTTTGATTTTGCCAGTTAAAAAATATTTTGAGGCGGGACTGACAATTTTCAAAATGCACAGAATGCATGTTGACTATCGCGGTGATGGAAACAAAGCACTAATTGCAAATAAAAGTCAGTATACGCATATTTTCAATTCCGTTTAAATCAAAAAAGTATATGAGAAAGATGTGCTGTTTATTAAATGACATATGATACCAAGAAGAAAGAGATGGAAAAAATATTTTATTCACATTAACAACAAATACATTGCGAGAACTTTGAAAGATGCTGTGATGAAGAACGTGCGATACGTGATAACACTATGCACAGCCAGTTTTGATCTTCAGGAAGCGTTACCCACCCCTCAGTACTAGGTTAACGCATTCTACTACAAAAGTAACTTAGAAACATGCAATTATGTTATGTTGTAGCGTTCAGATCTACAAAACAAATTTCTGGTAGCCCCTTTGAGTTTGAAACCTGCAGGTTCGTGGTTCGACCGTCCTCACTATTTTGTGGATAAGTAAATATTGTAACACAGTCTAATTATATACAGTTTATTATCTCAAATTATATAAAATAAGGAGAATGCCTTTTAATAAAGAAAATAAACTTAAAATATCCTAAGTAAACGATTGAAATAATAAATAATGAAAACAAAAATTAATCCTGGTTGGTCCTATGGTTAGGGACGCGACTGTCAGCTTTTCTCGCTGCTTGCTTCGCCCTCTCTGTGTGGAGCTGTAAAATACGGGTTTAACGAAAATGCGGATTTTACCTTAAATGAAATCTTAGAATAATGTTAATTAGAACGGTAGCGGTCGGCTGTGTGTATTATGGTTGTGGTAATGTGAAGCAGGGATATATAGAGGGATATACCAGGTGAGTATATTCAGTATTCTTTTGGTTATAAAATGTGGTTATGATATCGGTCATGTGGTTCTGTAATGTAGACTTTTAAAATGGGTATTTTTAATTAGAGGGTTGATAATTAAGTATGTCTAAAGGAGTTATAGAGCAATTGTAGGTGTTTTTATGATTCTGAACTGGTCTGGAGGGGTAACGGAGCAGATAAATAATATTAATGAAATCTCGGATGTGATTGCGAGGATGGTGTAAATGGGTGAATAATTCAGTATAGAGGAGAGGTGAGAGGGTGTGTTTAGGGGTAGAGATCGATGGTATTATAGGGGAACTAGGACAAGGGAACTTGTATTCGGAGCCTCAGGTGCCGACCACTTTCTAGGAAGATAATTAGGTGTGTATGGGGTTAATTCGCGTGGAAGTAGCTATCTGTTCGAGACAGAATCTTCGTTGAAATTACTACGTCGTAACAATTCAGAAGCCCAATTCGGTGCGGTTGCAGCCAAAATGTTGGCCTGAATTACGACCTGAATTAAAATACGCACCTCTTTTGTGGACGATAGAGGTATTTACTTCTATATGATTTCAAGGGGGGCAATACTTAATAATACGGGGCGATACCTCTAAGTACAACGTGCCTTAGACACGTTTACTTACCGGACTCGGTGCTAAAAGCAGCCAAAAGCGTTGTATATAAATGTGCATGCGAAAAGGGTGGTTGCAGGTATCTGTGTTGAATAAAGGTAGATGGTGGGTGCCTGTGGTATAAAACGGAGTTGGATCTGATATCAAATGAGGGATAATGGTGTATAATATGTAAAGTGAAAAGGATGTCTATTGGTTATGAGTGTGTTTGTAAATGAGGATAGTAGTCTGGAAATACCGGTCTGGATGAATACTGGTACGAATAAGTGTAATAATCGAGAATAGTTATATAAGTGAAGTTTGGATGGTAGGTGGTCTAGTATTTATACGGAAAATCTAGATAGTGGGAATAGGAATGATAACTGATAACATCTATAACGATAATGCATTTGTGGAAGTAACTAGGAAATAACGTTTGATAGGAATTATTTTCTAGGATAGGAATATTTGTAAAGGATTCACAGGATCATTACAATGTTATGTCTGGCACGAGCAGATAGCCGAACGAATGCCTAATGAGATTTCTAGTTGCCTGTTACAATTTTTGAAGCCTCAGAAAGAGTTAAGGTCTTTATTCAGACAGCTGGGGAGCGCAAAACCGGATAGGTTTAAATTTTGTATGTCCAACTTTGCTGCTAGATTACTGCATTTAACCCATCCATTCTTGGTAAAAGGGCGCACACAAAGCAAGGGTGATAGTATGCACGCAGCAATCGAAACTGCCAAGAAATACATTAGACACCAGTGAATTACAATAATTAGAATGACTAAGATGAATTTCTACAACTTTAAGGAAAATGTGCAGAAACAAAACTGGAAATCCGTTTAAAATCAGTCACGTATGAAAAATAAAATTCATTCCTAATCAGCCTATTTTGTTCAAAGTATGATAAGAGGAAGCTACCACAATAACTTTGGAGAAAAATATTGCCCGAGGGCGACCAAAAATAGTCTATACAAGCTAAACGGATTGCTTGGTATTTATCTGGAGACATACCTGTTATGTATCATAGATTTTACGAGGCCCCTTCATGCTGGTAAGCAAAATTATGATGATGATTATGAAGGAAGTGGCGCCTTAGATTGATATTTTTTACTTTTTTTCTGCTATTTTCTATCCTAACCTTTGCTTTGTTATTAGTTATGTTTCTTCAATAAACTCATGAATCTTCGAATTTACTGTTTCATTTCTCAATGTGGGTACATAATTTCATCATGAACTTAAAATAACAAATTGCGATCAATCGAAAACAATAGTATCTCATTCAAAGTACAAAAATGTAGTAAAATAAAATGGAACCGATGTAAGAATGAAAACATACCTGTATAAAGAATCAATTGCCAAATTTATAGAAGAACTGCGGCGTCCTATTATTTTTAGTTCTGATTACAACTTAAAAATCAAGTTTTCTCATAACTATGGAATTTGAGAAACGACTTGATTCGTTGGAGGAATCGACATTATATAACATTTTCACGGCCGTATCTAAAAAAAATTGTAATGCGGATAAATCACTCGAATTCAAAATTTAAGGAGCTGATTATCCCAAATGTTAGGCGATAGATTTAAAGCCACTTTAATTATAACACAAGTAGATTTTTTTGTTCGCAGTACATTGACATTGTACGGTATTTTCGTTCTGGTATAAATTGACTTTATGTCTCGTGCTACTTAACCCATTTGGACCCATTGTCCCTGTATGAGACAAATTTACTTTTAATGTAATAAATATTATTTGATACATTTGAATTTAAGTTTGAGTGAATTACAGGGTTCTTTCTACATAGTCCATCTATGCCATGTTACACCAAAACGTTACAAGGGATTGCTAGTTGTAGGCATCATTTCAGATAATCTCCAAAAATTGTTTACTTTTCGACAGCGTGTTTTTGGATGCAGCTGAGTGTTAAACGTGTATTGTTTTTATTACTTTTTTGTGATATTTATATACTTTGGTATGTATTTATTTAGTTTATTTTAATTAACAATACATGTTATTCAAAAATATAATAAATTTTATAAAAATAAAATTGTTCTCGTGTGGGGACAATGGACACAATTCCATACATCACTAAATTATTGTAATTTATTATTTTAGTGTTATTACAATGGAACCAAATCAAATTAGCTATACCGCCTAAAGTTGACGTTCAAACTGATGAGGAAGATGTTGATGACGATGATTTAGTTTCATTTTCAGTACCAAACGATATTACAGGTGAGGTGGAAGTTCTAAATGAGATTGACGAAGAGGACGATAACATTCCATTATCTCTACTCCGAGACATTATAAGAAAAGAAAACAGTAATAACCATATACCAATCTGGAGTAATGATATAGTGGAGGATGAAGAAATGCAGGGAACATTTACTCAAAAAAGAGTTATTACTTTAAAAAATACGTTAAAAAATTTAACGCCAGTACAACTTTTTGAAAAACTGTGGGACGGTACAATTTGCAATATTATTGTCAGCCAATCTATTTTGTATGCAAGGCAAAAAAATGACCATGCATTTAGTGTAACTGCCGCCGATATAAAAATATTTATAGGCATCTTGTTAATGCAATGTCTAAGAATAGGTTCTGCGAAATAAAGAAGTATATACATTTTGCTGACAACACTGCATTAGACAAAAATGATAAAATGGCCAAACTTCGACCACTTATGAAATTACTAAACGTTAATTTCCAGCAGTGGGGAATATTTTGGGAAAAACTATCCATCGACGAGGAAATGGTTAAGTACTTTGGATATCATAGCTGCAAACAATGTTTAATAAAAAAACCTGTTCGATTTGGATACAAAAATTGGCTATTGTGCAACTCTACGGGCTATTGTTTTGCATACGACACATACTGTGGTGCAAAAACGGTAAAAGAAAATAAATTACCACTTGGGTCTAATGTAGTACTAGATTTACTAAAAGTTGTGTCAAAACCCTCTGACCATATAGTTTTTTTTGACAACTTTTTTACGGGCATCGATCTAATGGCTGATCTACGAAAGAAGGGCTTTCGAGCAACAGGGACGGTACGAGACAACAGAATAAAAAAATGTCCTCTCACCACGTATGCTATCATGAAAAAGAAAGAACGCGCCAACTATGAATACAAGTATGATACGGAGGAAAACGTTCTACTTGTCCGATGGAAAGATAATAGCGTAGTTACCATGGCCACTATTTACGACAAAGTATTTGCTCTGCAAAGCGTAAAACGGTGGTCATCAACTGAAAAAAAGAAAATTGATGTTCCTCAGCCAAAACTGTTTGCCAGTTATAATGCTGGAATGGGAGGCGTAGACTTGCATGATCAAGCGGTTAATAATTATCGAGTGGCAGTATTTGGAAAAAAATGGTGGTGGCCACTCTTTACGAATACACTCAATATGTCGATGGTAAATGCATGGCATTTACATAGAATTGCCAACCTAAATGAATGTCTCGACTTATTAGGGTTTACAAGGGAAGTCGCAAGATGTTATCTACAATGTTTCGAAAAGTCAAAAAAAATAGACCGTCAGGCTCGGTGCCCAAAAGTAAATCAAGCGAAGGAGGGCATTTTCCAAGGAAAATGGAGAACCAGCAGCGGTGTAAAGTTTGCAAAATGAAGACTCGATGGCAGTGCATTAAGTGCAATGTAAATATATGTTTAGAAAGGGAATGTTTTATACAATTTCATTCATAATTGCAAGTATATACAAAATAAAAAATAGTTACTAAAAAAATTCTTTTTTCTCAATTACTCTAGTACGTGTCCATTGTCCCTGTACGAGGCACCCTTATTTTTCTCTAATAAAAACAAAATTTAAAAAAAATAAGCATGTAACATTAATTATTTATTGTTTTTTAAAACGTTTTTGCAAAAATTAAACAAAAAAAAAAAAAAAAAAATCCGTCGGTCCAAATGGTCCAAATAGTGGTGCTATAGCAGAACTGCCATAAAAAAGGAAATAATCCCTGGGATTCCACTCTTACTTCCCGCTACAGTCAATAATAAAAAGGAATGAATGTAATGTCTTCACTTTCGAAAATATATTAAGCCGCGATTGAGATAATTTTTACTGCAGTGACCTTTCAGTTTTTATTTAAAAAAAAGGCTGCTTAAAAGCACACTTTCAACATATGTTGACCGTTTTTATAAACAATTACTCAAATTTGTTTATAGTTTCCCATTTTTTAACTGACCTAATTTATACGTCAGTTATCGCAATACAAAAATAATCCAAACTAAAGTTAGAATTTGAACAACTTAACGTATTACATTATTATTGTGTTATTACCTACCAATAGTATAACATTATTATAATCCATGTGTGTTTTAATAATTTTTTTGCAAATAAAAGTCAGTAATTATATTTTATAATTTTTTGTTATAGATGAACATGCATGAAAATTTTCGTAACACAATTTCATTGACCTTTTGTTTTTTGCCACACAAGTTTTGTATTTCAATATCTAGTACAGTGTGTTCGCATTTTGCCTTTCTCCCAGACGAAAGACGGTACTGTTAGATTTATTATACCATTCATTCTTGAATAATTACGGATACGCGGACTAGTTTCTAAAGTGTTCAAATAGTATAGTAGTTAGACGGAGATGAAAATATAACAGTACTATGCACAAAATGTTGATTAAAATTTTATCGTAAGTGGCATTCAAAATTTTAAAAGGTTAAATAAAATTGAAAGTCTTCCTATCCACCTTCACTATAGTTACCAAGCTATGAATAATAGTTTAAGGCACTGTTTAATGTTAGAAGAAATTTGTGCCGAAATTGATCTTGACCATATAAAATACCTAAATACATAAAAGTAATTAATTGTGAATAAATTGTATTCAAGGTTTTTTTGTGCATTCAAGCTTGTATCAGCTCATGAATAATAAACATTAATACAACGATTGTAATAGACACAACTGTGTATGTTAATAATCATATTATTGTAGTTGCAACAACGTATTTAAAGCAACAGTTTTATAGAGGTAATAAAATTTAATAAAAAAGAAAAATAACCGCTTTTTATTTTATAGTAATAAGGCACATTTGTGGATGGTTGATTCTATCTTTAAAAGATCAAATCACCAATCAGTTATGTTGCTTTCAATACATGTGATTATTTGTGTACAAAAGATAATTATCAAACAAAAAGAAATAATTTTTTGTAACTTGCAGTCAACTTTTTTTTTGAGAAATACGCATAAATTTAATTTAATTTTGCAAATTATTATTATTAAATAAAAGTGTTATAAATTAATTACGATAAATTATTTTTTGCATATATTTGCATATCTGTGTAACATTTCCCAAGTGAAATTCCATCACATTCTCTTCTATATTTTAAATGACCAAGAGACTAAAGAATTTATAAAATAGCTCATAATTGTATAATTTTATTATAAAAGAAGCATGATTACATGTACAAAGTGACTCCTATACAACGTGCCCAAGATAAGGATGAACAGCATGGGGATCTTGAAAACGGTAAGAGATACGAAGGCGGTTAAATTAGAGAAAAGTTGTATAATTTAGGACGTATTCACATTTATTTTGCAAAAGTTCATTATTGTTTATCGTTTCAACAAAATGTGATTTTTGAGTTTTTTTTTCGTAATTCCTTCATTGATTTTAAAAGATTTTAAAAAACCAAAGGTACTTCTTACTTCTTCATTGTCACGTTTTGAATTCAATTTGAAGGCGTTTTCAAATTTTTTATTCGACGTTTCGTCTCCGAGAAACCATCAACTTTTTTTTTATATCGCCGCTACCAACGATACACCCTGTATTCGATAGTATTTTTTATTGCGAATTGTATTATGTATTATGGTTTTGAAGCTAATTTTTAAGAAAAATTCGGATTAATATTAGTATTTGATAATATTCTTTTATGTTCAGATTTAACAACTCCAATCTTTTAAACTTATTTAATTAAAGTTCAATAATTACAATAACTGTTCAAATAGGTTGCTGTTATTTTCTAGACACAGGTAAGCTCTCTTTACTGAAAAAATTAAAACATGGTCTAGCATTTCTGGCGAAATTATATGAATTGCTGCCATAACAACTAAATTTCATTTCCAAAACTCCCATCATACACTTGGTTTTCAGGTAACCTCACAGAAAAAAATCCAACAGGCTTAAATCGGGTGATCGGACTGGCCAATCAACTGCACTGTAAGTTCCAATCCATTTTCCTGTAAACCGCAACATTTCTTGAGTTATGTGCTGGGGCAGCATCTTGTTGAAAGCAACAGTTGTTAACAAGTTAATAAGGCATTTTCCAAATCAGTACTTAATAAGTTCAGATATCGTTCGGAATTTAAGTTGTTGTGATAAATAAAAGGTCCTTCCAAAACAAAGATTTTGTATTGCCGAATAATGTTTGTTACGTCGGTTGAAAATTCCATTGTTGGTTGCCATTCTTTCATCAAGTCAAATTATTTTAAAAGGAAAATTTAGATCTTACTCACATTTTCTAGTATACCATTCCATAGATAC
Source organism: Vesta saturnalis (assembly GCA_036346205.1). NCBI lineage: Eukaryota > Metazoa > Arthropoda > Insecta > Coleoptera > Lampyridae > Vesta > Vesta saturnalis. Next base: position 401,881 of record JARFJB010002230.1, on the reverse strand, counting down.
ACTTACTGATTAATTATAGTTATAATTAAACAACATTAAACAAAAAAACAACCCACGGTAATGGTAATAAAAACAACTTAAAATACGTATAATTCCAATAACAACAACGATCTCAACGCAATAAAACTAAGTTAAACAGTTTTCAACAAGTGTTATTTTATCAACGCCTTCTAATACTAACTGTTGGTTGCGACGATATAAAAAAATAAAGTTGGTGATGATTTCCGTCGAATAAAAAATTGGAAAACGCCATGTAACAGAATTCAAAAACTGACAATTTTAAAAATCTTTTAAAATAAATGAAAGAATTACGAAAAAAGAAAAACCCAAAAATCGCATTTTGTTTTAAATCTCGGAAACGATAAACAATTAACAACGTTTGCAAACCAGATGTGAACATGCCCTAAATTATACAACTTTTCTGTTATTTAACCGCCTTCGTCTCTCTTATCGTTTTCAAGATCTCCATGCTGTTTATCCTTACCTTGGGTACGTTGTGTAATGCCCACAATTAAAATATCATAAGAGCCCAAAATAAGATTTTTGGATTTAACAACATGGGGTCAAATACAAATATTTGATAAGATGCCTGGCGTTAAAGTAAAAATAAATTGTCTTTGTTGCAACCTAAATAATATTTCTTTTGAAATCTTTTGTAGAAGACGCTAGTTGTGTCATCGTTGTGAACATAAAGCAGCGCACCTTTTTTGTTGCCCCTAGTATGTTGATCTTACTAACAAATTATAGGACACAAAATATACTCGAGTTCATGAAACGCATTGTTGTTGAGAAAAACGAAACTTTTATGTATTCAGGTTATTTCGATCAAATTAAAACACATTTGTTAACGTGAAATTAATTTATTAAAAACAACTAAAGAAATAATATTGAAATGAAATATACTAATTTAATAAATTTTCAACGTGGCCCCCTTAGAGACTTTGGTAAAAAATAACTTCACAAAAGAACGAGTTGTATATAATTATTTACGGGAATTTATCGTTTTTGATTGTACTAAATTGTTCATAAACTCCCCTAAATAAAAATGTTTCGTTTAGGTAAGTCGACGCTATTAGAGGGAAATGAGGCGAAGCTCAATCCTGCATAAACCACGTGTTGTACTGCAATTAGTACTAAATCATCCATTAAAATTCCTAATATTGATAGATCACTTATTTGTAACAATATCACGTATAAAACTGCAGAATATTCTCACTCAGAATCAGAGCGGTTTGAACTTTCAAACGTAAGCCTCTACCCAGCCTTAGAGCCTTTGCGATTTTCATTGCACTCTAAAGCAACTTTCAAAAATAATAAAGAACTAACCTCCCTTTGCCCAGCATCGTAGTCTTCGCCGTTTTGCGTTAGGATTGTCACTGCGCCGCATACAGTCGACACAAGGAAGCGGATCCGTCAAAAGAAGCGCTACAGCCAGCCAGGAGCCAAACCACTAGAGGGACACCGGAGAGTCACAAAGAGCAGCAGCCAGAAGCCACAGCAGTGAAAGGTATAATTAATAAAGAATTTTAAAATAAATTTTTGTTTTATTTTAATAATAATTACTAACAAAACCTCCATTTTCAATCGGATGTCAACTTCCAAGCTTTAACCACGTGTGAGGCTGCACCTGTGAGAGTCCTTTTCGAAACAACAATAATTTTGACCCCTGTTTCAAGTATCCATACTAACACGCCATGGTAAAACATGGCAAACGACACCACTCAAACGTTCTAGCTCCTTCTCCGCCGCAGTTCGCACTAGATGACAATATATCTTTGCGGCAGCCGCGCACTTCTTCACTAATGAGGCATCTCTATGTCCTCTATCCTTCCTGCGTTCCACCCGCATTCAAATCGTGCACCATCCTTTTAAAACCCTAATCCTTCTATTTGTATTTTCTAATCCAAAACCTAACCTGCCAGTAAAGTCTCCAAAATTCCTTTGTTAAATTGATATTGCATGCAATATACCAAAAATTCAACACCCAAAAGTCCTTATTCCAAGCCTTAGTTTCGTCTTGGTTGAACATTAAACTCAACCACAACCGCATGCTATTGGAAATGAGCGAGGTCCTTCCAATACGATGCAGCGAACATGCAGCATCGTCGGTGAGCCTGCATTGACGCTGTCGCAGTTTGGTCTGAACGTCCAAACCTATCAACCCTAAACCCTTGTCAGTAGTTACGACGTAGCTGAAGAACTGGAAATTGGCCACAAAACAGTTTTGACTCATTTGAAACAACCGAATCGTTTTTGAAGAGATTGATAACTGGTGATGAAAAGTGGATCTCGTACGACAAGAACGTGCGAAAAGGGTCGGTCAGGCTTCACAGACTGTGGCAAAGCCCGAGTTAACTCGAAACAAGGTGATGCTGTGTGTATGGAGGGATTGGAAGGGCATTGTTCATTATGAGCATTTACCGCCGGGCAGAACCATCGATTCGGATCTCTACTGCCAACAACTGATGAGATTAAAGCAAGAAGTTGAGAGAAAGCGTCTGGAATTGATCTATAGGAAGGGTGTGGTTTTTCATCACGATAACGCTAGACCACACACATCTTTAGCCACTCAGCTAAAATTAAGAGTTTGGCTGGGATGTGTTAATGCATCCGCCATATAGCCCTGACCTTGCACCATCAGATTTCCACCTGTTTCGGTCTCTGCAGAATTATTTAGGCAGTGTCAGGTTAACATCAAGAGAGGACCGCCAAAACTACTTGTCGCATTTTTTTTATAAGAAGTTTCTACAGCAACGGGATTATGTCACTACCTACAAGATGGCAAAAAGTTATCGAACAAAATGGCATATATATATATATATATATATATATATATATATATATATATATATATATATATATATACTACAATTAAATGTAAATAAACTTTGAAAAAAAATGTCTTGAGTTTTCATATAAAATGCGAAGAAACTTTTTCCCCAACCTAATATATTAAAGGTAAAATCTACTGATGTTTAAATAAATCTTGAAAGAGATTAGTTACCTACTGAGTTATCAATGTACTATTTTTTTAATTTGCGAATTTTGCTTCTTTGGCCATAGTCTGTTGTTAAAAGCTTTCTTTTCAAATCTCTGTTAAATTGATTTTGAAAGTTATTGTAGTTTATTAGAATTACAACCCGTAAATAAACAAGAAAGAACAAGAAAGAAAACACTCAACACAATACAATTGAAAAGCAAAGTCTATCTTGCATCAAACAAAATAGTTTTTTGGGTGCCTTGTGTCTTTAAAAAGACAGTTCTACAAAAGTTAATTCACAGCCAGTCAAAAAAGCAGAAAGACTCGATAAAATGCACGAGCTCTTATGGAAAACAAATGTAAACCACACGTAAACGAAGCGTTCAGTACCGATGGTGACGTAACAACGCAGCCGCCGCCGGTTCAATGTACGTTAAAGGCAAATGAGCTATCCTTTAGAGTCTAGGTATTGTCGTTGTCTTTAAGCAACACTTTGGTAAAACAGGAAACTAATTTTAACTAATCTTATTGTTAAAAGTTATAAATAAAGTTGGTTTCCTGCGTGTACGAAAGTGTTGATTAAAGATACCTTCAGAATAAACTCAAACAGTTTATGTTGTTGCAAACTAACCAAAACTAAATTATCGTAAGACAGGGCCGTAACAAAAAAATGAAAAAGTGCATTACTTTTACTCCCAAACGCAATTAGATCGACGCTACTTGCAATACATCAATGAATTTGGGATGCAAAAGTCCTCCAAAATACGTTATAAAAAAACCAGGGTTGTATTTAAAAAAATCAGGTTGATGGGTTTTTAGCCCAAAACGTCGGGAAAATATTAAGTGTGATATGTCGTTGGATTTAGAATTAAAATTAGAGTTTACTAAGAATAGAACAAATTTTTTGGACTATTTAAAAAATGAGGTTGATGATTGTTTCGAAAAAACGAAACGTCGGATTGAAAATCCAAAAACGTCAACTTGTAGAGCAGAAGAACTAGCAATGAGAATGTGAAATGTATTTAGTCATCTCTTTTCAAATAGGCATAAAAACGAAATCCCGAATTTTCTGTTTTTTCCAAATATTTTTGGAAGTATTCGGAATTTCCCAAATTTTTTAAAGTCACTTTGCAAGGTTCGGTTGGGCACAACTTTTTCGTAATTTGAACATTTTTGTAATTCTGAAATTTTACAACAAATTTTTTTATTAAATACAGGGTGTACTATTTAAAATAAGGCAGTTATTTGCAATATTAGGTACCTGCAGTTGACATTTGATTTTTGAGTGCCTTGCATATTTTCTTAACAAAAATTTTATGCTGTCTTACACAACAACCCTTTTGCAAAGTACTGACAGGCTACGCTGTTTCAATAATAATAAACGTAGCAAAAATAAATTTTGAGTTCAAAAATCATTTAATATCTTTGAAACGGTAGGTTTTAGGTATAGGTAATTCTATTGCAACTTGCCTTTATTTCATTCATAGATTCCAAAAAACATATAATATACAGGGTGGTTCATTAAAAAAAATAACTTTGATATGAATCCTTTTGAGAAAGAAACGAACCAATTGTTGGTATACACCGTGTGTCCGGATAAGAATGAACAACATGGGGATCTTGTAAACCGTTAGTTACAAATATGTTCAAATTAGGAAAAGTTGCGAAACACTGAACCTTGCAAAATGACGTTTTACAATTTGGGACGATTTAAAATTCTGGCTCTATTTGAAAAGATATGACAAAATAAAACATTCTCATTGCTACTTTTCTGCTCTACAAGTTGACGTTTTGAATTTTCTATCCGACGTTTCGTTTTTCGCAACCATCATCAACTTCATTTTTTAAATAGTCCAAAAATTTGTTTTATTCTCAGTAAACTCTAAATTTAATTTTAAATCCAACGACATATCACACTTAATATTTTTCCGATGTTTCAGGCTAAAAAGCCATCAACCCGATTTTTAATACAACCCTGGTTTTTTATAACGTATTTTGGAAGACTTTTCATCTCAAACTCATTGATGTATTGCAAGTAGAATCCGATGTAATTGCGTTGTGGAGTAATTTAATGCACTATTTTAATTTTTGTTATGACTCTGTCTTACGATAATTTAGTTTTGGTTAGTTTGCAACAACATAAACCGTAGGAGCTGATTCTGAAGGCATCTTGAAACCAACGATTATACGTAGACTGAAGGAAGGATAGTTCATTTCGGCCGAGCGTTCGGAAAGTCGCGACGACACCATCAGTGCACTTTTGGACGCGTCTAATTTAAAATGTATGACGACATATTACTTATTTTTAAATTATGCCGTTTGGCTTTTTTTTAATAAAAGGTATTTTAGGCTGTTCAAATGACCATTTAACCAGAAAGAAAATGAAGTTCGTACAAGCAATATAAATGGATCAATAAATTAATAGAGTATTAGTTTTACTGGAAATCTGAACTGTTTTGATGGGGAAGGCGGATTTATACTTCGACAAAAGCAAACAAACTGGTAGAAAGTTAAATTGTATTAACTACAAGTATTTTGAAAAATTGACATTAATTTTAACTTATTTCTGTAACAAAATAAAAAATATGGTCACATTCATTTTTAAAAATAAGTACATAAGCACACTTAAACGTGATGGTAAATATTTTGATTTATACACAGGTATTCTAATATGTAACACATAACTATTCATAGTAAGAAAATAAGGAAGCTGAAGAATAATTAAGTTTTAATATGCTAAGGAAGTTTTTCTTCCCCATGGATAATTCAAACATAAAAAAGCTCCTATTAATTATTTATGTAATTTAATAGGACGGGAAAACGTATTTTCGCATATAGTATGTACAAAAATTTGTTTGGCTGTACTATTTGTATCTGGCTGGTTTTGATGATATTAAAGAGCTTACATTTTAAAAATTGTAACAAATTAGTAAACTGTTGTTTACAGCTATTTTCATTTGTTTTTCTTTCTGTCAAAATGAGTGAATCTAATGAAAAATTCCATTCATTTTAAAATTTTGTTTATGGACCTAATGCCGTGCCAGTAAGAGTAGCATAAAGTTGGTTTAAGCGTTTTCAATCCGGGAATTTTGATGTCAAAGATGCACCTCGCTCTGGTCGCCCTGTTACGGATAAAATAAACGCCATTTTTGAAAAATCAAGAAGCAAGATCGGCATATCAGTAGTTACGACGTAGCTGAAGAACTGGAAATTGGCCACAAAACAGTTTTGACTCATTTGAAAAACCGAATCGTTTTTGAAGAGATTGATAACTGGTGATGAAAAGTGGATCTCGTACGACAAGAACGTGCGAAAAGGGTCGGTCAGGCTTCACAGACTGTGGCAAAGCCGAGTTAACTCACAACAAGGTGGTGCTGTGTATGGAGGGATTGAAGGGCATTGTTCATTATGAGCATTTACCGCCGAGCAGAACCATCGATTCGGATCTCTACTGCCAACAACTGATGAGATTAAAGCAAGAAGTTGAGAGAAACCGTCTGGAATTGATCTATAGGAAGGGTGTGGTTTTTCATCACGATAACGCTAGGCCACATATCTTTAGCCACTCAGCAAAATTAAGAGTTTGGCTGGGATCTGTTAATGCATCCGCCATATAGCCCTGACCTTGCACCATCAGATTTCCACCTGTTTCGGTCTCTTCAGAATTATTTAAGCAGTGTCAGGTTAACATCAAGAGAGGACCAAAACTACTTGTCGCATTTTTTTTATAAGAAGTCAAAATTTCTACAGCAACGGGATTATGTCACTACCTGCAAGATGGCAAAAGTTATCGAACAAAATGGCACATATATATACTACAATTAAATGTAATTAAACTTTGAAAAAATGTCTTGAGTTTTCATATAAAATGCGAAGAAACTTTTCCCCAACCTAATATATTAAAGGTAAAATCTACTGATGTTTAAATATTTAGTCTTACACAACAACCCTTTTGCAAAGTACTGACAGAGGCTACGCTGTTTCAATAATAATAAACGTGGCAAAAATAAATTTTGAGTTCAAAAATCATTTAATATCTTTGAAACGGTAGGTTTTAGGTATAGGTAATTCTATTGCAACTTGCCTTTATTTCATTCATAGATTCCAAAAAACATATAATATACAGGGTGGTTCATTAAAAAAAATAACTTTGATATGAATCCTTTTTTGTGAACACCCTATATAGTTGAAATTATTTTTAAATTGTGCTCCTAAACACCCTGTATAAGCTCTAAGAAAAAAGAATTAAAAAAGTCCAATAGGCTTCTATAGAAACTCCGTGGCGTATACGGTGCGCCACCCTGTATAAACAGCTATTGCAGTTTAAGATATTAAGTAAGGCGCTAAAGATGGCACCAAATACGACTCAGTCTGCTAGTTTCAAATTAGCAATTAGACCTACCTAGTCTACGCGAATAATTGAGCATATTCGCGCTTTTTTTTGCAAAATATACTTCGAATTTTGTATAACAACATAAAATCAAGGTAATTTCTTCTACTAAAAAGTGGACAAAGATTAATATGTATTGAACTTATAATAAACGGAGTATTGACGATTCCATCTAAAGCTAGCAAATTCAAGGTTAGGGCATATAAATGATTTATAAAGAACTAACACAGACTAATCTTTAAATGGTTTACTTCTTCTCATGATAAATCCCCAAAAGTCTACAGCATTTATTGGCGATCGTGTCTATAAGGGAATCATTTATCATGAATAACTCCTAAATCTTTAATTTCTTGTACTGAAGTTAACGGTCTACATAATATTGAATAATTAAAAACATTATGCTTCAATTAACAAATGAAAGGCACTTGTCGAAGTTACGATGCAGTTTATTGCGTTCACGATCTAAGTCATTTGGTAATTCTACGGCCGCTTTAATGGTGGATATAACTGTGAACATTTTTAAATCGTCAGCATAAAGAGCAAAAATAGAACATGTAATACAAGAAGAAATGTCATTAATAAAAATTAGGAAAAGAGTAGGTCCTAGATCAGACCCTTGCGGGATACCTGACGTGACTAAGTTATAACTTAATGTAGCTCCGCAAATTGCAAAAGACTTGAACCATTTTAAAAGGTTACCAATAATACTAAAGTTGGATATTTTATTTAAAAGAATTTGGTGGTTAACCTTATTGAATGCGTTTTTTAAAATCAGTGCAAAATGTGTCTACTTGATTATTTTTATCAACTATGTATTATCTCTTAAAAAGCGAGTTTTATGAAAATTCATAATACTTATTTCAATGTTTGAAAGCAAAATTGTAGTGTGAATAGTTTAAAATTAATTAAAAGTGGTTCCCTGTTCAGAAGTCTTACTAATAATTACAACATTAAAATATACTGGTTTACAGTTAATAATATCTAATATGATTGTGATGCTTTACTTGGTATTTTTTCAATCTTTGAATTAACAAGTTATTGCCAAACAATCGAAACACAAATGTTTACTTTATGTTATCAAAAATCTAGCATATGGGTTTTATTCATTAGAGCAAGCGCAGATTACATAATGGAAATCCTCACATAAAAAGCCTTTACGTGTAGATAAATAGTTTTATAATTTAAAAGGTTTCTTGGCCAATTTTGTTTAAATACAACTAATATGAAATGTAGTTATATTGTTCTATAAAATATTTTTCATAAACTCAACGTTTCGTAATATATTATTTCTTCTTCATCAGTATAATTAAATACACTACAAAAAGGAAAAAAATACATAATTATATTAACAAGGAAAATATAAAATTAGAATTATACATTTAAAATGGAAACAAAAGTTTTTAATTTGACCTGAGAAGACATGTACGTACGTACAAGAGCAACAGTGAGTGGTTAGAAAAGCCCGTCAAAGTGTATTTAATAAATACTGAAATAATGTCGGCGCGTCGTACAAGAATGAATGCATATGATCGAGTGAGTGGGTACACCGTGATACATGGTGACAGTTATTTCAGTGCAGGCTCGAGATAAATACTTTATTTAAAACAAACGCACCCCACTGCCACTAAAAGTCTTTGTATATTGTGGAAGACATCTTATTATTTCTAAATTCACATTACGTCTGATGCTCAAGTACATACTACTAACTGGTTCAACGATAGTAAACGTTCATGTCCTTTCTGTCCACATATGAACGGTCGTATATGTCTTAATTTTTTTATGCGCAAAACGAAGTTTTTTAAAAGAATGGATATAATTTTTAAAAAATGTACATTTATGTAAATTTTTTTTTCTGTATTCTTGTTTAAAAAGAGTGGTACTTAGCGCCAGTATATTGAGTAACAGAAAATAGAACCGTAGTTATAAGGATAATGGCAAGAGATGTCACTGACCAGTATTTATTTATTTTGTTTGGTTGTGGTACTCCACCAGATTATATACATTTTGCGGAACACATTTCACATCGTGCACGTTTATCTGTAAAAACTATACAGTGTACACCCACGTTTGGTAATCGATCATCATCTGGAATACGGTAGCCACCACAAATTTGAGCGCCGACTGACGTAATAATATTAGCGAAGATGATCTGCTAAATCTACTAGACCCATAAGTTACTGTAATCAAAAACAATATTAAGGCAACATACATCAATTTTTCCCAATTTATGATCCTTTCTTTTAACAGTTGCCTGTTCATTTCAGTAGTAAATGAATATAAAATGAATTGTGTTATTATCCATCCATTCCTAGTCCCGTATTTTAAAATCTATAATCCTCTTGCAAGAGCCTTATCTCCTTTCAAGTCGGTGGAACCACCTTTGCGGCCTTACCTAAATGTACCTATAACTGAGCACTTTTGCAATTTTAATGTCTCTAGCAATTTTAAAGAGTAAAAGTAAGCAGATAATTTTATTTTTTTACCACCCACTTTCAATAAGTGAACGAACCACTGTTTCGGCCAAGTAGTATTCTGAAAATTTGGCTTTGATTTCATCGAATCTCCTAGAAACCACAATTTGAAGTCACAGTTGATTGGCTTTTTGAATTGTATTGCTTCAAAGTTGGCCTACCCTTGAAAAGGATCATAGGCTCGCATCAACAGTTAATTGCCTAGTGCCGTGATATACTTTCTGAAATTGCATACTGCGAGATTGAACTAGAGGCCTGATTCTATATATTTTGTCTTTATTATTGAGAGTGTCTTAGGGTCAGCGAGACCGTTCATTAGAAGTTTATGAGGCCAATGAAAATTCAGAATCAAGTATAATTGATTTCGTTTTTCAACTATATTGAGAGTGTCTTAGGGTCACCGAAGTTGTCATCCTGTTATTCATTAGAAGTATTATGGGTTTGTGGACCAAAATTTCAAATCGAAAATTTAGAATCAGTATACCATTCCATCTATTCGTTTTCAACTAAAATTATTTTTCGAAATCTTTCACTGGTTGATATTTGAATATGGACTGTAACTCCTATTTGGATTGAGATAAAAAGTTAAAATACAATTAAGTTTTTAGTTTAAAGATGCGTTTATCGTAAGCAGTGTTGAAATAAAAATATTTGCCTGAGAATAACGCCAGAGTTAAAAATGTAAAAAAATCAACTTTTTTAAATGGAGTACCCTTTTTTATGTTACGTAATCGAATTGGCGATAAGATTTGCTACAAAGTGATACGACATTATTATACCTAAATCAAACTGTTCTCGAGTTATTTCCATAAAACGGAAAATGTTAATTCCTTAGCCATTATTTCGAGAATGTCATGAACGGTTGCTATGGATACCAGAAATAATTTTTCAAATTTCAAGTTTTTAATGTTTGCGACTTAGTACCTCTTAAATGCCTTAATATTATTGCTAAAATAATGTTTATACAGATGAAGAAATTCTTAATTTATTTTTTATACACGGAAAATGCTACAAGATTTTTAGTGGAACTTGCACAATATTTAACTAAAACTATTCACATTTATTAAAATACTTATCTTATTTGGGTTTATAATGGTGTATGTATTGTTAAAGATGTTGAAACAATTGTGAAATATTAAAAATTGAAAACATAATTGAAAACAGAGTATCAACGTATGTTTGTATTTGTAGAAATAATCTTTTTTTTTTAGTTTATAATTTATACATGAACTAGCAACTTTTATTCACTATAATATTATTTATTTATTTCAAAACAACTATTTTTCAAGTTATTATTCAACTTATCCAATTAAAGGTATACTTAGAAACACAAAACCTTCCCCACAATTAATTTGAAACTCTTAATAATTGGTTACAAAATGGTAACTAGTTTCGACAAAAATTGTCATCTTCAGATCTATTCAGAACTATTGACAAATTTTAACATCATATATGCATAACTAACAAATACTTACAAGTACTTATACATACGTTTTTAATAACATGCACAAATACATAATTTAATGCAGTTCTGTACTATGGTTAAAACGCTAAAGCGTAAGGTTAATCAATATCTAGATATGTTTTAATGTACAGGGTGTCCTATTTTCGATGTAATTGGGGGGTTTTAGTTATTTCCCAAATAGATAGAGTAAAATCATGGTCGGGACCCTTGGACCGATTTTTGAAACAAATTTAATAACCCAAAGAACATTTCAATATCTCGACTCGTTTGGGAAATATAGGGCGTTTTTCGTTTTATGCCGTTTTCTTTAAAATACCGTAACTTTTTTGTTTGTGAATATTTAAAATTTTGGTAAAAACATCTTTTGTGCCTTTTTTTATCTGCAATTTAGTGGCGTAACTCGATTTTTTCTAACTTAATTTGTTTTTTAAATGGTAACCATAGTTGGCTATGACTCCATTAATTAGAGATTTCTTTTAGCTTTCTGAAAATATATAGTTTCATATATTTATCTCGGTAAATAAGAAAATTATAAACGATTATTTGAAAAACACCTCTTGATCAAATCACTTATGTATAGTATAGTTTCATATATTCAAAAGGAAGTATATTACTATGCGCAACTTATTTTAAAACTAGATAAAATGTCCTCATAGTATTTTATGCCATATTAAAAACTTATTGATTTAGAAAAAAATAACAACATTTTTATTTTATAACAGTTTTTTCTTATTTTAGGTATTGTTCAAACTGATGTCCATTATGATGAAAACAAACTTCACATCGGCGCGAAATACAATCAATCGCCTTAATGAAATGAATAGATGTATGCCTTAAATCTTCAAATGCTGCCCTGGTTGAATTTGACCAATTGTTCGTATGTTTCGTGGCGAGTAAGATATATTTTATTTTTAAAAAATCCCCACAAAAAGAAATCCAGTATTGAAAGATCTGGAGATCTTGCTGGCCACTGAATAGGTCCGTTATTGCCAATCCATTGATTGTTAAAGTTTCGGTTTAAGTATCTCGGACTAAAACAGTATGACAAGGCGCACCATCTTGTTGAAAATAAATATTTACCCTCTGCACTAATGAAATTTCATCTAGTAGTTGTGGAAGACAAATGTTTAATATTTCCATATACCTCTCGCCGTTAAGGTTGCCGTTAAAAATGTGGTAAACCCACCCAAAATAAAGCATGATACATTAAAACCAAATCTACCTTGATTTTGGCGTGCTAATGTTACAAAATTGTTATTTTTTGACCAATATCGATTGTTGTTGCGATTAAAAATTCCTGCACTCGTAATATGACTCTCATCAGACCAAATGATATTGCGCTCAAAATTCCTATTTTGTCTAATCTGTTCTAAATACCAATTACAAAAAATAATTCGCCTCTTTTTTTGTACGGAGTATAATTATATTTTTTTAAGATCTTTTGTGCTCTTGATTTAGATACTTCTGTTTCTATTTGTCGGCAGGAGGTATTAGGATTTTCTTCAACTCTTGCTAAAACAGTTATTTCGTCGTCTTGTTGGTTCATTTTTGCATAATTTTTTATCCTAGGCTTCTCAAAAGATCCATAAGTTAATAGATGTTCTTTTAATCTGGCGAATATATTCTTGTTGGGATGTCTTCGTTCAGGGAATCTTCAATAAAGTAGCTTTACTATTTTGCATTTTTATAAATACTAGCATTATTAAAGTATTAAACGCACAACCTACCTATTAAAATATGCCTCTGCAGCTTGGTCTGCATTAAAATTACACTCATAGTATATGCCAATCATATCTAACTTTTCAAAATTTTCATACTTCGTATTATTGACAGCCATCACAAAAAAGTTATTAACTTGAATAATTAATTATTTAAGCAACGTTTTGAAACAATAAATCTAATCACATTTACGTTTCCACCATTTATTTATATGAAACAACTGCGTGAAATGTCAAATAACTAGCAACGAATGCGTGCCGTAAACAAAAGTTCATAGATGACTTGATCAAGAGGTGTTTTTCAAAAAATCGTTTATAATTTTCTTATTTACCGAGATAAATGTATGAAACTATATATTTTCAGAAAGCTAAAAGAAATCTCTAATGAATGGAGTCATAGCCAACTATGGTTACCATTTAAAAAAATTCAACTTTGGTCTGTAACTCGGAAACAAATTAAGTTAGAAAAAAATCGAGTACGCCACTAAATTGCACATAAAAAAAGGCACAAAAGATGTTTCTACCAAAATTTTAAATATTCACAAACAAAAAGTTACGGGATTTTAAGAAAACGGCATAAAACGAAAAACACCCTATATTTCCCAAACGAGTCGAGATATTGAAATGTTCTTTAGATTATTAAATTTGTTTCAAAAATCGGTCCAAGGGTCCCGACCATGATTTTACTCTATCTATTTGAGAAATACCTAAAATCCCCCAATTACATCGAAAATAGGACACCCTGTACATATAAAGAAATAAAGTTAAAAATTCCATCAAAGGAAAGTTTCAAAACAACAAATTTAAAAAAAAATTGTGGGGAAACTTTTGTGTACCTATACCTATACCTTTGATTACCAAAACCCCATTTAGAGTTTCAATGTAAATTATCAAATTAAATTTGATGATCATAACGTCAAGCTACTTTCTCTGCTCTTGCAATTGATTTAATGTTTTCCATTTGTTTTATTTTGCTTATTTAATTGCATATCTCTATATCTATAAAACACAAAAATTGTTCCTACCGATGTCCGTTACAGACTTTGAAACCATCTAACCGATGTGCTCAAAAAAAGTTTCATTAGAAAGGAAATAATGCGAAGATGGTTTTAGACCAATAAAATAGGCACATTCGATTCATTCATGATTTTGATTTTCCCGAATTTTGAAATTTTTAAAATTTATATTTTGAAATAGGGTATGCGCTATGTTTTATATTTTTTTATAAGAAAAATGTTACCTTTAAATAAATATTGTAAATGGTTATTGAGGTGTATTGAGACCATAGTGCGGAGCGAAGCTCCACGCTAGGTTTTCATAAATGAAAAGGTTTCCAAGAACTGCGAATTTGGTTTGAAATAAGATCATCTCCAAAAATGATGACCACAATATAAACGTTATACGTATATTTAAATGGTGAAAGTTTCCGTTTTATACGTTTATTGTACGTCTTTAAATTCGTCGTCAAGGTGCCGCTTAGGATTTGCATGTCATCGACACTAGCTATGTGTCTACAATAATGCAATATTTTATTTAAAACGAAGGGATTAGTAGCATTTAATTTAAACCTTTTAGAATATTCGTACTTGTGTTGTGCATAATCCAGACATAAAAATTAAAAAAAAATCTCGAAAATGTAGATGCTACATTAAATTTGCTGTTCCGTCGACGGTTTATTAATTTAAGTATAGTTAATAAATACAAAATTATTCAATAATAACTTTTAATAATGAATGATTTATTATTAATGCATCATTCAACATGGACCAACTTCCTGCTTTATAAAATTAAAATTATTTTTATTGGGCAGAAAACCTTTAATGGAGATAATGAAATACTGTGTTTGTGTTACCTTCATTGGAATTGCGTTTTTTTATTTACATACAGTGATCTATAACGAACGAAAAATAGTTGTTTTGTTATCCCAAAAATCTCTAATTTAGACATTTTGTTGATAATGTTAATAAATGCAAAAAATACGAGCAACAAATTTCATTTTGGAGTGTAGCACTAAATTATAAGTTATTCGTAATTTCCATAACGTATTAGTTCAAAAATTTTGTTAAAAATGCGAGTATCAAATACCATTTTGGAATTAAAGATTAGCACCAAATTTACACCAAACAATTGTATATTACTCATCCTGATACCAAGCTTTGTTGTAAGGTTTCCGTGGTTACCATAACGTCTTAGCTCAAAAATTTAATAAAAAACGCGACCATCAAATATCATTTTACAGTTAGAAAAATAGCACCAAATTAACATCAAAGTATGGTATATCAATCATCGTGGTACCTTGCTTTGTTATAAGGGACACGTGATTCCCATGACGTTTTAGCCCAAAAAATTTATAAGAAAAAGGAGCAACAAATTTTATTTTAGGATAACCTAATAGACCAAAATTATAACATATCAATCATTCTGATACCATGATTTGTTATAAAGTTTTCATGATTTTCATAATGATTTAGGTCAAAAAATGTATGAAGTATATGAATAACAAATTTCATTTTAGGACAGCAAAGTAAAACCAAATGAACACCAATTTATAGTATATCAATTATCTTGATACCATGCCTTGTTTAAGGATCTGGTGATTTCCACAACGTTTTAGCACAAAATTTTATGAAAAATACGTACAACTCATTTTAATTCAGGGTAACAAAGTACCACCAAATTAGCCTAAAATTATGATATATCAATCATCCTTTGTTATAAGGTTTTCGTGATTTCCATAATGTTTTAACCCAAAAATTAAAAAAAAATACGAGCAACAAATTATAATATATCAATCATCCTATTAGAATTCTTCAGTTTAGGGTACCACATTAGCACCAAATATGGCATATAAGTGATTTCGATACAATTGTTAGCTAAGTACGTCGGCTGTGCTAAGTTTATGTTAAGCAGACACAGCCCTTAACTTCTCTTAATGAAAGGCGCACCAAATTATTTTTTGCGGGAATAAATTAGCACCAAATTATGGTTGAGGTTTCAAACGATTGTACTGCAATGGCTGTTCTAACTTTAGGTGTGTGTTGCAACAGTAAAAGATAAAAGAAACATTAATGAAACAAAATTTATAAACTACAAATTGCTAATTACGAACGTAGGTAAACTTGTGAAAGTTTATTTTCATTTGATCACTATGTTTGGTTAATGTAGAAAAAAAAATGACAAAAATTACATACTATCCTCGCCAGGAGTGTTTACCGCTACATCATCACATACAATCATATGGTGTAATAAAAAAAATTAGTCACAATTATTTTCGTTACAATACATTCTGATTAGGAAATATTTTCGGAAATGGCATAATTCCAAAATCCAATTACTTATTTATTGTGATTTATTTTGAAAAAATTACAGAACGTTTATTAATGAATAGTAAAGGGAGTAGTGATTTAAAGTGTGTAATAAATGATTATTAAAAGAAGTAAATGTAGGAAATGAGAAACAGTCAAAGAATAAACAAACAAATGGAGGTTATGTAGTCAAATGATAATTAAATTCATATCCATATAAAACAAATTGATTTCACATATATAGGTTTACTCTTTCTACTACCATAGACTATAAGTTAGTCTATGCTACCATTGATTAATAACTTATTAATCAATGATGCTACTACATTTGCTTATTTAATACCGTATGTCGATTTTGTCAAATGTACTACGAATGTTCACCATCCTTATTTAATTCACTGTTTTATATGAGAAGATAGTATAAACAAATTCGATAGCTAAATTCATAAATTAATGAAGAAAGCGGTAAACACTTCTGGTGAGGATAATAATTAGCAATTTTGTGATTAAGGACTGCATTAATATGTGAAGGTCCAGCTTTATAAAATATCTTTTTTCAAACCCATCACTATATGTGCCAGTTACACCGATAAAAATTTCATAAACATTGGAAGAAATCAATAATTTGTAATGGTGCACTTGCCTTTAATATACCGAGGTTAATGAATAACAGTTATGTGTACGGAATGAACAATCTAATAACAATTACTGGTACTTTGTAGGTTAATCAATACATAAAATGTAAACACATAAGTCCCATATCTAAATAAGTTTGAATTATAAAAAAAATTAAATCATTTGCAACCTTTGACGTTATTTGTCCTCAGTAACTTTAATATAAAACTAGTTAATGACTAATCTAAAAAATTACACATCAGCAAAACTTACAAAATTCTTTGTTTAATTTATGACTTTGTTAACCACTGAAAATTGTCAAAGGTGAAGGCCGTAAACGCAAAGGCCATTTTCTTAAATCGCTTTTTTCTGGCCAATGCCATCCAGTCGTAAACATATTATTTAGAATATGTATACCCAAAGTCTACCGAACATCCTTAAGTAAGCGTTAATAAACAGCTAGGAAAATGGTTATAAATAATAAGGGATATTTTTTAATGGTTGTTTAAATGCTGCATGATGAAATACTTATCAAAAGAAATCACTCTGCATAATCATTTGTTTATATTGCCATTTATTCATTTTAACTTTATTTAATACAATTGTATTATTGGATCATGAGTTAACAGAAAAAAATTACTTGAATACAATTTTTGTTTTAGTCATACAGTTTGTTTTAATTAGTATGTTAGTTTTACACCATTTATTTATTAAACCTATTAAAAATTTAGGATACCTGTCCTTGAAACAAATCGTCTCCCGATATCCCGCCAGAACATATCCATCCAGAGTCCTAGATCGATATTCGTTTAATGAAAGTGATCGAAACTGTCAAAGTCAATAGCAATTGATCTATTTCGCTTGGAAAATTTTAATGATCTATTTCATTATGCTTTATTTATATCTTTTATTTGTAGATTTGTTAAATTAATCTCCTGATAAAGTAATTATCACAATTCAAGAGTACTAATCGCCTGATATTTATCTACTTCCGTTTGCAATAAAAAATGACTTAATCATTCAAATGCTATTTTTACAGTACACTATCAATAAACTAAATAGGTGGTTTAAAAATTCAAAAAATTTCGACCTTAACCTAATTCAGTAAATATGCAATAATATTGAAAATTTGAATTTTAGGAATTGCAAATACAGCTTTAACAACCGCAAATACTTATTGAAACGTATTGAATGAAATAAAAAAAAGGTATAATTATGTTTATTGTCTAGTTTTATTCCAGGAAAATGAAGCATTATAGTCATTTTTTATATAAGAATTATAAATCATTACGTAAATAAACACAGACACAACAGGAAGTATATATTACAAATAGATGTAATATGATTTCAAACAATATAATAAAAATGTTTCATGCAATAAGTATAGTGAACTATTGTACTTACCTAGTATCGAAGTACTCTAAATGGTAATTGAAGTTTGGACTTACCTAAAAAAAATTTAAAATCAGATATAAGTATTTCTAAAATTCACTCAATTTTCAGACTGTAATTTTGAATCTGTGGGCAATATTTTCGTAGATGCAATATTTGAAATCTCATCCACATTGAAAAGGTTTTATTTAAATTTCACTCTGAAAACTTGTAAAAACGTGCAAAATTTACATACGAACGTTGTGTTTGTTATAGTGTTATATGTTTCATTTAGAAACAAGCATAGGTGTAACTACTATTATAGTATTATATTAAATTAATTATAGGTGCCCACATGTTAAAACTATGACAATTTCTTATAATTATTGATAACATAATTTAATAAATTAAATTGATTTAAGTAAAGTTCATAAATCAAGTGGCTCCAAAGCTGTATGAAAAATAATTGAAGCGTATCAAGTAATCCAACCCATTGCCAATTCACTTAGACTTGCAATGTGAATTTTGTAATAAAATAAGAAATAAAATTGAATGGTTTCGAATTTTCAACGCCGGTAAAAGTAATTTTCAAAAACTTTTGTTGTAAGTGATGATGATTTCATAGAATTTATTTTTATCGGTTTGCTCGATGTGTTTATTGTTTCTCACATTTACAGTAACCATCTTATGTTATACAAATTAAAAGACTGTCTTCCAAACAGCTGAGAACCTTAGGCCGGTGACACACTAGAGAAATTAATTGCGTGAAACTTGTTCGTGAAACATAGTGCGACCGCCATCGGAGAAGAGCTCAGACAACACCCAGATAAGTTTTATAGAATGAACTAAGAAAACTTTTTTTGTCGCCTGATTACGCCGTTAATTGAAAAAAAAGGAAACTCATTGGAGGAAGCCTATTCCGCC
Organism: Vesta saturnalis; assembly: GCA_036346205.1. Taxonomy (NCBI): domain Eukaryota; kingdom Metazoa; phylum Arthropoda; class Insecta; order Coleoptera; family Lampyridae; genus Vesta; species Vesta saturnalis. Next base: position 382,642 of record JARFJB010002230.1, on the reverse strand, counting down.
AGAAGAAAGGCTGCTAATCACACTAAGGTAAGCAAATAATTTTTATTTAAGATAATTAACAAAAGGTACTACCGAGGGTACTTACAACAAACTTATAAAAAACTAGTATAATTAATGTTAAACATGGTAGGTATGCCGTATAATAAATGTTACATGGTAGGTATGCTGTTTTATATTTTTGCGAATTGCTAATTGTTGGTCTGTTCGAATCATGCTTATTCTGGGTTCTCCTGACCATTTTGTGAATGCCCGGTGGCACTACGGAGCCAATCCTGAACATCAGCAGGTTCTCTAGATAATTGATTGGAAGCCAGAATACCCTGATGACTGTTTATAGTTTGCCAAGAGCCCGATGTAACTACAGTGCGGGTTGTTAAAATTTTATCTAAACTGTCTCATTTGGTGCTTATCCATCTGTTCAGATCCGGTAATAATCTCAACAAAAATAGTCGTTTTGGGTTATCTGAATCCACTTGTTTCTGTCTAAGATAGTCTATAACGTAAGAGTCAACTTCGCAATCTTTGTCAGGTTGAAGTTTCCTTTTCTTTGTGGTTAGTGATTCTACCTGTTTTGGCCTTCTCAGCTGTGGAGTGACAGCGTTGGCAGGTTGTTCGATCATATCCTCGTTTTCGTTGTGAGGACAGTCCGATTGCCCGTCCGGGTCGATATCTTTAACATCTGTTATCTTTTCACCAGACTTGGGATCTCGACTTTCAGGAGATGGAAGTAGTGGCAGATTACTTGGCGAATCTTGACAACTTTTGACGTAAGGTCTTATAAAATTCATTTCTTTTATCATGTTTCTAGTTTTCTGAGATAACTTCTTAGCTCCACTTCCACTAGGGGGTAATTTGATAGACCTTGTAAACATTATGCGTAATGTCCACCATGTTTCTTTGCATTCTTGAACTGCAATAGAATACAAATAAAGTGTTTTCAGGGAAGTATAATTAACAAAATAATTTACTTTTTTTCAGATACTTGGCAACTGGTGTAAATTTTAAGCAACTGAGGTTTACTTTTATGTGAGGTGTTTCAACGATTGGAAAAATAATAGCGAATACCTGTGAGGCGATATGGACCGTCCTTCAACCTTTGTATATGCCTGTACCTACAGAAAATGATTGGAAAATAATAGCCGATCCTACAACTTGATTTGGAATTTCTCTCATACGTGGGACCAGTAGATGGAAAACACTTTCGTGTTCACAAATTTGCTAACACAGGTTCCAGGAATATAAATTACAAAAGTTATTTTTCAGTTCAGCTTATGGCATGTACAGATGCCGATGGTTATTTTACTACAATAGATGTTGGTGACATAGGGCGTAATAGCGATAGAGGCGCGATAGAGGGCGTTTTGACATTACCACAAGATGAAAATGGACCATTCTATTTCTCTGATAAGCATTAAGCAAGTATCTCATGCGACCTTACCTCACAAGAGTTTTGACAAACAAAAAGCGTATTTTTAACTATATATCCGTAAAACAGATGGATATATTCAAGAGTCATCAGACTTCACAGAATATCAAGAAAATCGGATAATTGAAAGAGAAAACGAGGAAGATGAAGAAAAAGTTAGAAATTTGACCACAGCTTCTGGGGTTAGAGATTATTTGTCTGACTATTTTTTTAATACTTACACATTACCGTGGCAAAACAATTGTATAAATAAGTAATAGCTTTACTCATAATTACATTATTAAACGTATTATAAAAATTTGAAAACTTATTTTATTACCTGATTCATTCATTTCCTGGGCCACTTTTTCCCATGCCATAGCCACAGAGTCCCGTTTCTATATTCCGGTAACTGATAATTATATAAACAAGGGTGCTGTTTTCACAAGTTTAATATCAAAATCGGTTTTTTCTTTTGAAATTTTGATTAGCTACTAGTGAAATCCGAAAAAGAATAATAAATATTTACTATACCGTCCTTATCCGCACGGCAAATACTACACAAATGAAAAGAATTTCAAGAAACAAGTAACAACAAACAGAGCACGTTGCATTTCGCGGAACTTGTTGACGACACAATTTCTGGTCTCCTGTTTCCGAAACGCCAGTGTGCATCGTTTCATATAAGTACATGGGTTATTTGATATTGAAACGAGTTGCATGTTTTTTGAAACGAGTTTCACGAAATTCGCTTCTCTAGTGTGTAGCCTTAGAATTTAGGGAATGGAACAATATCTAGATTATTTAAGTGTGTACAGAATTCATCATAATCTATGTAGTAAATTATGCATGATTAGCATAATTTAATTTTTGCGATACTAAACACCGAATGGACGATCTTTCCTTTTTTATGTTCAAGGTAACAATATATTTTTGGATATACCGCCCACAGTATTTTTTCTACATATCCTTCATTATCTTTGAGAAATTCATTAATATAAATTCGCTGACAATGCACAATTAGAAAGTAAATAATCTAGATTATATAGTGCTATTTTATTCTAACTACAATGGAGAGCACATTATTTATTTTTTATTTATTTAAATATATTTAGGATCGTTTATAATGCTTTGATGCCACATACATTTGAAAAAGACGAAATACCACTGTTGCCAGCCCCTATGCAAAATAGTGTAAAAATTGACATCTACGGTGACAAATGGAATTTAATTTATCTGTAATTTTTTAATATCAATACGCAAAATAGAAAAAAGAGTATAAAAAATTCGTTTTATCAAATGTTTTATCACTATCACACTCGTCTATTAGAGAACCGCGCATTTTTTAAACTTGGAATAGTGCGATAAAAACGCATTTTATGAAACTTGTTTCTTAATGTACTATTAAATCACATCCAAATAAAATGCAGACCACTAAACTTTTTTCAAGTTCAAACATTAAGGGAAATGCCATCGTTACATGCAAACTGCCAATGTCTACAAGTTTTTGGGAAGGGAGAAGTAAAGTTATTTATCAATTTCAATAAACACAAACATTTCAAAGGAATGCATAAATTAATCTATTTGTGAAAATAATATAGCATCAATTTTGTTGCTATTCATTCCCTGAGGTTTCAGATTTAAATACATTAAGTTTAAAGATAAAAATATTATGACCTCCACAAGTTGCTCCGCCGTTATTATCCGAATTCAGAGAACAATATTGTTTCTGAAAAAAGTTAGCAGGCACATATACTTGACATACAAGGTCCATATCAATAGAACAAATTTCCCATTTCTATTGAAAACGAGATCAAAAGTTTGTGTTACACAGTATGTAAATTACTTATATATGAATACTATCTCTTTATTGTTAATATTTAGGAATAAGATTTGATGCTTTAAATATTCGCAGTAGTTGAAAATGAAATTCCAAATTGCAAATAGTTGTTGATCGAAATATCTTGCGTTATTTACATTTGTTAGCAAGCCTCCAACGTTTTTCTAACCGGTTACTTTGATAATTTAGAGTGCAACTAAAATCAAGTGCTGAAATAGTAACAAGCTTATCTAGGTCACCATGTAGGCATGAATTAAACCCAAAGTCTTCCAATGCCATTTAGCGTAAGTACTGCGACGTGATTCCCGTTGAATGATACCTATCTTAGTTAAATGGAAATTAATATTGTGATAAAAGTAAACACACACTATTGTAAATTGTAATAAAATTGTACCTTATGTAACAATGACTCGTTGATTGATTGATTATTGATTATCTTCTAAGAATAATTGTCGTAAAACATTTTAGAATACACACTGTTCTTGAGTGCATCCAACAGTCAAGAAAGTTGGTATTACTGGTAGAAATAATTGCGCGAAATCACTATCTTAAACGCAGCAATTAATGTTGCATAACATTTGCAATATTAGCGAAAATAGTTATTTGTTTCATTAGTACAAAAAATCGCACTTTTCGGGACGAGGAAGGAAGTTGCTGGACGATACGAGTCCCGAAAAAAATTTTTATACGAATAAAACATAAAACTTTTTCTCCAACCACTTTTACCTTTATATTCAGTGATTTATTTGCAGTTCACTATTTGTTTGTGAACCCCTCATTTCTTGTCCCTTATAGAAACGAAATTATGTTTTAGGTTAATTTCTAACCTTTAAGTTTCTATCGTTACCACATTTTTATTAAATAATCTAAGGCAGCAGGAATTTAATTTAATATTGAACAAAGTGAAGAAACATAAAACGAACAAAAGTAAACTAAAAAATGTATGAAAATGAAAATTAATTGCTATTTAAATTGAAAGTATTGTTTACAGTGCAGTTGTTAAATTGAATGGGATGTTAGGAAGTGTAGCAACTAAATTGGATACTGAACTACTGGTCAAAGGTTGTGGTTCCGGATTACGATCCTGTTGATTGTGTGCCTCAGTGTCTGGATTCAGGATCTCATTTGATATTTTTAATATTTGTGTAACAGATTCAGCACCATCTGCTAGACTTGTCGATTGCCACCCTCCACGCCGTTTCAATGCACTTGCACCTGGCTTCATCAACAGTGTAGCAGATGTTCTTCTCAGGCAATGACCAGTATACATATTTAAATCTGACAAACAGAAGTAAGAAGCTACTTCCTGAGCGGTTGATGTTAGCTTGTGTATACCAACAACTTGTCTGTGATACTTCCCATTTTGATATTTAATTAATAAAAATAAAATTGAACGTCATGACAAATATTTCCTATATAATTGTAAGTACAACCAAAGTACACCAATAACTGTAAATGGTCGTGGTTTTTTGGTTTTAGTGTCCGGCACTTTTATTAATAAAACAGTATCTAAATCAGAGATATCTGACAGTTTCATTTTGGACAATTTATCACGACGTAATGCTCCTGCCACGCCAAAAATCAGACAAACCTAAAATATTTCAATTTTATAACCAAAAGGAGTACTTTTAATTTTATCTTAGTCATTAAGCATTTGAAATCTGGAACATCATTTAAAAATTTTTTAACTTCTTCTTTTGTAAGTGTTTTTGATTTTTTAGGCCGATAACCATGGGACTTACTTTTTACGTTTGGCACCAGTTTGGAATATTTTCGTTTATCTTTATACCATGCTTTACATTTAATGTCGATTTCAACATTGAATAATGGCTCCAGAGAGTTGATGGCTTTGTCATAGCTAAATCGGCGAAATAATCAATGATTACATTCCCCGAAAAAGCGTTTGCTTTCTTACTATTTCGCACATCATAAAGCTCATATAAGCTTTTACATAAATCTCCCGTGATTTTGGAGGGATCAAATCTCAGGCGGAGCGCAGTTCACGTATCTATCAGTTTAAAACATGTATATTTTATAGAACATGACTATTATTAGTGCAATAAAAGACACTGTGTAGTTTTTAATTAACATTTATTTAATATTACCTCGATAAATTTTAAATTTTACAAATGGTGAAATAATGCAAATTTCTTAAATTCTGTTCAGAGAATATAGTCACTCAAAACATTTCAATAATCTTACCCTACACTTGCTTAAAACAAAAATAAAATATATTGAATATCAATACTTACTTATGGCTGAAAACCTTGTTTGTGATGAACATGTGAGAATTCTGAAATTGTAGTTATTGAAATAATGACATCCCTTGAATATCAGTCAACACAATGCCGATGTGTGATCAAGGTCATTACTTTTTTGTACTAGGACAAAAAGTAAATTACTTCTTTACAGTTGTCATGGGAACATGTTGGAATCCCGAAATCAGGCACTTTTGGAACGAACCATGTCACAATATAGCGTCTTATCTAGGTGGTTGGGGGAAAAATCGTTATTTAAATATTTAGTTATTAATAATTTTCAAATAAAAAAATTGTTATAATTAGAACGTAAATAAGGGCAGATTGCGATGATTATTATTATACTTTTTCGGTATAATTAACAAAACAATTTAACATAACCTTCAGATTATTGGCAGTAGATTTATTTAAATAAAACACTGTAAAGTGTTTAAAAAAGATGACTAGTAATAACTTGCAAATTGAATACGCTTTATTTTTCAAAAATCAACAAAAAGTATGTGCGAGTCAAATGGAGCTTAACTCAATTTGAAGTATCTTTCTTTCACTTTAGTAGCGTTAATTATAACTAACTGAAAAGTAAACTATATTTAAATCGTTCATTTCCAATTTGATATTTAATTTTTTAACAAAATTGTGGTCAAACGAAAATCATACAATTTAATCAACCAGAGTACTGTCTCAGACTATCTTAAAAAGTGTAACTCAAAGTTACTCGCGATAATTAAAAAACTACAAGATCTTTATTGAACTTATTCACAATGATGCAAATTCATAGAACAATTAACTAATAGACTTATCTTGACAATAATGCTACACTTACATTATTTGCTTGCATCCATTGACTTTTCTCGCGATAATTAAAACCTGAAAATTTATTTACTAATCTAATACTGAATAACTTGCAAAACCTAAATCTGATACAAAGAATTTGACGTCTAGTGGTAGACTACACTATGTTAATTGAATGAGGTATGAATTGGTGAGGATAACTGTTGCATCATAGTGGGATAAGTAAACAATAAAATTACGCAAATTAAAATTAAGGAGATTTTCGCAATGGTGATTCAACCCGTTAACTTGCAAACTAGGAAGGAAGCATCAAGAAAATCCAGTTTATTAATCAATAAGCACTTTTACAAACATATTAATAAATCAAAGAACAAAAAAAAAGAAAAGGTTCAATATGCAAATACAACAAAGTGCTATTAAATCAGATTAAAGTGCGTACAAAATTATAAAATTGAGTAACGGCAGAATGAAAAGTAATTTAATGCATATAAACACAATAACATTGTGACAGCAAAATATGTTGCCTTTATACAACCAATCATACTGGCAGTTAAGTTAACAATACAGATTATTTATTTTTATTTTATAAAATAAAAAAAAATAATAATGAAAATTAAGTTTCACATAAAATAAAACAGATTGTAAAATTAAATAGGATACAATTAGGTAACTTTAATGGGATGATCATTTACCGATCTAAGTTTGTTTACACGACCTCTTTATTATTATGGAATACTTACATTAAAACCAAAGACAAATTCGCACGTTTAATTTTTTTACTAAAACGGAGTCGATAATATATTTATGGCCTCAACGGTTTATAATTATTATCTATAACAAAACAATACTCTGTACGGTCGAACCGACTGACTACAACTACCCATTTTCTTCAAATCTACCACCGTTTTTCAAAAGCTATTAAATAAAAAAAACAAAACAAGGAATATTCATATTTTCCATTAAAACAATTATTAATTTTTAAAATATTTGCTCGTCCGTAGCAAATCCTATTGTCTTGAACGTTCAACGTCACAGTCTGCTCTAGTGCAATTGCCAGTCGGTGACTTTTTAACCAATTTAGCTTTTAGCGATTGGTCACCGTCTATTCGAGCAACACAGTGTCAATCCGCGCGGGAGAACACCCGTTTTTATAGGGTGGCCAAATTTTGATGTTTTAATAGGGAATCTCGTCAACTATAGTTCGTACGAAGGATTTTTTAGATACCTTACCGCTGAACATTAGACAGAACTTATAATTTCAGCAACCCCTACAAAAGTAGAACCGTGAGGTGGACACCACGTTCACGCGATTTAACGCCCCTAGATTTGTAACTTTTGGGAACACATTATTGTAATTAAGGTATCAATGTTGTTACGGATATAATAATGCCCCGAGGTCAACAGTGTACTTCCCGAGGGTCTCTGGCTCGAGGGATGTACGTTGACCGAGGGCATTATTCCTGTAACACCCGTGGTGCCTATATTTAATGTCCTTTTAGTGTGTTATTCAATAAACAAAAGTTTTGTATTTTATTTTTGACATTTATTGTCATGCGTATTTTTAGTAATAAACAAAGTGGGTTTGACTTTTATTTTAGCAAAAAGTATAATCGAGTTTGTTCAGTCACCTTGGTTTCTATGCATTATGTTTTTTGTAAACAAACATCAATTTTTCTGACGCCATTTTAATCATTTTGTACTGTAGTAAAAATGTTGTCCGAAGATCTTTCTATTAAAAGCTGCAAAAGCTGACGAAGCACTTGTACCACATAAGACCAAAAAGGTGTACAAAAAAGAATATCGCAATTTCGAAGATTGGTTAAAAAAATATTCAATAAGCGGCACAAATGAAACAGTGATGCTAGCTTACTTTCAAGATTTGAGTGAGTTGTATTCTCCAAATTCTCTTTGGACAAAATTTTTAATGCTGCGCAAAGGATTAATTGTAAATATAAAAATTAAAAGCAATACTGATGAATATTTGTTGGAAAAAGTAGCTTTGGTCATTGGCGTATTTGGAACTTGCCGAAGGGATGAACTGGTGAGGATGCGTTTTAATGATGTTCGTGATATGGAAAATCATACATTAATTGATATTCCTCAAAGCAAAAATGTGTCAACAACGAAGTACATCACCTGAAGATACAATTTTTTTTGTGTTGCCGAGATAAACGATGTACAGTACAACCCGTTGCTAATACTAAAAGTTTTAAATTACGTAAAATAATTATATCTAATACTAACATTATCACCGAAGGTAAACAACACTTTGGGAGTATTCCTGCTAAAGTTACGACCTTTTTGAATTTACCCAATCGTAAGTCATATACAGGCCATTGCTTAAAGCGTACATCAGCAACTTTACACTTTGAGGAAGGAGGTAACACAAAAAGTTTGATAAGAATTGGAGGCTGTAAGAGTGCAACAATAGCTCAAAGATAATAGCAATCACTCTAAATTAGTGAATGCCCCACTATTAGCGGGTATAAATTCAATTTCATGATCTACAGTAGCAGAATCTAGCACTACTTCAAAAAGTATGGTAGCTGGTCCTGTTTCAAATGGAAATAGTACTTTTTCAGGCCACTTCGAAAATTGGAATTTTTATGTTACTAAATAGTTAGATAAATAGTTGGAATTATGGATGTATCATTATTAGATCTAGAATATTCATTTCTGGACGTTTTGTTATTTGATGTTAATAAAAGTTTCACCAAACATACCTTGTTTCCATAGTAATTTCACAATGCCCTAGGGCATTATATCGCTACTAACGTGTTTATAAATAGGTGCATTATTGGAAAATAACACACTGTGAGGTCATGAAAGACAATTTATATAAAAATAATAATATAAAGGAACTAAGACAAAATTTTATACAGTGTGTTAATTCCGTCTCTATATTCATATTTACGTAATTCGGAATGTTTCAAAGTGTGGCAAATAATGGACATCGGTTTGAAAATTAGTTTTAGTGGCTTTGTACAGGGTGGATACTCTAAGTCGAATAAATTCTGTAACTTAGAGGGGTGAAGAAAAAATCATGATATGCATTCTTTATAATTGTTTCTAGCCCTCAATCTGGGGGTTACAGTTTCTCCATATATCCACCCCCGGGGGTGAAGCCTCCCCTAACTTTTTTTTCAAATGTTAAGGGTAGGTCAGGTAACACATCGTGTGAAAGCCTGTATTAAGAGGAATACAACACAGTATTTATTTTCTCGGGCATTTGAAAAATAAAGTGAAAGTACCTAAATGAACAACTTTCTCTGGCTCAATGGTATTTAATTTCGAAAATGATTCAAATGTTGGTAGATAAAAATGGACCGTAGTGATATCATGCATTTATTATCGCAACAAGCCTGATCTTATCGTTGAAAAAATCTTTATCTTCTGTGTTTCTTACACTCATTAAATTTCGACAATGCTTGAATGGTCGGTAAATATAAATGTAACGTATTGATAACGTGCATTTATTATCTCAGCAAGCCAGGCGTTATCGTTGATGAAAAACGCTCTTAATCTTCTGTGTTGTAGTCGCGATTTTAGTTACCTGCATCGTAGTAGTAAATTATTTAACATGGCTTATTTAACGGAAGCCCTTCGCATTGAGATATTAATGATGATCCGATATGGTGACCGAAGTCGCACTCATGCTGAGGTATCTGCATTATTTCAAGCAAATCATCTCGATTTACCGCGGCTTTCTCAAGGCAAAATTAGCAAAATAGAAAGGCGCCATAGAGAATTGGGTCATGTCAGGAATATGCCAAGACAAAGAAGAGAGGCAATTGACGAAAATACAAAGCTGAACGTTTTGTTGGCTATTCAAGAAAAATTAGCGCGCGATAATGAGGTCAGTCATAGAGTTGTTTTAAAGGTTTTAAAAACTGTAAAAATGCGCCCTTGCAAGATGCAAATGCTACAAGAATTGACTGATGAAGATCCAGACCGACGAATTGAGCTTTGTGAACGAATGATGGGCTTTATTGACCATGGTCACATACAGTTTGAATGGATTCTCTTTTCGGATGAATGTACTTTCTCTTTGCATGGTGAAGTGAATCATCACAATTGTCGTTATTGGTCTGACCACAACACCCATTGGATGCGGGAAACTTACACGCAACATCCACAAAAATTAAACGTATGGGCTGGGGTTATTGGAGCTCGAGCGGTAATGCCATTTTTTCTTAATGGTAATCTTGGTGAGCAAGTTATATCTTTCTATGCTCACGGATGACCTGCTCCCAAATTTAAGGGGTTTATTTCAAATAGCAATCCAAATGACTTGGATGAGAGAATTTGGTTTCAGCAAGATGGCGCTCTATCGCACTATGCATTGCCAGTACGGAACTATTTAAATCAAATGTTTCCAAATAGATGGATTGATCGAAGAGGTGCACTTGAATGGCTACCACGATGATGACTTTTTTTATGGGGATATTTGAAGAGTAAGGTTTATGCTACATTACCGACCGAGCTTCAGGATCTGAGGGACAGAATTACTGCAGAAATCAGAAATATTCCACAAGACATGTTTCAAAACGTGAGAAATGGTTTTTATCACCGATTGGGTCTTTGTCAAGAAACAAATGGATACCATTTTGAACATCTTTAAAGTTATGAGTGTACCCCATAAGAAAAATACTTTTTTGCAGAGAAGTCGTTAAATCGTAGTTTAGTTTAAGAAAGTTCTCAAATGAAACTTCCTTCGCTAATAGAGTGCATTTATTTATTTATTATTTTTGATTTTGATTTTTTTGTTCAACAAAATAATGTTTTAAATTTTGAAAAAATAAATACTGCGTTGTATTCATCTTACTCCAAGCTTTCGCACGGTGTATCACTTGACCTACCCTTCATCCCCGGGGGTGGAAATATGGAGAAACTGTAACCCCCAGATTGAGGGCTGGAAACAATTATAAAGAATGCCTATCATGATTTTTCTCCCGGACTTCACCTCTTTTGAGCTACAGAATTTATTCCACTTAGAGTATTCACCCTGCATATAATTATTAAGTATCTTTAGTTTGTTTAACAGCATCTTCAATATTGTAATTATTTGTTCATAGTTTGTAAAAAAGTCACATAATGTATGGTAATGTGTAATAATTATTATTACTTTGAAACATTATGTCCTAAAAAAAATATTGTTTGTTAAAAAGCAGTAAACATGAATAACTGAATCCTACATAATATATACATATATATATATATATATATATATATATATATATATATATATATATATATATATATATATATATATATATATATATATATATATCGTTGGAATCAGAAAAAAATTAGTAATTTTTTGATGCCGTAGCCAAGTACACGTTCCATATGAAAAATACAAATGTATGCTATAACTAGAATTTCAAGAATATTTTTAAAGAATTGACTATACCCACTGCATTCTTATCAAAAAGTGCTTGGAGAACGTAGTAATTATTTTTTTCTATTTTCATAAATAAGCGAGATATGACCATAAAATAAAAACTCGAAAATCTGAATGTTTGGGCATAACTCGAAAACAAAAGACGTTAGCCAAATTTGAAATGAACCGTCGAGTTTTTCTCAAAAAAGAGATCGAAAAAGCGAGTTTCATTTTTTTATACGAACTATACGAAATTCAATATTAAAACATCGAAATTTGGCCACCCTGTACATATTTTAATAAGCGACGTCATAGGTTGCGTTATTATTCACATCTCTAAATACAAACAGTATTTATCATCATGTTCTAAATTTATTTATTAATTTGATCTACATTTGTATCTAATGCTGTGATAAAATATTTACTTAAACATGCAAGGCCACAGCTTCAATAGTACACTGCACATATTTACCTCTTCGACGCTCTAAGGCAAAAGAATATCACAGTTGTATAGGTGTATTAGTGCTGATTAATTAACACCACAAGTAAGGAGGCCATATTGAAAAGTATGAATCTCATGCTTTCACTAATCGTTTTTATTGCAAAAATAGTATGAAGGTTCCATATCAAAAAATAAGCATCGAAATACATCAATTCCAGGAAAACTGTAAACAACCAATTGAAAAACACCGCACGACAACAAAATACAAATAAAGTTGTAGAAATCACAAAATATAGTACTTGGTATTTATACAAAAATTGGATAGCCGAAACAGTTAATTAATGCTCTTATTCTTATTTTAAACTTTTATTCTAACATCTTTATTATACCACATTCAATATTCACTGTGAAATCACATCCTTTCACGCAAATACTACGATGATGAGGTCAAGTTCCGTTATATTTTTATACAGTCAATGCTGCATCGCTCATTATCTACATTCTTTTGTTGCCATTAACAAGCCATTCAAAACTTGCCCTGCAGCCTTCAAAAGGTAGACAGTTTATTTTTAACAAATACTTTACCAATCTCAAGAATAAAGTTTTTGTCGTTAAAATCCCGTTAAATAATTATTAAATAAACGGAATTTTAGAAAGTTACCAAACGTCGAATAGTGGTTCGTTTCTTCCATCTTTTTTTTACTTTCATTTTTCTTCTACATTCACATGTTTAGAAAATAAATTCGATTCATTCAAAGTCAATAACAGTACATGTATTGACAAAAATGGTGGGTTGTGTAATTAACTATTGATAAAGTTCAACTGTCTCACGCAAAGCTTTATAGGTTGGCCCAATTACTCGTGTAGAAAAATTGGATATTGGAAAACTTGGCTTCCCTTGGAAGACTTAGAAAATGCTTTCTCTCAATTATGATTTGTGATTTTTAGGTATTCATGAATGACGTTTACATTTAAATAATTAAGCGTTAGCAATACTTGAGTAATAAACTGGTAATTATATTGTTAAGATTTAAAGTTCTGATGTTACTGACATCATAAATGATGTAACCGTCTTCAACTTGGTTTTATTTAATACAATCATATGCGGATGCACTCCACATGCTCATAAATTTTAATTTGCTAATCAAATGTGCGATCACTTTCTTATTATATATTCTAATCTAACAAAAAGAATTTACTTATTTTCATAACACATTGCTGTTTGGTAATTGAATCAAGAGAATTATTTTTGTTCATCTGTATTATTGTATCATTTCCTAAATTGCATGTATCTCAATCTGTATAATTATGTACCGGGTGGTGCATTAATAAAGGAGGACGGCCGTATATGAGAAACTACGCATCACACAGTTTCCGGAAAAAAATATTGATAGTAAAAGTGACCGAGAGAAATAGCTGGAAATTAGAATCAAGTTTCTGCGATGGCCGCTAGGAGACGTACACGAACACCAAATTAGAAAATCGGCTCTTTCTCTTAAATCGGCATTATCAAGATATGTCCAAAATAGTTTTATTATAAACTACATAAGCTTAGCAACATTTCAGTTTTTTAAATTATTGTGTTGTATTACGAATTTTGTTTTTATATCTGTGGCCCTAAAAATGACCGATGTCATAGAAGAATGGTGTGCAACGGCCCTAATACTGAAGAACTTATGACGCTCCATACTGTTCCATACAGAGCTGCAATATCTCACGCATAGACAAAATATTAGGCTAGTAAAAACAAGTAGGTCTTGAAATGCCAAAAATAACACAAAACAATAAATATTGCTTTGCGTCAAATATTAGTTCCATTAAAGTTTTTTGTATTTTGATTAACGAACCGTTGATTTCAAAATGCCGTTAACAAATGACATAACATTTGATATGCTTGCTGTATGTTTTCAATGCATGAAGAATTCAACTGTTGCTGCAAGAGTTTATGCTGCGCGGTATTCACAAAAGGTATCGTTACGAGAAAAAAAAAGGTAATTTTAATACTGTTAGACTTCTCGAAAGTGTTCGATACTAAACAACGGTATCTTGCTATCCATATTGCACTATATAAGGCAAATTGTTATTAGCGAAGATGTAACTGAAGGTAGTAAACTAGTCCCGTGTGGAGTTCCATAGGGCTCGATTTTTAGGCCCATTCTATTCTCTATTTATACCCATAATATTTTTAATAGTATACAACATCTAAACTATCATGCATATACCGACGACACGCAATTTACTACGAGCTTGAAGAAAATAATGTTGAATACGTTAATCAGATCATTAATAATGACTTAGCCAACTTTATTAAATCAGCCACAGAACATTTCCTATATACAAATATTTCAAAATGTAAGTTTTTACTGTTTAGGTCAACGCACAATTCGATTAAACGGGAACAGATACTTTCTAAACTAGACATTCATATTAACAACATCCCCTTACCATTTGTTAGCCACACAAATTCTGTTATGTAATTCTCTTGTACTGGCTCATTTTAGTTATTGTTCTATTGTATATGGCCCTTGTCTTACACAACGTAACTCTAAAAGAATTGAACCTGTACAAAACATCTTGCCTATGACTTAATTTTGGTATCAAGAGAAGGCTATCAATCGCACATAAACTATCCGAGACTAAATGGCTAAATATGGAAAAGAAGCGATCTCTTCGCGCATCCGTTCTTTATCACAAAGTTGTCATTTATTAGTATAACAAAATAACGTTTCGTACTAACGTGCACAACATCAACGACGTAAGGCACCCCACAACATAAAAATATAAGATTTCAAAGATCTTATTCCTATGATATTGCAAAACTATATAACTCCTCACTAGCTGATATTAAATGTTGTGCATCACGGACATTCAAACGTTGTGCTCGTCCCATTCTTTTGGAAAATAACCTGTAACCCTTAAACTGTCACTTGCCATTTGTTGTTTATATTAACGCCTTATTTAATTACTTCATTTAAATCATCTTATTTGAGATCCTACCAAACATTTAGTGGTTGAACTCTGCTGTTTTTACATGCTAATGGAACAAAAAAAAAAGAAATACTCTGTGCTTACATTAACTATGTCTAACAAAGTCAATTTATTATTATTATTATTATTATTACTATTATTATTATTATTATTATTGGCGCGGCGTTTAAGAAATACCGGAAGTATTCATTCTCCCGTCTTTCCTAGACGCGGTAAAGGTTTAACTGAGGAAAATATCATAAACGTACCAGCGTATACAGAATTTAATACTCATGGAAAAACTAGAGATATTTCTAAATACAGAGGCATTAACCAAACTACCGTCAAGCAAATTTTAAAAGACCATAGGAAGGTATCTACAAAACATAACGCCCTGAAATATAGTAAAGTTCTATTTTAAACTTAGGCTACACCCATACCATGCAGTCCATCAGGCATTAACACCGCTCGATTTTGATAGAAGGCATGATTATTGCCATTGGATGCTAAATATGGTAGCTCAAAATCTTAGACTATTATCAAATATACTACGGATTTTAACAGTGATGGACACGTGAATTTGCATAACATGCATTACTGGTCGCAAACCAATCCGCATTGGATAAAAGAGGAGCAACATCAATATAGGTGAAGCGTAAAAATTTGGTACGGTATATTGGGAGGAATGATAATTGGGTCATTTATACTTAATCAAAAACTGACCGGTGAAATTTAGCTAAATTTTCTGAATAACTGATTGCCAGTTCTTTTAGAAAACATGCCTAAACATGTTTTTTCAGCATGATTTGTGTCCCTCTCAATTTTGGGTTAATGTCCGTCAATCGTGGGACAAAACATTTCCTGGCAGATGGATAAGGCGGGATAGTTTATTTCCGTGGCCAATCAGGTATTTATTTTTAGGGCAAAAGTACAAAAAAAGTTTCAATTTCTAGGTTACCTGATTTCACTTGTTTTGATTTTTATTGTTGGGGAGGTTGAAAGATATTGTTTATTTAACCAATCCAACTATCAGGGAGAATATAGTACAGCGTATAAGGAACGCCCTTCGCCGTAATCCATTGGCAGAAGTAGCGACTGGTGTTTTGTCTACGCGTGAGAGGTTGCAGCTCTGTATTGAACAGGACAGGCAACAATTTGAAGGTTTGGTGCGTAATTAATTCTTCAGTACTAGGACTGTTGCACACCATTCTTTTATAACACTGGCCATTTTCAGGACCACAGACAATATATAAAGGAAATTCGTAACGCACATAATTAAAAAAAAATTTTTTATCTGCTCTAAATTAAACATTCGCCTTCTAGGGGATATTCGACATACTAAGTTTTGTTCGTATTGTTTCAATTGTTTAATAATTAATCAATGTTAACATTTAATGACAGTTAAACGTGTTCTTTAATTCTGATACTTGTAAAATGTATTTTTACATTTATTTTTATCCATATCTTCGTAACGAAAAATAATTATACACTTACATTTAAAATTTCTGAGAAAATCGAAAAAAATTACGGCTTTGTCACAAAATGCGATCTACCCATTAGAAAAAAAAACTAAACCAACGATGTTAATATTTTATTAGAAGCACCCAAGAAGCCTCTCTCAAGCGAGACTCGTTTGAGTAGAAGTTATGACATTTTTTCAAGTTAACATTTACCTACCCCGCTCCCCTTATTTATCAAGATAGAGAAAAATGCTAAAAAAAGAAAATGTTTCTAAGCTTGTGTAGTTTATAATAAAACTATTTTGGACATATCTTGATAGTGCCGGTTATGTAAGATAAAAAGCCGTTTTTTAATTTGGTGTTCTTGTAGGTCCCCTAGTGGCCATCTCACGAACTTGAAACTAATATACAGCAATTTCTCTTGGCCACTTTTCCTATCAATATTTTTTTCCCAAAACTGTGCGATGCATAGTTTCTTATATACAGCCTGCCTCCTTCATTGATATTAAAATTATTACATTAAAATGCACTTACAGATGAGATGTTTTGAAAATATTTACATGATGTGTAACAAGTTTATGAGGAAAAATGTATACTATGGGTATCAGAATAGTATAGTTTTTGCAAATTATACTTTTTGTTTATGAAAGGCGAACTGTAATGAACGAAATAGTACATTTCATTAGAAGTATCATCTCTTACTGTGTTAATTTCTCTTTGCTGGTGCCACTTACTGATTAGACGCTACTGATTTTTCGCATCACTTCAAGTGATATTTTGTCTTCTTCTTAACGATTTTTTGAATACAAATTCGAAAAATTGTCACAATATAAGCGTTGTTTAATGTTGCTAAGGAAAATAAACAAGAATTTGTTTGCGGTTATTAAGGAGCTTTCAATAGTATATTTTATTAGAAGGCAGGTAAATATTATTTGCGAACGTGCGCTAAATAGACGTGCAAAAATTTACAGGCGCAGGTCCATAACTGTAAAAAATCTTAATTTAGCCATAAAAAAATTAAACATATGTCCGGTGTAGTAATTTTAGAACTTTGGTAGAAATTAAAAGATAATATTTCTTTGTTAGCGGCACTAGAGTATTATATATATATATATATATATATATATATATATATATATATATATTTATATATATATAGCTGTATCGTAAAAAACGCCCAAGCTGTAACTTCGTTATTTATCGGCGGATTTTAAAAATTCAAATGACAAATGAATGGTTTGATATACTCGACAAGATGTCACCAACTTCCATTTTTTATCTTTGCCCTCAGTGACAGCGATAGTCAACTCTTTTTTTTCTTAATAGAAACGTGTTTATTTTTATGTCATATTGTAGATATTTTTTTTCTGAATTCAACAGGATTAACATAACTTAATATTTATTCAACAATTTCTGGAAAAAATAAAAAATTAAATAATTAAGTAATCCGTAATTATTAACAAGTGCCATTTAAATAACTAGTGAAATCTGCATCACAAATATTGTTCAAATTGTCTGCCGCCTTGACGAATACACAACTCGCACCTTCTAATCACTCCATAAGTAGCGTTCATTATAACATTTGCAGGTATTTCTCGACAAACCTTGATTATTCTTCTTCTGAGGTAGTTTTCATTTTGGGGCTGCTTTAAATAAACTTGGTCTTTAAGGTAACCCCAAAACCAAGTCAAGTGGCGTGAGGCCAGGGGAGCGAGTTACGCCACCGAATAGGTCCATTTGTCTCAATCGACCTTGCGCCAAATCTGTTCTTTAATTAAATTCACATGTGCATTATGTGGAGGAGCCCCATCTTGTTGAAAATAAATTCTATTGAGTTCAGCAAGGGGTAGTCCATCTAAAAAGTTTTCGATATTTACATTCAAAAGATCATAATATTTGTCTTGAGTAAGTATTCCGTCGATAAAAAATGGTACAATTAATCGATCGCCCAAAATACCGTACAAGACATTGACAGTAAATCTTCTTTGAAAATTATTTTCTACAATAAGTCTAGGGTTTTCCTGACTCCAGTACCGATGGATGTTTCTATTATAAATGCCATTATTGCTAAAAGTACACTCGTCAGACCAAATTATTTTTCTATAGAAATTACCATTCCCTCGAACCGCGTCTAAATAAAAACGGCAAAATTCAATTCTTCGATCGTGATCATTTTGCTCCAGAGCTTACACTTTTTGCGTAACGTACGGTTTAAACTTGTGCTTTTTTAATATTCTACCTACAGTATTCTTGGTATGCATTTTTTTATATTAGTACTGATGTACTAAATAAAGTTAGTGTCTGATTTTCAGGAGTAGGATTATTATTGTACGTTTCTGACATAAGTAGTACACGCTCGCGTAAGATTTTTAAATTATTGTCGAACCATAACGTAGGTTTTTTGTTATTATTTATTAGTCTAGTTTTTTGTTCGAATGAGCGTTTCATGGCTGTAGTAATTGTTTCTGTCAATTCACTTTTTACAATTGATTTATCATTGTTTTGAGACTCATTTAAAGTTAAACATCTCTGTTTGGATTTAATGACGCTATTTGCAGTCACATTTGATCTATTGGTTTCTGTAGGTGCCAAAAAAAAAACGGTTGATAACTGCACCTGATGGCCATAACGCGTCATTTAGAATGGATCCCTTAAAATCTTCACTGATAGATATTCTAAATGAATAATAAGTATGTCAGGAAATTTTGATTTCAATTTTTGTATATCGGCGTTTAATAGTTGGTTCGCTTTAAGATGATTGATAATTAGTTCAACACTTGTATTAGGGTGCAATCGTGTTACATGAAAGTGATTTTTCTTTTGAACACCTGTTATTACACTATTACTTAAAGTACCAGATACGCGGTTTAATTACGATGAAACCATTGTTTGTTAAGTTTTCTTCTGGAAAGTCATTTTTTTAGGACATGAATTAGGAACTACGGCAGCATTAATTTTGTTGCGTTGTGTAACAGGACTCTGAGAAATACGATTTTAGTCCTTATCTTCCTGGTTAGATAATTTCGTAAGCACGCTTTTAGAGAAAGCCTTGACACGTTGATTTTGAGAATCTTTTGATAGCACTTTAGCATACGATTTCGTATTTGTATTAATTACAGAATTATCCACAATTGATGATTGTTTCGTTATATTTCTAGGATTTGTGTTACATACGTACATGGATTTTGAAAAAAGTTTATAATTTTTAATTGCCGTTTTAATGCGATAATTGTATCATGTAAACATTTAATAGAGAAATCTTTTTCTTTTATGATTTCCTTTAGGTAATCAACTTCACTGCGATCGTCTTCTATTTGTTTGTAATCAGTCAACAAGGATTCTTTATTTTCTAAAATGTTATCTACATTTACACTGCTTGCACAACAATTTACATTAGTTTCACTTAAAATTTCAATATTTTTTAAATATTTTACACAACCTAGCTGAATTAAGGATCCACAAGTAACACATGTTTAGTCCAGTTAATGGCATATTATTGCACTTTTTGCAAGATTTTATGTGAGCACTTATTGGATCAATCGCACTTGCCGCTCCCATACTTATATACAGTATTGTAGGTATGGTGTTCGCCATGGAGGGGTAGTTCGATGTAGATATCGTTAAATGTTATTAAATCATTAAAGTGTAATTTTAGTTAAACAAATTTCGTTACATAATTTGAAATTTTTAGTACAGACCGATGAAAAAGTCTTAAATTTAAGGATATATGGTGGCGTATTTTTCTTATATAGGAATGGTTTAAAGCATTTATCATAAAATGGTATTGCATATCATTAATATACCTAGATCTACATAGTATAGTGAAATTTAACGCAAAAAGAAGCTTCATATTTACTTTTTTTATTAAAGTCGATGAAAGGTCAAACATAGAAAAATTATGTTGTAGTGACAATTTCTCCTAATGAAGGGGTGGTTAATGTACACACGAATGTGTAATTTAAGCGTACAAAATATTGTTTCAACGTCATTGCAACGCCATAATTTCACCTACCGAATAAAAAGTGAAAAATATGTAACAAAATTTTCTAAACTTTAATGTGTATTCACTGATGATATGTGATAAACTTTCACATCTACATCGAACCACCTTTCCATAGGAAAGGTCTTCATTGCAACTCAATATCATTATGTTTAGTCGTTCGCCGACTCTTTTAGCTTTAGCTTTTAGATACTGTGTTGTCACATTTAAACATATTAAAATAATTTTTTTTTAAATAATTATTTGAATGTTTTATCAGTCAGTTTAATATAATTAATATACACAACCAAAATTCATTACAAAAGATGGTAATAAGTCAATTTACATTTAATAATTTCACAATCTAATAATTATATGTAATTGCTAAAAGAATCTTAAAAGCTTTTGAAACACAGTAAATTCCGCATAAGTACGTATAAAACATTTGTGCCACATTCAACCAACTTCCAACAACCCAATTGATTGTGCTTACAAATAGCGAATACTTAAAAATCAACCATTTTTGTTAATTTAATTGACTATAATACTGTTTGGTAAATGTACAAGACTTCGTTGTGGACGATCAAACATTACTCATAATGTCTACAGTACAAATGTTTTAATGAGTTGTCTACGAGGTTACATATAAATTGTGTTTTATTTATTTAGTTCATATCTAACAACACTTTGGAACGATACTCTTAAATGTGTAAGTTTAATTAATTGTGAGTGTTCATATATGTTACGTTGACCTTTTGATAAAAGGTTAATAAATGCAATTTTTTGGTTTAGTTTTATCTTTAATTTTTAAATTACAAAATTACTCTATATATTTATAAGACAATTATAAATTTATAATTTTAATGTTCCATTACTTTTAGTACATACAAAGTTTTCCAGTTGAAAAATGACGCAAGCTATTTCCAGTCTAAATGGGAAGAACAGATCAAGTTATGAAGTCATTCACTTTATGTTGGTTGTGTAAATGAATTCTGTTATTAAACTTCCTACTATCTGATATTACATTTGAGGTTAGCGTAAGTGTTACGCAAAGCTAACTTTTCATATATACGTAGCTGTAAAATCTCATTCGAAGGGTTTGCATAAATATATACACAATCAAGACAAGTTAAAGACAAGACAGGTTAAAAGGTTGACGACACGATTTCACATCCGTTAAAACTACAGCAAAATTTTCTGTTGAGTTATCACATACTTATGCCTTGAAATAAAAATGCAGACCAGTGACAAATTAAATCATATTTATTAGACGTGGTAAATAAAACTGTCATACAGAGCTATAATTTCTCAACATACCTATTAATTCAATTTGTCAGAAAGTAGGTGAAGTCACTCTCCTTTTCATAGGTAGATACATACATACATATACCAGTGATAAAGTAAAATTTGTATATAGTGTATACTCTTTAATTACTATGAACTAAATGTTCACAATATATAAATTTTTTTGCGTCGATATACAGTATGTCCCCGGATCGACTTTAAAAGAAGGAAAATTCTCTTATTTTTGATTTCTCAGAAAATTTCATTCTTGAAATTGCTTGTTTTCAAACCCCCGAAACACAAATTACTTTCTATTTTACTCGTACGGTTCTCGAGATAATATCATTTTTCTTGAAAAATTGGACTTAGAATGTTTTTCCTAATTTTTAGAAGTAACTTTAGTAGGCGGATTTCATTGAAAAACACCACTGACAGAAATTGTCAAATGTAATAATTCTGTTGAACTGCAAATTAATTCATGCTAATTTGAATTGTATGCTATAATGTTGACTTTACAACAAAGAATTTATCTAATTCAATGTTACGGAACTGGGGAAGAGTGCTACCGAGTTGTTATCAGAAAATTCAACCAAAAATACCCGGAGGTTGTCATTTCGAATGCCGGAGCAAAAAACTTGGTAACTAAATTCCTTCAAACAGGCTCGGTTTTAAACCTAAAGAAGCCAAAGAAGTTGTTCGATGAAGAAGATGCTGCTACTGTTCTCGCCGTTCATTCCGCAACAGAAGTTCCAAGGTTGTCTTTAAGAAGGAGGGCACTACGAATTGGGATAGGTAAATCTCATTTACAAAGAATCTACAAGGAGAACAAAATTTTACCATTTAAGCCGCAATTTAGGCAAACTTTAGAGAACGGTGATGAAGCCAAAGGTCTGGATTTTTGTTTGGAAATGGGCAATAGAGTTTTGGAAGATTCAAATTTTCATAAACGAATGATGTACTCCGATGAATCTACCTTTTCAACTAACGGAGTCGTTTCCTCCCAACATTGCCGTTACTGGAGTAGGACGAATCCAAACTTCCGAATTGCTAGCCGCAGACAATGTTTGAAAAAAGTTAATGTGTGGTGTGCGGTTTCGTATCATGGAATTATTGGCTCATATTTTTTTGATCAAAATTTAAACCGTTATTGATATTTGGAAATATTGCAAAAATTTTTAACTGATAAACTGGATGAATTGCCATTGAACTACCAAATTGAAATGTTCTTCCAGCACGATGGGTGCCCTGCTCATTATGCCGGTACTGTTCGCCAGTGGCTCAATGCAGAGTTCCATGATAACTGGATAGGAAGAGACTTTTATCTGTGGGGTCGTTTAAAACAAATTGTGTACAGTGAGTCATTAGACAATGAATGAATGAATCTGTGCGGAAAAAGGAGGAGCATTATTCGAATAGAAAATTAATAGTTCAGTTTTTTGAGAATTTCATTTCATTTTACCATCAAATGTTAAATTTATTAATTAAAACTTGTGAGACCAATTTGACTTTTCCTTTGAAACAAATCAATTTACAAAAAAGAAAAATGATATTATCTCGAGAACCGTTTGAGTTAAATAGCAATTAATTTGTGTTTCGGGGGTTTGAAAACAAGCAGGGCAAATCAGCAAGAATGAAATTTTCTGAGAAATCAAAAATAAGAGAATTTTCCATCTTTTAAAGTCGATCCGGGGACATACTGTACATACTATGTCAGTGTTAATATATAAAAATTTCTGCGTTTAAAAAATACTGCGTGATAATGAGGACGCATCAGTTTGTTTGTGAATTTCATAGAGAGAACTTCGGCAACATTGCGTTTAACCTATGAAACAATATTAGTAAAAATATTGTAAAAATGCAATGCTGCGGGAGTTCTGTCTATGAAATTTACAAACTAAAGTGCCCTCATTATCACGCGGTGTTTTTTTATAAGCTGACATTTTTATATATTATAACAATATTATAATATATCGACGTAAAAAATTTTATATATTGTGAACATTTTGTAAATTATATATATATATATATATATATATATATATATATATATATATATCACAGTGAATTCTATTTTGACCCAAACGGCGCTTCATAAATTACAATCAACTCTTATAATACAATGTACTCGCTTATGACTGTGATTAAAAACGATATGTAGGTATTTAGTCTGTAAAGTGATGCGAGCGATGCTGATTTAATACAAAAACAGTTAAAAATCTGAAATTTGACATATGAAGTGGTATATTAAAAAATATCGCTGTAATTAATTAAATGTGTAAATACACTCACGAATTCGTAAAACAATGAAGAGGTTTGGAAAATTGCTATATTTCTAAATCACGTATGTTGAAACATGAAATCGATTAAAGGGTGTAGAACTTGCTCTAGTTTGTAAACGTCTAGTTGTTAAAGACGGAATAGGTGGTATTCAAACTTCACCTAAACCGGATGAAAAATATAAAGGAATTTTAGTATATACATATGTACTAAATAAAAGTATTTCTTAAGCACCAAAATGTCCCGTGAACATAAATACATATGTAATATTAATATATTCTTAAAACAAGTCTAAAGTACATTAACCCACTTATATTTTAAAAGGTAATTAATTATCCAATGTTCGTAAGCTAAATTACTAGTTCATTATTATTACGTTAATGAATAAAATTGTGCTTAGCAAGTCATTTTTTTATTAACCTAGAGTTATTTTACCGGATAATATGCAAGCATACAAATTTTTCCTGTTAAATTTGTCAACGTTATGCAGGTGTAATGTACTGTTACTAATATTTGAAAATCTGCAATTTGACATATCCCATATGTCTTTTAGTTTCAATTGGGCAATAAATTAATTAAATCTAGTTGGCAATGAACCCAAAATTAGTTCGCCCAATATTTATCTCTTTTAAGAGACAAATCTATTTAAATATCTGACTACTTGTGCAAGGGTTATAAAACGTGACCTATTTGAATAATAGGCGTTTATTATTTTTAACGTTGTAGGTTTTACTTTGGGCCATATTTCAGATGATCAAACTGAAGTTACATATTTAGCTGGATGCAACCATGTCTAATTAAAAGAAAATACAAATAAACATTTAATAGCCCAAAATCCTCCGTAATAAATTCACGAACAGCTTAAACTTTTTTATGACCATCAGTGAATACCGTTCCATTCTCTGTGATCTTACACATTAAAAATTAAATTAGGTCCCGTAGAAACTGATTTAATATATTTTTATACAAGGATGGGCCAATTATTTCCTCGCGGACCACACTGTCTAATCTACAGGACCGGGGCTATTAATTTAGAATATTTACTTAATACGTATACCTGCAATTAAAAAAAAAGGTACACCAAAGTGACAATTTTAAAACGGTTTATAAGTTTTTTTACTACATTGCGCTGATTGCTCATCACACGGTTATTCAATATCAGACTGCTGTGGTTATGATCGATTATTTTAAAAATAAATTCAACTGTACTGGGTGTTACAAAATTAGGGAGAAATATTTTTCCTGGATTTTTAAAAATTAAACACCCTGTACATTTTTAAAGTCATACATTCTGTTTTGAATTGACTTTATAATCATGTTTAGTTTTGGACATAGGATGCGTTAATCTTTTTTTTTCAATCAGCGTTGCACAAAAACTGTATGTACTTCTAAGACTATTTAACATGTACAGGGTGTTTAATTATCCCGTATAAACGTCATGCATGTTTTCTCAGGGTTGGAAGTCATACGCGTTTAAATGATGTACGATTTTGCATATATAAACTGTCTGTGTACCAGGAGATAATTAAAAAATCATTTCATTTTACATTAAACACAACTTAGTAACAACTTATAATAAAATGCAAGATTTAAAAATTTAAAGAGATAAATATTGAACTACTCACACATGTAAAGGATTGGGGGAAAATATCGATTAACATAATCGAATTATTTACGACTAAAAATAAAAGCGTGGGGCGCTCATCATAATTGATTTCTCTCCGTCACATGTTAATAATATGAGCGCCCCATGCTTTTAGTTTCAGACTTAAACATTTTTGATCACATTTTGGTGCAACGAAAATAATGCTTTTCTCCTTTTTAGTGCTCTTTCTACGCGTAAATAAAAGGGTGCTTATTAAAAAAAGTTTCTTTTTTCACAGTATTATTTTTATATGTATTAAAAGTTTTTTTTATGAAATTGCATTCTCACTCACATACGTAATACAAAAGACAATACATTTTACCATTTATTTAAGTATGGTAACTGTTATGATCGTTTTCTGGTTAATATACCTATATATATATATATATATATATATATATATATATATATATATATATATATATATATATATATATATATATATATATATATATATATATATATATATATATATACGGTGCACATTTATTATACCACGAAGAATTAAAACAAAAATCTTAAAATTGAAAATATTTCAAAAATCGTTGCAAATAGACAAAATTTGCTTGTTACAAAAAATGTCTTTCAATTTTCTTTCGAATAATGTAATAATATACAGGGTGTTGTATTTAAGCAAAAAACTATACATTCATATTTCTGGTACACCCTGTACAAAAATTAAATAAGTCATAATATTTCTTAAAAGATCAATGTCTGCAATAATTACATTCGGAGTTACAAATTCATAGATTTGGTAGTAACCTCAAAGTAAGTTTTTGAACTACGACGAAAAATGATGATTTTTATCTGAAAGTACAAATATTTCAAATTAGTATAAGTTTGAGTTTGTTTAATAGAAAGTGGTTGTTTTAAGAGTAGAAACGAAATCCGCAGTAAAAACTATACCATTCCATTTAAAATAAGAAAGATAGGTTATGTACCGCTGTTATCGAACACTCTGTATATGCGAAAACACTTTTGTATAAAACATTTTTTTCTACTGTGCACAGTTTAGCCGCAAATTCACTTTGACGCACTAATGAGCAACTCTGTATGTATGTATGTATGTATGTATGTATGATATATATATATATATATATATATATATATATATATATATATATATATATATATATATATATATATATATATATATATATATATATATATATATATATATATATATAAGAGAGAGAGAGAGAGAGAGATTAAATTTCATATTAGCATATATTTGTAACACTACATAATTATTGTAGAAAAATTAATATTTTACCACTTCCAACAAACTTTATTTGAAAAATAGTTCTTATCGAATACCACTTTTTTTCAGTTAAAAGATTGTTGTTATTGGTTAAAATACCTCAACAACACCCCTCGACCCCAACTCTGGAGTTTGGTTTCGGTATGTGGCAAATCAACGACCATTCAAGAAAATTTCACCCGCAAAAAAACTGTCCCTCGGTATACTATAATTATTTTGTTCATCTGTCAAATTTGACTTTTCTTAAAATTTAACAAATCCCAGTGCAGAAATCTAACCAATAAATGAGTTTTATGCCAACAAAACTGTATGGTTTACTATTAATAAAACATAGTCGCATTTAATTATATTTTTGCACGATTAAGATTTTGAGTTTATTTACCATATCTGTTTCCAAGACAGTAGGATATGTTTACTGGTTGCGAGGCCCAACTCGTCGGTAAGATTTTACTTACCGACGTCTTTTACTTACCAAGGTAAAATTATATATAGGTACTATATTTCACAACAATAAGAGCAAAAAAATTGGACATTTCTATTTAAAACGTCACTTTTGACTTTTCGTTTATTTAGTAGAAATTAAATAATTTCGATTGTGGTAAATTTAATACAATCGTGCAAAAAACAGTATGAGCATCACGAACATTAAGGGTTGTACCGGTCTCCGGCCAAATTGGAGGCTTCGCTATGGCCGTCGACCAGTAAACGTCCTTTACTGTTCTTGATACTCAATACCCTATTACACCAAATTACCCATTTTAAATTTGACAATTTGTATAATTTGTTTTTATTCATAATAAAAAAAAATGGAGAGAGAAATAGTAGATTTTATGACAAAAATTGTCAGTATGTGAAAGATTTATCAGAAACCACAAATTTTAAATGTATGTCCATTGTTAATTAATGTTTTTTTAATATTAAAAAAAACATATGTTTACTGAATATTTAGAATAGTTACGCTCTTCTGTGCAATGAAAGTGTGAAAATATGAAATAATCTACCCTAACATAAAATAACAGGTAAATCAATGAAACTGTTCTTCGATACTTATTTTCAATATTGTCATAACCAGGTCAAAGTCAGTGGTACTATGATTACTGCTCTAAGTATATGCTATTTAACAGAGTGTTATCACGTGTATTCGTTGTCATGCATATTTAATTAAAATTAGATAATTTCTCATCATTCTTTATTGAAAGATTGACGTCTTATAGAAAAATTATACTTTTAAAATATTTTAAATAATAGCGTGATCATTCTTCAAGGAAACCTAAATTAATAACTATAAAAAATTAAAATACGTTGAAATAATTTACAAAAGAAACATTTTTTTCTCAATTATGAGCACCAATTTGGAAAAACAAATTAAGTTCAATGCTAACCACGCACGATCCGAAGGGAAAAAACACAAAATGCAAATAAAGTTATGTTTGGACCAGGCGTCGGGTATCACCTTAAAACTCTTAAAAAGTCCGCAATTACCGCGCCTTCAAGGTAGTCCTTCTCTCTCTCTCTCTCTCAAGTACACGCCGATCCCAACTTTTTTCCCACTATCGAATGATTTACGGAAGCCCTGCTTTTGTAAAGAAGAACTACCTGCCTGCATTTCTTGAATGGTATCAAAAATTTGGCCTTTCAAGTCCATTTTCAATTTGGGGGAGAGTTGGAAATCACACGGGGTCAAGTCAGGCGAAAATGGCGGATGGGAAACGGCTATATCGAATTTGTACCAAAAAGTTTGGGGTGAAAAATTATCTGTATTACCGCAGTGCAAAGCAAAAATGTTTGTTTGCCAAATATTAGACCTATTATTGTGAATAATATCTTCTCTAAATCGCATTAAAACAGTGCGCGTGCTCTTTAAATTGCCAGTAAAAAAATCGTCATCGTATGAAAGAACTTAACGCACCTTTTGAACACCTGTCAACGTGGAACAAAATTTTGCTACAATGAGTACTCTGAATTCCTGTAGATAAACAACTATTATTCTTTCGAAAATCTAATTTCACAATAAGAAACTAATTTGGTAATTACTCTAATTGCTATCTCGAATATAACAGAGAACCAGTTGCGATAGATAAAGACGTCCATAAGTCACAGGAAGACATTTGGAAACTAATTTGGTAATTACTCTAATTGCTATCTCGAATATAACAGAGAACCAGTTGCGATAGATAAAGACGTCCATAAGTCACAGGAAGACATTAATTATAATTATTAATCACCTATTTTCACATACGTCATTGAAATGACATCAATGCCTTTCTTTATTAACCAATATCACATATGCGTTTATATAAATTATCGCTTTCTTTTTAATGATGCAAGTACTGTGCAATTTTGTATGCATGTAAATATAAGTAAAACATTTAGAGTGACATTGCCTTACGCTTTTAAGTAAACTTCCCCCTTGTCGTACCAAGTATTGTTACCTTTGTTTGACGCGCCTATAACGTAGAGCACCAGAAAAACTGTACACACTAGCCTTTTAAAATTGATCCATTTTTTTGACTATAGTAAAAATATAATAGAATATTATAAACGACAATAAAGGAACATAAACATTTGGTGAAACACACGGCAAAAAAACCAGCAATTTGAAAGGGTTACCAAGTGCAAATATGTACAGAACAAGTAAAGTAGGCTAACAAATTTAACAAAGAATAATCGCGGGAATTCTAAGATTACAAAAATTGAGTAGTTAAGGATCTATGAAACAATCCTGCGGCTAATGATTTTAGCTAGTGAAACATGAATTATGGAGAGAGAAGAACAAAGTGCATAGGCGATTACGTAAATTAAATGTGAATGACAGGTACAAATAAATGTGCAAAAAATAAGAGACACAAACAATACTAGACTTAGGTCAAAAAGGCAATCGCCTAATATCTACTATTTTCGAACCACTGGCGTAGTTGCACTTTTTTTTTAGTAATCGAGAACTTCACATTTTGCTATCAGTATTTTATTAATATATACAAAACATTAACTGTATCTAAAATTCAATTATCTTTGATTCATTGATATTTATAGAAACCAAAATAATCACAAAATGCATGTACTGCCTTTTATAAAGTTTCATTAAAATCCAACGCGCATTTTTTCTGTATGCACGCATCCCCACCCATCCTGTTTTCAATCGCTTTTAATAAAAATATTCTTTACGCAAGACTATTAGTTTT
The DNA here is from genome assembly GCA_036346205.1 of Vesta saturnalis. NCBI lineage: Eukaryota > Metazoa > Arthropoda > Insecta > Coleoptera > Lampyridae > Vesta > Vesta saturnalis. Next base: position 352,467 of record JARFJB010002230.1, on the reverse strand, counting down.
ATTTGTATTTTAATTTAATTAGCAATGTCCACTGGCAATTGCGCAAAAAATGCTTACAAAAATTAAACGTCTTTGTCAATAATTTGATTTGCTATAAAAGCTTCTTTTGCCAATTTATAATGTAAAGGAAACCCAAAAGAAAATTTATAATTCATAAGTTACAGCTAGTTAGGGAGATGTCAGTCTGGGACGTTTGTACGCTGCCGTTTCAACATTGACGATTGAATTTCGCCGTTTGAACGCGAGGATGTTTAAACGCAAGACCTTTCTTTGAACGTAGACATTTGGACGCAAAACGTAAAACAGTAAAAATAAATTTGTTGTCCACATTAAAACCGTGTAAAACATTAAAAGATATATTAATTTGATTGAACGGCGATAGGTATGAAATTAAAAATACATTTTAAGTAAAGTGAAAGAGTGAAAATAATATCGTGTTTATAAGCATTTGGTAAAACGTGGGTTAAGAAACCGGTTTCAGTAACTAATGGTAATTTTTTATTACATTTCGGCAATGATGCGGTGCTGTCTAGTGAATGCACTTAATGGAGAGAAATACGCGAAATTGCAAAAGATTTGATGTATATGATTATTGATTGATGCGAAAATGATTTGTGAGAGTATTGATGTTGTCATTAACGCTTCTAAACAGTAGGTAAATGCCAAAAAAAATGCAAAGTTTGAACGAGAAGGTAGTTACAGATGACAGGTATCACACCAGTGCGGCGGGTTGGCATCCAGTAGAGTGGACTGACTGAGTCTCGCTGAGACCCGCTGCTCAGTCTACCGCAATTCGCCAAAGTACCATTTACTGTCGATATAGGTGTCTAATCTAGCTCATTCACGAAAACAGGGCGAACACCGATTGTCAGTACAGCAGTACCAGGTCTAGTAACAGGTTAATAACCAGCAGGATCAAGATAGGGATTTGCACACAGAACGTAAAGCTGAATAAACAGGAATAGCATATATTCTCTAAGAGAATAGGTGTTGAGTACTCTCAACTTAATGGGAGAGGTCAGAAAGAGAACGGTGTAGAAAGCGAATCTAGAAGGAGAAAACAGAAGCAGAAACATTTTTGGTAGAAATAACAAATGCATGTATTGCTACAATTCAACAGATCAATACACAACTGATAACACTGTCAAAAATTAATTCAAGTGTGCGTAAGTTTCTCTTTTAGAACTAAGCAATCAATATAGCTAACTAAATACAAGATGATAATATTTAACGATGATATTTCCTAAGTGCAATTTTACTACACGATTAGTGTTGCGTAAACACTGCATGCTGTTCAAAATTAATAACTTAAAGATTGTTACATTTAGAAGTTTTTCTTTTACAACATGCTTATTAAATAATGATTCGCATGTGCATGTATGTTGTATTCTTATAAAGTATAACAGATACAAACATTGTAACTTCAATTTCTGACACCCGTACGGTATACCCCATTATTACCGCTATCAAATAATATTCAAATTGTAATTTTTAATACCAAAAAATTTTTACCACATATAATACTGATTAAAAAATGAAAGTATTTCTTTTAATTGTCACTCAAATAAATGGAATTATTGCACCTCCATCATTTTTCATGTTTCCTTTACTCCTTTGCAACAAGAAAATAACTATTTGAACTCGTAGGATGTTAAACGTGACGTTTTACTTTGGTGGTTGACAGCAGTGAGCTATGTCACTGAAATAAACACTCACTAATAGCGTTTTCGGCGAAATTGTGAGTGAGTTGATGTAAACTTTAAGAAATAAAATATATGTGGCAAAATTGTAGAGATATTAAGTGTTTGTTAAAATCTATTGTAAATAATTCGTGAGTCATCCTGTAACAGTAAATATTTTTTGCGGAACTTTTAATGTACATCGAACTAAGCTTACATTACACTTATATAGGTAACATAAAATCAATTTAGCCTTTCAGTTTAAATAAGAAAAACTAATAAATTCAGCGTAACTCTTAAGAGGCTACCACAAATAATATATACTGAAAAAATGGTTACATTCAACCGAGGAAATTTTTAAATACAGAATATTCATGGTTTTTGTACTTTTCTCAAAATGCAATAACTTTTAATACATAAATCACCCTGTGTATATTGAAGCTTATATAGTTATACATAAATCACCCTGTATATATTGAAGCTTATATATACAAATATATTAATAGTATCAACTTTCTCAAAAATAAATTCGGAAGTACAGCGTTTTGAATTAAGTCATAAAAAGAATAATTATATATAGCGGCTCATTCTGTAAAACACCCTGTATAATAAATATTCGTTGTGCAATATTTTATCATCAAAATACCATATTGGATAGTACCTTTTGAAAAAATGGTTACACTGAAAATAGTGAGCTCCTGCAAAAAGCTACCTTCATATATTTGTGAATCACCCTGTAGTTATAAATATTTTGAATTGTATGTATTTACTAATGTATTACTTAAATATGCAGTAAACGTATTTATGCAACAAAAATGTAATCTAGCGCTTAAGTTTGAAAATACAAATTCCAAAAAACTAGGCATTTTTCAACTTTAATACCCTGTATCTCGAAAACTAGTCATAGCTCATAGAATTGAGTTGGGCCATTGACACTTTTGGTTACTAAATAGAGTACAACAACATACCAAAGTTTCAGAAAATTTAACCGGTCGCCATTTTTCCATTACTTGCGGGGTCCTTTATTGCAAAATTTTTACAGTTTACGGTAATGGACTATGATTTTTAACACTGAAGTAAAATGCATAAATACATAAGTGGGTTGTTTTACTAAATTCTACTATAATGTGTTGGTATTTGAACACATAATATGCCTCCTTTAATAAATACTGTAAATGTAATACTTACCTCATTTATGAAATCATTATAAAGTTAGTTTGATTTCAATTAATAAAACAAAAAGTTGCAGAAACAAGCTAAATGAAGTTGTAACAACATATTGATAGATTAGATCATATCCAAAGTTATTATCTAATATCCTATTTATTATTAACTAAATTACCCACTAAATTAAATATAATACTATATATATATATATATATATATATATATATATATATATATATATATATATATAGACAGGGTGTTACAAAAAAGTAGGCCAATCCGTTAACCACATATTCTTTGGGACAAAATAAGGGGACTTTTCTTATGTCACTTTTCATTAGAACGCTTCCTTTTCGATATACAGGGTGTCAAACTTCACTTTTTAAAAGTGTATTTTTTTATTATCTCTGGTGTGTTTTAAGATATCGTTTTCAAATTTGTTACAAATCTTACTCTTTTCTAAGTGCACCTTCTGCATGATTTTAAGTAAAAAATTCAAAGAGCTAAAAGAAAAAAAAGGGGTGTGGTAACCTTTAACCCCCAATTTTTTTCTGACGAACACCTATGAACGTCGCATCCATTTTTTGTAGTAGTTTGATGATTTATCTAACTTTTTTGGCTCTTGTAAACTTTTGATTTGATGCTTCTTTATGACATACTTTTAGTTATTCGACTAGGTGTTGCGATTTTTTTAAGAATTTTTTTGTTTTATTAATCAGAATAAATTCATAATAATAACTTAAAACAACCAATTGTGCTAATAATTATAATACGAAGTTGGATGCAAATAATTAAATTAAATGTTCGATGTGTCCACCGCCTTCGCGAATGCACCTTCTGGTCTTTTTATAACTGAAAACCGAATATTTTGGAAAATATTCGGTTTCAATCTAAATACCTCTGCACCTTCTGCGATGCGATCCCTCAATTGATTTTGATTTATTATTGGAACCGCATAAACAAAATCTTTCATGAATCCCCAAATACTGAAATCCAGTGGATTTAAATCGGAGGAACGAGGTGGCCAATGAATAGCCGCATCCTGTCCCCGACCAATCCAGTGATTAGGGAAATATTGGTTCAAGTGGTTCCGAACATTATTGCCATAATGTGGAATATATATATATATATATATATATATATATATATATATATATATATATATATAAAAGCAAACTACTGGCCGTATTTTTAGATTATAATGAGTTTATTGGGTATCGGCTTAGAAAATTTTTCTTTATTGATTTTTGTCAAATTTCGCCTGTGATTACATACATCATTCAACAAAATTTACTTTTAAGATTTTTGTCTGATGAAGCCTGTAATCACAGGCGAAAATTTGACAAAATAAAAATTTTCAAGCCGATACAATAATATTATATATATATATATATATATATATATATATATATATATATATATATATATATATATATAATTACATAAGTTCTCAGTTTCATTAACTAACCATATTACGTAATGGATAGTTTGCATGTCTAGTATAGAGTATCGTTATTCGTGTGTTAAGTATACAGGAGTAGAAAAGTAAACTAAATAAAATAAAACGTTTTAACGTTCAAACGATTCAAAGGCGGAATTACAATTTGAACTACTCACTACATTGAAAAATCTAATAAAATATTAAGGAAATAAACTAAATTCAGCACTCTTACGGAATGTGAAACAGAAAGAATTATAGAATTACATGTTCATTGTTTTCTCTTTTCCGCACGATGGATCGTTTCGTAAAGTTTGGTGTAAAGGGTAGTAATCGTTTATAGATTTCATTGAGTCATGTTATATCACAAATTTACATTAGTACGAAATTCTAACATATCAATTTAAATCAATCTGCGATTGTTCAATGTCACCGGAAGTGCTACTTACCTGTTTCACAACTTAAAAAATTTCCCTTAATGGGTGAATAATTTTCGTATTTCAAACCAGAGATAAAAATAAATGAATATAAATTGTAGACTCACAACACTTTGTGTTTTTAGTGTGGTTATAAATCTGTATTACCCGCAGCGCATTTAATAGTTATTCGTTTCACAAGGCTTGACAGTTCTTTTGATACTCGTACTATGAAAAGAGAATGTTTTCACTTATTCCTGATGCATGGAAGCACAATTTTCCCGCACCTGGTGTTTTTTGGGTTTTTGGTTTCTGCTAGCACCAAGGGATATTTGCGTTACACGGTTGGTATTACGTTTTGAATAATACAAAGTCTGATATGTCATCGCTACATGTCAATCGTCACTTCATGCAAAATCAGTTACAAAAATGTTTATTACTGCAAAGAATTGCAAGGATTATACAGAAATGTAAGTGTACATTACTTTTAAACATGTAAATGTAAATTTATTAATGAAATTACTTTTCACAAGTGGAAGAAAAAGTGTAAGTGTTAAAGATTCGTACAATTAACGGTATAATTACTGCAGTCTTTGTGCAAATGCTTCTTCACTGTCTTTAATTTATACAAAGTTTAATAAAATTTAAGAATAGTGACAGTTGATTTCAGTTATAAAAATCTAGTAGGTAGTCGTAGATTTATTAATTTATTACGTTACCAACTCATCATAAAAAAAAAACTAAATAAAGTTATTTATATATTTTTGACTTTTTAACGTTATTCGTTACAAAAAATATCGTACTTAAACTCTTTTGGTAAAAAATTTCATATTAACTTTCCGAATTGGTTAGGTAAATAACTATTGGAAATGCACCCAAAACATTTTTAGCCTTGTGAAACAAATAACTATTAATTGCTCGTCCGATAATATAGCTAACACACCCTGTTCATGTAGTATTAATTCATTACAACCTCATCTAGTTAATTATATTGATTTTGCTGCTGTAGAATTTTTGCGTTCTCTGGACTGTTTTTGAATCGCCTTAGTATTCCAAAAACATTTTGAGACGTTTGTTTCTCACTAAACAGATATTTTCACGTCGTCAGTAAAATTTCGAGAATAAATAACAAATCTTAATTTTTTTTGTAAATTAAAATGTCACTCCTTGCAAATCAAATACAGAAACATTCTGTGGAGTGTTTAGAATAGGAAAACGTAGCGCGTTGACGAACAGTGATGTACATAAAAACTTTTAACACCATTACATAATCTTTAAAATAAAAATGTTTTGGGAGCATTTCCAATAATTATTTACCTACCTAATTCGGAAAGTTAATAGTCTCGCATGAGTGCGAATGCATGAAATTTTTTCCGAAAGAGTTTCAGTACGTTATTTTTTGTAACGAATAACGTTAAAAAGTTAAAAAGGTATAAATGAGGAAAGCATTTGCATAAATACTGCAGTAATTATACCGTTAATTGTACGAATCTTTAACACTTACACTTTTTCTTCCACTTATGAAAAATAATCTCATTAATAAGTTTACATTTACACACCTAAAAGTAATGTAAACTTACATTTCTGTATAATCCATGTAATTCTTTTCAATAATAATCATTTTTGTAACTGATTTTGCATGAAATGACAATTATTATTAAACGATGACATTTCAGACACTTGTATTAATCAAAACGTAATACCAGCCGACTAACGGATATATCCCTTGGCGCTAGCAGAAACTAAAAAACACCAGGGTGTGGGAAAATTGTATTTCCATGCATCAAGAATAAGTAAAAACATTCTCTTTCCATAGAACGAGTACAAAAAGAATATTCCAGCCTTGTGAAACAAGTAACTATTAAATACACTGTCGGTAATACAGGTTACCGCTTTATTAACCACACTAAAAACACAAAGTTTTGTGAGTCTACAATTTATATTCATTTATTTTTATCTCTGGTTTGAAATACAAAAATTATTCACCTATGAAGGAAAATTTTTTAAGTAGTGAAACAGATAAGTAGCACTTCCGTTAACATTGAACAATTTCAGATTGATTTAAATTGATATCTTAGAATTCCGAGTTAATGTAAATTTGTGATATAACATGACTCAATGAAATCTATAAACGATTACTACCCTTTACACCAAATTTTACGAAGCGATCCATCGTGCGGAAGAGAAAACAATGAACATGTAATTCTATACTTCTTTCTGTTCCACATTCCGTAAGAGTGCTGAATTTATCTCCAAAATCTTTTATTAGATATTTCAATGTAGTGTAGTGTAGTGTATATATATACACACACGCACGCACGCACGCACGCACGCACGACCACGCACGCACGCACGCACGCACGCACGCACGACACAGCACGCACGCAACACACGCACACACACACACACCAACACACCACACACACACACACCACACACACACACACACACCACACACGCACACACACACGCACAACACCACACACACACAACACACACACACACACACGCACACACACACACACACACAACACACACACACACACACACACACACACACACACACACACACACACAACAAACAACATACACACAACAACATTACAAAATACAAACACACACACAATTACACACACACACACACAACACACACACACACACACACACACACACACACACACACACACACACACACACACACACACACACACACACACATCACACACATCACACACACACACACACACACACACACACACACACACACACACACACACACACACACACACACACACACACACACACACACACACACACACACACACACACACACACACACACACACACACACACACACACACACACACACACACACATATATATACAGGGTTATTACAAATGATGTTCATGATTTCAAGTGCACATAAATCTAGTTTTATTTATCATACAAAAAAATAAAATGGTTGCATTTTAAGAAAAACCCAAAAGTTTCATCCCAGGTGCCAAGAATTATAAATCTTCCATATGGGAACCCCTTGTGATACGACAGATGTTAAGCGTGTAATCAAGCTCTTGCCATACTTTGTTAAGAGTGTTCAGGTCGATTGTTTCGATAGCTCTTGTAATCCGTTGTTGGATCTCAGGTATGCTTTCTGGTGGTGTATACACTTTATGTTTGATGTATCCTCACAAGAAAAAATCACAGGGGCTGATGTCCGGAGATCTTGGAGGCCAGTTCAAGAGTTCACCATCACTTGGACCTGCACGACCGATTCATCTGCCAGGCAGCCGATTTTGAAGTTTAGGGATTCTTGTTCTAATTTCGGTAGAATCCATTCCGTCATCATGTCCAAGATTTATTTTACTTATTGTTTGTCCAACAAAGAAAAAAGGTCCGTACACTTTGTTGTAAGTGATAGTACAAAACACATTAACTTTCGGAGTATCGCGCAAGTGCTCGATGTAGGTGTGTGGGTTCTCCGAGCCCCATATTATGACATTATGTCTGTTCACGTTACCACACAAGTAGTATGTGGCTTCATCACTAAAGACTAAACGTTTTACATAGTTTTAGTTTTCCATCAAGGCCTACATGTTCTCACAAAAAGAATGTCTTAGAACTTTTTCATTTGGTTTTAATGCTTGAACAAGCTGAAGTTTGTAAGGCTTGAAATTTGTACGTTTACGTAAAATTTTCCAAACTGTTGGCTGTGGTATACCAAGCTGTCTGCTGCATTTAACAGTAGATTTCTGTGGGCGCGTAAAGCTTTCCATTGCCTGCTGTACAGCGTCATTGCTTACTGACGGTCTTCCAGTTAATCTCTTTTTACAAATGCACCAATTTCTCTTAAAATTCAAGTACCACTGGCGAATAGGGTGATTGCTAGGAGGATCTTCATTAAATTTGGTTCTCATGTGACGTTGCACATTAATAACTGATTGGTTGATGTGATAATCCAACACATAAAATGCTTTCCTGTCTTCAGATTCAGCCATTACGCAATTGACAACAATTGACTTTAACAAACAGCTGATACGTACTTAAATCAATGTAAACAAAACTTTATGAGTTTTTCATTCCAGTGGTACCAACCGAAATGGTCTTAAAACAGGTTAATCCAGTAATATTTATAATTGAAATCGGGAACATCATTTGTAATAACCCTGTATATATATATATATATATATATATATATATATATATATATATATATATATATATATATATATTGCATTTAATTTACTGGGTTATTTAGTTAATAATAAATAGGTTATTAGATAATAACTTTGGATATGATCTAATCTATCAATATGTTACAAGGTCATTTAGCTTACTACTTTAGATGAAAAGATCAAAATAAGCAAATTCTAGACATTTGGATGCATTCGTTATTTATTTTATTCATTATAAAATGTTTCTGCAACTTTTTGTTATTAATTGAAATAAAAGTAACTTTATAATGATTTCATAAATGAGGTAAGTATTACATTTACAGTATTTATTAAAGAACGCATATTATGTGTTTAATAAAAGCTCAAATACCAGTGAATTATACTATAGAATTTAGTAAATCAACCCACTTATATATCCGAAATGCAATTCGAACTTTGAAAACCAGACACCCACATGGTGGATATATTGAAAATTTATTGTAAAATTTGTTGAAAAATTATAATTATCTTTGATTTTTGTTGCGTTAAATTATTTCAATAAAGGGTTTTAGTCAATTTGCTGTTTTATTATGTTTAAATATAATTTTATAATTATTCATTTTATTATTGAACAAAAGCGCTCATAACATCTAAACCTTTGGATTTAGGGATAGATAGGAAATTTATTAGGAAGTTTACCTAGAAAAAAATATAGAGGTTGTCCCATTTAAAATAACAGAGTTCTTGACATTTCAAATATTTTCAAAGGGCCCCTGAAAAAAAAACACCCCGTATAAAAATAGGAGCTACTTATAATAGTGATGTAAAAAATATAAAAATTATTTTCAAATTATGATTATTTTAAATGTAGCAATTAATTATATAATAGGGCAAATTCATGATAAAAACTACATATCCTCCTAAACTATCCTAAATTTTGAAAACAATTTTATTATAAAAGTATATTATTTTAACACAGAGAATCTAATATGTAAAAAAATATAGGATGTTGCAATTAAAATTTCAAAGTTGACATCGATACTCCTAACTTGAAGCACTCTGTATATACGAAAAGTAAATAAATTAAAAGTTCCCATTGAACCAAGCAACTTTTGTATAAAACTTTTTTGTATCTCTTACAGGTTCCCAGGTAACATGTAGAGGCGTCTTACAACACATACCCTGTACAAACCTTCCAGGTTTTACTCCAATTTACGTAAATTAATTGCTAATACAGCTACATTCTGTTTTCCTTTTGTGGCTTCACAATTGTACATTCTCATATATAGTGGTGGATTGTTGAGGTCACCCGTCAGATTTGGGTTATTAGTGCGAAAAGAAAAATGAGAATTATTTCGTTTGATGCGTAACTCTTGCTTGGTTGACATAAAATCGACGTGTATTTTAATAAACAAAAAATTCTGGTTTAATAAGACATAGTTAGTTTAAGTGCAATATTTATTTAGATCCCATTAGGAAAAAAGGCATATTTTGACAATTCGTTGGTTCTCTTATTTTTTATGCCCATTAGCTGTAATTGTTAAAAATTTAATCACGGTTTTAAGTGACTGCGGATTTCAGATCTATGAAGTGGGGTTCCTCCAAATCAGAATTTCATAAAACAACATTTTATTTCAATCAATCGTCTCAATTTGTCCGCGTAAGTCCACAAAGTTGTTTCGTATGTCGACACTTCAAAAAACTGTTCATGGAAATAAAAAAGATTTTTAAGTTTTTTTACTAGCACCTTCAACCATGAAAAGTTTAACAAAACTAACTACGTCAAACGATTGTCCACGAATTGTCCCCTTAAGTCCAAATGTTCCTTCTTTCATTTATCCACTTTCCAAAAAAAAGTTGGATGGAAATAACGATTGTCTAATTGGCTTCTTGAAAAATTTTACAAACAACTACGCCTTTCGATTGGCCACGATTTATCCACATAAGTCAAAAAGTTTTATTAATTTAGATTTTTAAAATGTTTTTCGTTAGCACCTCCAAATGAAATATTTTATAAACTAGCTACACCATTCGATTTGGCCATGTAAGTTCACACTTCTTTGTTATTTGTCTACATCCAAAAAAAAATTGAGTGATAAAAGAAATGTTTGAACATCTTTTTTTATTATAGACTCCTTGACATACTTGCCCTGGAATATTTAATTAGTCAATTAAACAATTCGATAGTTTACGTATTGTTCACATTTGTCCACAAGCTTGTTTTATTTGTCCAGTGTTTAATAAAACGTTATTGAGTAAAGAGTTTTTTATTGTCACATTGAAATTTTTGTTACTACATTAGCGAAACGTATGGACTTAAGTGGTTAAATTTTGGACAAAAAGATGAACAAATGAAAAATACTTGTGAACTGAAATGAACCAGTAGTAGAAATAGATAGTCGTAATTAGTTAAATTTTTCATTTGAAGGTGCGAGTGAAAAATTTCAAAAATATTTATTTACACCTAACTTTTTTTGGAAAGTGGACAAATAAACTTGTGGACATAGGTAAGTAGAAAAATGCAATTTCTTGAAAATCGCAATTGAAGATGCTAGTTAAAAAAATTCAAAAATCTTTTTATTTCCGCCTAACTTTTTTTGAACGAAACAACTTTGTAGACTTACACACATTGTGGACAATTGAAAATTTTGTTTTTACAAAATTCTCATTTGTAGGAGCCGACTTCACAGATCTACGGATTTCCGTTTTATACAGTTATTTCAACTTCCAAAAAATTATTTATTAAATGTTTAAACTTTAAATAATGTAAGGAAAAGAGATAATATAACATAGATATAGAAACCTAAATTAAGTTTTTAGACAAAATGAGGTCAACAAACGAATCCTTGAAAATGGTTGAATTATTAATTATAGAAATTGAATTAATAAACGAGTTTGTTTACCTTTATAAAATTTTAGATGTCAATAAGTGGGCGTTAACATTTTTATGAAATACTAATAAAGCCCAATTGCATAAAGAAAAAGTAAGTAGAGAAAGTAAAGATTTTTGGTATGTAAAAATAATACAATTGTTTTTAGTTACTAATAATATGTAAATTAAGACAATTCTTTGACGCAAACATAAAACATTGAACTCGTAAATCATTGCTTGATTTACATAAGAGGAATTAAGAATTTAAGCAAAAGGCAACCACTAAAGTGATATTAATTGAAGTATTTATCATATTTAGTGTTAAGTAGTTATTTAAATGAATCATCCACACAAACACAAAATGCTTCCTAAATTCAATCTGTTCAGATTCAAAATTCTGATTGAGTTTTTGTTGAATTTCGATTTTAATAAAATCTTTAAATATCTAGAACGGTCGTGTAACAATACCCAATACAAGAATAAAACAAAATTAAATCGATAGTTCAAGCTATGATTGACCTCCTTTAAGTAAGTATTCTAAAAATTCTTTGCAAAACCTTTCTCTCTACTGTAGATCCGCAAGAGATCAAACTTCTTGCGATTTCTTTTAATTTATTTTACACCGACGCTTATTATGTAAGGTTTTTATACTATCACGTTTGAAACGTTATTTTGTAATGCACGATTTTATATAATCATAACATCGTGATCTCATAAAGGACCCTTTGAGAACGATAATTAAATCCTATTTTTGTAAGTACACAAAACATGATAAACCATGATAAACTTAATGTTTCTATCACCGATAAACCTCAAATTAAAACCGTCGGTGTTTACTGTCATCTGTAAAAAAATGTTTGTAATCTAATGATTGTCGCCGTTGACTAAAATAAGTTATTCATTTTGTTTATTTTAATTATTAATGGTTATACGAAATAAATCAATTGAAAATTAAAAAAGGCAAAAATTACCAAAGTAGCATTTTATGATGCACGGAAATCCATAACAGGGCGAACATGTGTTTTGCAGGTATGTCTCAGTTTAGAGTGACTTTTATTCCTAGATAAGTGGCTTCCTGTTGGAGTATAAGTCCTTTATTGTTGAGTGATATGGAAATATTACGATAGGCCCGATTCGAGAATTTGTAATGGTGGTAGTTGGGATTTCAGAAGAGAACCGTTTGTGTTTTGGTTGGGTTAATGGAGACTCGTCTGGTTTGTCCAATTAGAGAAGTCCGGAAGAGCTTTAATATAACACGATAGGAAAGTTCCACTGTCCCGATGTACTGCCCAAAAAGCAGTCTCCTCAAACTAAGCACGTTAAAAGAAATCGGAGAAGGTATTTCCAACTTTTAAGTCATACTGGCCGATTAGTCAAGAACGAAAGTAGAAGTTTGGATAAATAATTATGCCTGCCCAGAAAAACTGCCAAATTGAATTGTTTGCTGATAAGCGTATCAACAAGGGATCATGGCACATTCGATTAGTTCGGAAGCCGAAGTGGCTATTGGGAAGAAGTTACGTTGGATTCTAAGGTGATCTCGAAGTCGCCTGGCTAGAATTTGCTCAAAGTATTTTCCGAAAGAACTTAAGAGAGAGATAGGTCTATAGGAGGAGCGTATGATAGGGTCGAAGTGCAATATTGGTTTCATGATCGTGGAAGCTAAGAGAGTGTGAGTGTTACCAATAGGTAGATAAAATATATTGTAGATGTCGGTCAGTAATCTGAGGATTCGGTCTGGTGTTGTAATATTTTGCAATTTGAGCGGTCTTGAAGTACGTCGTTACTTGGTCGGAGGTGAAGGGGGACATACACAGGACTCTCAGTGTTCAATTAAACTTCGGGAAAGCGTAGGTTATGGAATTGCTCAAGGCGACTCTAGGGGTCCCTGAAGATAATCGAGGGATCGGAAGATGGATGTTAGGTGAAGATCGAACAAATTGGTCTTCCCTTGTTGTATCGAGATCAGATTGTCCTTGGGGTCTGTGAGATGTGATTTAGAGTTTGCTTTTCTTCAGGTCAGTTTGTCGAACTGTTGCCACAAGATCTTTCCATTACGGTAGTCTAATTCAGAGGTGACGTTCGTCCAGGCATCTTCGGCGAGTCTTTATTTCACGCCTGAATAAGACGTTGAGGCGATTGTATTCCGACTTGAGAACCAAACCCCCAAATTTCAAGAATAGACGATAGATTCGTCTTTTCTCTTTGATCAAGTTGACAATATACCGTGAAAGAAATTTGCGGGATATGGCAATGGTTCCGACCACTTTCGTAATATGGGAAGTTAAGTGTTTGATGGCTCTCTCCAGATATTTGGTAGTTAAATGGATGGCGTGGGAATGTTATTTGAGATGTCTTCGGAATCGATTTATGCGGATGACAGAACAGGACTGATTCGGCGGGGAACTGGGAGGCTCCCGCCGCTTTCAGTATTGGAAGGAGTAGGAAGGATCGGCTCCGTCGCAGTTGTTACACTTTGGCGCGGCCGAAGATTTACAGTAGGTTCATCTGTGGCTCTCACCATAGTTCGGGCAGCGAATAGTATGGGTTGCATACTCGATAACGGTATGTCCGTGCGTGCAAGTGGGACAATACTACTGCTGCAAGCAGTACAGGGATTTGAGAAGGTTCTCACAGATGTCTTCCGAAATACAGGGTTACTGGTAACTTATGCAGTTAACTGAAATGACATACTAAGAGGGCTTCCAGAAACAACTTTTAATTATAAACTTTCAGGAAAAACTCAAAGACAAAATAGTAACAGCAAAAGAAAAAGCTTGTGAGAGCCGCTGATAAGATCGTTTCTGCAGTAGTGATTCGAAATGTCTACCGCGCACTTCGACACAGATTTGTGCATGGCGAATCCAGTTTTGGGATAACAGTGGGAAATGTAAACGTAGATTTTCTATAGTAATGTTAATTCGTTCACGTAGTCTGCGAAAGGTTGCAGGATCAGGAATTGTTCGCCTAGGAAACCTTTGGAAATACAGTTCTCTTGCTTGGGTAGCATTTTCATTAGCCATGCCATAAGTGATTAACATGTCACAATACTGTTCATTGGTAAAATGATATCTTTCCATTCTAATGTTGTGAAATTCAAAATTTATTTACTTACAATAGCAGTACAATTCACTCACTTGATAGATGTTAACAAAGCAACAATCGATATGACATTGACATGTCAGATTGTAACACAAGAAACAATCGCTGATTCCAATCAAGCACTCTGATTTATCGAAAAATTGTATCCTTTAATATGCCCCACAAGTGGGCAATCATTTTTAAAATGTAGTTTAGTTATTATTGAATTTCGCTTGTTAGTTTACTAAGAAAAATTGTTCAGTTTAGAGTCCTCTATTAGCACTTTCAGTTAACTGCATAAGTTACCAGTCACCCTGTATAATACACCCCCTACGAGAAATAAATCTAGGATAGATTGGGAGATGGTGATTAGGCGAACTAGGGATGTTAGAGAGTTGATAGCCTCGACACGATTCATATTACTTTATTGCCCGAAAGACGCAGGAAAAGAAACGCGGTGGGGGTTTGAGATCAAATTGGTGCCACAACCTAAGCTGCGTACCATCAGGTAAAGGAGAGGAGGTCTCTGGAAGGGCTAAACGTATCGTTCTACGGAAGGTTTAAGATTTCAGGTAGGAAGCAACGGTGGCCGTGTGGATCTGTTGTTTGTTTAGTGCGGTTTTTGGGCTGTGTGAATGTGTAGTGAGCGGCAACCACGCAGTAGGTGGTGTGTCTGGTCGTTCGTCCGGATGAACAAGGGTTGTGGAAATAATCTTAACGTAAGAACGGCGGTGGCCATGCTTAACTAACGGTTGGTATTAGTTGTTAGTGGGAATTGCTGGTTATAAACGATTAAAACTTAACCTAGAAATCAAATCTGCTGAGAAATATTCATACTACTTACTCCAGACGATTGAAAAAATTTGTTGATAGATATTTTTAATGGAAGTACTATAGAGTACCTGTAGAAACCAAAAAGTAAAATGGACAAAAATAGGAATTTGTTGCTAATTTTAAACAATCAAAAATGGCCTACATGTTAAGTCTGCTGAGAAATAGTCATGCTGGTTCAGGTGGTTTAAAATTTGTGTGGGTTATTTTTAGTGTAAAAGAGACATCAAATTGTTAATTATAAACAATCAAAACTTAACCTTGAAATCATGTCTGTGGCGAAAAAACCATGCTGCTTCAGGTGGTTTATTTGTTGCGTAAATATTTTTAGTCTAAAATCATGCGAATTCCAGTAGTATATTTATAAAAAAAGTCGGAATTTACTGCTAAATTATTCACAATCAAAACTTAACCTAGAAGTAATGCGCCGGTGAAACAAGCTATACTGCTCCAGGTTATATTTACATTTTTTGATGGAATGCTGTTTGTATCGTGATACTAAGGTAATTTGAAAATTAAAATTCATATCAATCACTTTGTTATTCGTCCTTTATTTAAATGTTTTTTTTTCCAAAACTAAACTGAACTTATATACCTAATATCTATATTAGTGGTAAGTAAGTAAGTTTCATTTTCTTTTATTTACAAAATGTAGTGGGATTTCGTAAAGATCAACTTTATTTTGGTAAATTATTACAAGAATGCTTTTTTCGCAACAACATAAAACTTGTTTGGTCAAAGCAGTCTTCTGGAATGGATCAAACGTCAACAAAGTTTGATGATAGCTTATTTAGAAAAATGTGGTGACAAATTTCCCGAATTGGCAATTGAAAGCAATATTGGGCAATAATTTTATTAGTTTAGGGATACACTTACAAATGAATTAATAGATGCCAGTTTCTTTACGGTTGAAGCTCTGAGAAACTTGAGTTTCAGAAGGTTGTAGTGTTAAGCAATTAGGAAAACATCGAATTGTTGGACCATTCTTTTTGTAAAATATGAATCGCCCATATGCATACTACACCATTCATCAGATCGCTATGAAACTTTGGGAAGTTGTTCAGTACACTCCCGTGAAGTTTCTGACATAAAAAATTTTTAATATCGGTCCGCCAGGGAGGGTCCTCATGAAGATATTCGGCCCCTCGAAGGTTTTTGGTATAAAATAAATTTTAAATATCGGCCACCCTGGGGGGCCCCTCATATTCATACTACACCATTCATCAGATCGCCATGAAACTTTGGGAAGTTGTTAAGTACACTCCCGCGAAGGTTTCTGGCATAAACATTTTTTAAATATCGCCTCCCCCCTTGGGGGTCCTCATATGCATACTACGCCATGCATCCGATTGTCATGAAGCTTTGGAAGTTCTTGAGTACACTCCCGCGAAGGTTTCTTGCATAACAAATTTTTTAATATCGGCCCCTCAGGGAGGGCCCTCATTTGCATATCTGCACCATTCATCCGATCGCCATGAAGCTTTGGGAAGTTGTTGAGTACACCACCGCAAAGGTTTCTGGCATAAAACTTGTACACATCATATGCATACTACACCATTCATCCGATCGTCATGAAGCTTTGGTAAGTTCTTGAATATACTCCCGCGAAGGTTTCTTGCATAAAAATTTTAATATCGGTCCCTCAGGGAGGGCCCTCATTTGCATATCTACACCATTCATCCGAGCCATGAAGATTTGGGAAGTTGGTGAGTACACCAGCGCGAAGGTTTCTGGCATAAAAATTGTACATATATGAATGCTACCCCATTCATCAGATCGCCATGAAACTTTGGGAAGTTGTTAAGTACACTCCCGCGCAGGTTTCTGGCATAAAATTTTTTAAATATCGCCCCCACCTTGGATGCCCCTCATATGCATACTACACCATTCATCCGATCGCCAAGAAGCTTTGAAAAGCTCTTGAGAACACTCCCGCGAAGTTTTCTTGCATACAAAATCGGCCCCTCAGGGAGGAACCTCATTTGCATATCTACACCATTCATCCGATCGCCATGAAGCTTTGGAAATTTTTGAGTACACCACCTCGAAGGTTTCTGGCATAAAAATTGTACATATCATATGAATACTACACCATTCATCAGATCGCCATGAAACTTTGAAAAATTGTTACCTACACTCCCGCGAAGGTTTCTGGCATAAAAAATTTTAATATCGGCCCCTCATATGCATACTACACCATTCATCCAAATATGAACAAGTTTGAATAAAAACGCAGCACCGCGCGACGGGTACGGCTAGTTATCGATAAAAACTCAGCTCTTGAAGTGGCAATAAAGCCTAACATAATGTAACACATCTTTTTTTAATCGTTTGTTTTTTAATGGAAGCTTTACGTTAAACTGGCACTGTGCAATCTTGCTAAATGCGCAGGACAATCGGAATAGGGAAATTGGAATTGCATTTTACAATAAGACAATTTTTTTTTGGACTCCATATGTGAAGACCGTAAGCTTTTTTTAGCGAGAAGCAGTTTGTGGAAAAATCAAAATGTACTACAAATAATGTGGTTATACTTACAATAATACGACATTAGAACTATTCTTGAAGAAAGCACTGAAATAATACGTATAATACGGGATGACGATATAAATATGTATAGACTACTTTGGCAATTAGATTTAAACATTCAAATAATCAACGTTAATTAGTAAACTTCTAATTTAAAGCTTAACTAATTTAGAGCGTTAATCTTTGAAAATAGTATTTGTATAACTGTATTGCGATAAACCAAAAACCTAATAAGTAAATAAAATTAATTTAAATGCATTTTAATGCATAACCAACCAGTTATCCCAAATGAAATTATTAAGGAATGGTACTGTGCAACATAAATAACCATGACGTTCTAAAATGCATAAACTTTATAACCCATTAAAACGTCATAAAAATTGTTTTTTACCAAAAGGCCAAGAATGCAGATTTACTATTTCCGTCAGTATCTAGATATTCAATTATTACTTTCTGTTCAACTCACATAAACAATTTATTAGAGAAGTGAATGTGGGTGAATTCCGATTCGATTAAATGCGAAGGTTTCGTTTTTTTGATTGTTTGATGTGGATGAAAATAGAGTAAAGCAATGAATAATTGTGTACACTTTGATATGTAACGTAAAACTCACTTAGTGCCATATGCGTCATGTCACGTTGAGATTGTTGTTGCTCGTATTGGCGTATTTTCTTAAACTGTTAGAATGATTATAAAGATCGTTCACAAACCTGCCCCATTGTTACTCTTAGACTGAGTATAATGTCCATCGTTTGTACCACAAAGAAAAAATGAATTTCCCGACTTTCTTCATTTCCGTGTAACCTTTGTATTTGAAGACCCCGGTCGATAATTCTTATCCACCCGTAAGATACTTTTTCCCCTTTGCTTTTTAGTACTGGTGATACAATGCAGTTACTTTAAGCATTCAGTTTACCATGGAGAAGGAAACTAATGGAAATTTACCGTTTTTAGACATACTAATACTTAAACCTAATAATTCTTTACCATTTAAGGTTTACCGAAAGCCGACACACACCGATAGATACCTTCATACTACCCACGCCAAAAAATTAGTATAATTAAATCTTTAGTGGATAAAAGAATTAGTGACCCTGAATTTTTGAAAGCTGAATATAAATACCTACTACCTACTACAAGCTAATGGGTATCCACTTAAACCCATATCTCAGTATCAGTTGTGTTACTCAGTGTCATATTTATGTTTACTCAGACTTCATTATTAGATGTAACGAATTTTTCATCTTTTGTATTCGTTCTACTTTAAATAATGACGGAGAACTAGAACAAAATGTCCGACAACGTATTAAATCCTATCCTATTGGATAATTCAAATTTCATCCCTTGGCAACAACGAATTCACAAAAAGGTGATGAGCGCTTGCTGGTCCATAATTATGATAAGAAATCAATTTTTACATGCTATGAGTACCAGTTGTTCAACAACAGTATCTATGCACTCTGTCATTATTTAAAGTACAGCGGATACAGGAGATGCAAAATTCGTTAGATCTAAAAATGAAGGCTGAGTAAACACAAATAAGGCACTGAGAAACACAACTGATACTGAGATATGGGAAGCCTAATAGGCGACTCTAGTAGTGAAGAACAAAAAGAAACCAGATCCCAAGGGTTTGATTTGTTGTTGATATATTTCCCTTAAAAATTGGAAATATATTAGACCAATTGAGCAATCGCAAGGTAAAAGCGATCGCGAAAGGATAAGAATGGGTTTAGTTGCTGGGAGAGAATTAATATAGCCAAGCATGGTTTCAAGGTGAGTATAAAATTTTTAGTATGTGCATCTGCCAGGTCTAAAATTAACAAAGGGAAATTTATTTTATCATTTGGTACAAACGACTATAATAATGGTACAGGTGAAATAAGTGCAAATGATGTTCCTTAGAGTTAGTCTAATTTTAACAATAGGGCGGATGTGTGAATTTTTGGGGTCCAATTTTTTATTGGTGAATTATTTTATATCTTTGCTACAAAATGTAGTACTGGTGGAAACGATACGCAATTAAACGATTTATTTATTATGTGCACTGTGGGTACAAACATTTTTTTAAGAAGAAACGAGGGGACGGACTAGCATCATAGAAGTAAGATGCACTACCTCGGACAAAATACACACGTTTGACTTCAGTAACAACTGGCAATGAAGATTTTCAATACAAATCGGTATAAATATAAACTAAAAGGGAACGTCAAGAACGCTGGCTGCAAGCAGATCAGTGAACATCGCGTTTTGTTAAAAGTTTAACCATGCACTACATTCTGCTACCTGCGAAGTTTTCACGATGCCAGTTAGAGAGCCACCGTTCCGGCTGCGACACCCGTACGCTCTTCGGAATTGTTACGACGAGAATGCGTCTTTCCCACTACCCGATTACGTCGTTCTCACCGAAGATTAAGAAAAAAAAGAAGAGGCTCAAGAAAATGGAACAAGAGAAAGCTGCTATAACGCTTCCAGCAGAAACAACACCAGGTTATGCAGAAGAAGAATCGCCACCGTGCGACGGGTTTCGGCTCCAGAAGAAGAAGCCGAAGAAGCCATCGAGTGAACGCCCGACCACGCCCACAACGGTGATCAACGGATTTGAGGCCCTCGCTGACACCAGGGACGTAGAAGAGCTTCCCGCTGCCAGGGAGAGTTTGCCGCCAGAAATCCTTCGTGAGAGGGAGAACTGGGTTGCCTTCTCCTGCGAGTTAGACCACCGTGGGATCGTCTTCACACGCGTGAAGGTAATCGCAGAGAGATACCGAATCTAGCCTGCCACCGCCAAGGACCATGACAGGCTAATGCGGTATATGGATAGGTATGGTACACAGTACTATACCTATCAGGCAAAGAGGGAACGTTCGTTCAAGGTGATTCTACGGGGAATACCCGTAGAAATCTCCGAAGCTGACGTTACATCTGAGCTAAAAGCTCATGACATTGAAATAAGCTCTTGTTTCAGAATGAAGAAACAGGGCAGACCGGTCCCCCTTCTGTTGGTCCAGTTACCAACCGAAGAGGACATTACGAAGATCCGGCTGGTGGAGTATGTGGCTCGCCTACGTGTCTCCATTGAAGACTTGGGGCGGAGACAAGGCATCGGGCAGTGTTAGCGGTGCCAGGGATTCCATCATGCACAGCGTTGCTGTAGAGTGCAGGACAACCACTCCAGTGAGTGCACCAAACCCCGCACGGACCGGGCAAGGTGCGTAAACTGAGATGGTGATCAGCGGAAGAACACGACCTCAACAGCGACAAAAGAGGACATCACCCACAGCGGCACCCTCTCTAGTCCGAACCGGCGTTAGTTACGCCAAAGCGACGGCGAGCGGTAGCGAGACGACTGAAGTAGCTGATGCGGTGAAAGCCGCAGACATGAAAATGCCCGTTTCAGGATTCGACGCAGTTCTCGGCTTCCTCGGAGGCTGGGATATGGCGAAGGTCCTACCTGTCATCCAACTGGTGGCAGCGACCTTAGTTTCGGCACAAACTGCGACTGACCTGTGGCGAGTAATCTTCACACACCGTCAGGAGGTGTTTGCACTTTTCGTGTAAATACCTCCCGAACGGCGATGAGTAGGAATGTTTGCCGGAATAAGTATAGCTATCAGTATGGACAAATTTTCTTTTACATAACACAACTACCACACGATACTCAAAATTACGTTTCAAAACAACATCTATTCAACATACTCAACATACAAATACAAACAAAAATCCTAATGATCTTTCTATCCAATTACAGGTAACACGTACAAGAAGCTACACCGACGTCCGGGTGCCGATCCATTTTGATGCTCCGAGGGACCAGCTCACCTGCTTCTAAGGAAACATCATCCACCCAACTAAAAGTCCCGCCCTCATAGAATGATGCAGTAACGTAACGTAAATCCAATTTAAACATGTTTTTCTTTCTTTTTTTGCCCTAGACATTAAGCAACATGTTTTTTTTTTATAAACTTATAAAAAAAAATGAAACGTAACTATCTCAAAAACTATGTAATCAACCGGTTGAAGGGGCTACCTCGCCTGAGCAGTCGACTGAAATTGTAAAACTTCCATAATCAATAATTGTACCAATAATTTGAATAAACTGCATTGAATTTGAACGTCAAGAAAAACCTGCACCAATAGTAGTTTTTTTTTACAATAATACGATAATGTATGTGATCATGCAACTTACAGAATGCGCAAGTCACACCATAAACAAATCATGCAACGAATTCTCAGGAAGAAATGAAAATATTGCTGATGAAACATCTAATTTTAACTCATTAGAAGTTTCTTAATTTCAATCTTTCGGCCTTGAAACTTCCATAAGGTTAATATCTAATTGTTTTTAAAAAATCTTGAATATTAGCATATTGTTTATTAAAATCCGGTGTAAATCAGAAAGGTAGTAATTATCAATGCAAATAAGTCATAAATTAATCCAACAAAATTATATTTAGAACTAAGGGTAAACAATTTTGGACGTGTTTAATCACTCGTAAAATTGTGTACGACAGCAAAATTCGCATATGTCTTGGAATCAAGTGATTTGAAAAAACATAAAAATTTCTTGAATGATGTTTCACAATGTAACTCAAGATTGTAATGGAATTAACGTTATAAAGAAAGAGAATTACAGTTATCGTCCTCAGTAAAATGGTCGCTTTATTTAGGTTAAGTAGCATTAATTAATGATTTTTGTTTCCATATCATACTACTTTCATTCATGATAATCACAATTATATGATATGGTTAGTCGTTTTAAAGCGGTGGAAGAGTTGTAAAGTCATAATTCTTAATTAATAAAGGTTGCGGACTTTGAACTGGGAGCAGGTAAAGAAAAATGTTGCACTTACACTAGTGTGGACAAACCAAAATGGCGTTCGTAAGTTTTTCTTTTCAGCTATCGGATTAAACTTAAAAAGTGAATATCATTATTTAATTGTAGAATTTATCCGTATCATTTTAGTTACGTGTTAAGTGTACACAAAATAATTGAATCTCCGTTCATAACCCCGCAATCTTGGTCATTGCCATCGAATGTCCGTCAAGCATGAACGCGGCAAATCTTGAAGGTCCTCTTAAATTAGTATGTTTTTTGTATAGATACGTTCTAACGCTTTTTCAATACGAAAAGACTTGACTAATTGAAATACCTTCTGCCATAACTAATTATATTTAGTTATATGAGAATTGCAAACGAGTTTTTAAAGTACTTTCTTACAAATATCCATCAAGCCGGAAGGTAAATTGTAAATTGCATAACCTGTATGACCGAACAGACAACCAGTCCTTGACCGTGGCCGCTTATACTATAGCTATTAACCAGTGTAGTGATGTATCACTCTTCTGAAATGGAAATATTACTTAGTTGAGGAACACTACCTGGGACATATAATATGTTTTCAAATTTTGCTTTAACCTCCGTTGTAAAATTGGTTACAACTATAAAAATTAAATTAATCGTGGCTACCATAACAACATGGTTCTTTTCTTCATTATGGGACGTTCACATTCAAATTGAAATTGTAATACTGTGGGGTCGATAATCATGACGAACCTTCTATATTGGAGCGTGCGCTTACATTAGTTGCATACTAGACAATTATTGTCGATTATACATTATTAACTAGATTCACTTTATTTAATAATTGTTTTACTGCGTTAATACATGTGTAATAAATCTCGATTTACAGTTTCTTCTTAATTTATACACCCGTTTCAATAAACCGCAAACTACTTATAACTAGAGGAACCACCTGTTACATTTTTTTCGAAGGCGGAAAACTAATTCATTAGTGTGAAAATGCAAACCTTCACGATTATTAATTATAATTAAAATACTTATCTTTTCGGTATGTAGTCGTGTATTTTTAATAATTTTATATTTATGACAATTACAGTAAATTGTTAGTTTTTAAAAAATTAATTAAGTTGTCAAATGAATTTATGAAATCAGAAACCAGTTCGAATTTACTGAGGACGATAACTGTCATTCTCATTCATCAGTGTTCTTTATAAAATTCATTGCACTACAATCTGAGTTACACCATTCAAGAAATTTTTGTTTTTTTAAATCACTTGATTCCAAGACATGCGAATGTTGCTGGCGTACACAATTTTACGAGTCCAAAATTGTTTACCCTTACTTCTCAATTATTTATTTTCAAAATCATTCTAAAAATCTACAAATTTAATTTATGCCAAAACAAGCCGTACCTACTAAAAAATATTAGGGGAGGTAGCGACACCGGTCCGTATAAATAGACCTTTTCAAAATTTGTTGAGGTTCGATTAATGTTTTTAAATTTTTATGTGGCGTAAATCAAATTGCATGTACGCATGAGTACAAACATGTCCGCTTTATACAGGGTGCTACAAATTTTATGTCCAGCATTGGGATCTCGTGAACTAGTGCAGATTTTTGGTAAAGGAAATATTTTTTTGGCGAAACTGAAAACTTACTACTCACTTCATAAAAATGTTTAAAAATTGTATTTTACATTGTAAATACATTTTTTTTACATTTTAGCACCTTCTACCAAGTTACTGTTTTCCAGAAGATTTGCTTTTGAAAATCTACAAGAATGTAGCTTTGATGATTATGAGGAACTAGTTAGTCATTTAAAAAGCCCACGAAATGTCCGAATTCCGAATTAAGAAACTTTCACAAACACACTTATGCTTTTTTAGCTAATCAAATAGATACTAGACAATTATGATTGGTTAGATGTGTTTATAAGCGCCAAAAAACAGAAGCTCTTCGGTCTCAATTCACAACCCAGGAGCTTTGCTATGCCGGGGCTAAGATCGTGTTACTTTTTTTTACTAAAAATTACTTATTTCCGCCGATGACCTTAAAGGTTACTTTTATTAACAATGGGTTACTTTTGGTTACTTTTTCTGTCTATGTGGGTTGTTCTGAAAATCCGCACATCATTTACGCCAATTCGCATAGGAACAATTTATTAGTTAGAGATGCGTTTATTTATGCATCCTTCCGCACCACGCGCACCTTTACAAAACAAAACCAACTTCTATGAATCTGCGAGTGCTTCAGCAAAGTGTTAAGTGTGTGTCAGTTGAATTTTGCAGTCTGTGATTGTGAATTAAGTTGTAGAAATTTGCAACTACATATTGAATTAACTTCTTTGGTAAGCTATTTTATTTAACCGCCGAGCGTAAATAATAAGTATCTGTAAAAGGATTTGTGGTATCTAGTTGGGGAAAGAAATATGATGACAAAGCTATATTTTGTTTTATTTGCAATAAGTACTTTCAAGTTACGGAAGGTATGCAAAGCATTAACCAACATGTGATGTCCCAGAAACACAGTGAAAATATTAAAGTGAAATGAAAATCTGCACAGCTTAGATTGACTAGTGTTCTCGCTAATTTTGCAAATGTAAATAATAATCAGGGACAGTTACTTTTTACTTCTATTAAAGATTGTATAACCAAAGCAGAAACGCTTTTGTGTGTGAAAATTGTTATTTCTAATATATCTGCAAACGTTTGTGAAAATATCACAGAATTATTCCGGTGTATGTTCGACTGTGCCATTACTGAAACATTTACTTTATGTCCTAAAAAGGCAAGTTACATAAAAACAGAAGCATTAGGTCCTTATTTTCGTGATTGTATTTTGGAGGGATTTAGGAAATAAGTTATTATAATATTATGTATGATGAAACCACTAATGTGGAGAGTGAAAAGGAGCTTCAAATAGTGATAAGATATTGGTCTGAACACTACAACAAAATATTCACACATCATTTGGAGTCATTTTTTATTTGCAGTGAAAAGGCAACGGATATGGCACATTTTATTAAAACTGCAATTGAAAATGTGAATTTATCTTTAACAAAATTATTAACACTTGGTAGCGACGGTCCAAATGTAAATAAGAAATTAACATTGGCACTTGCAATTTACATACAGTGTACAATTCATTTAAACATGCGGTTAATGATATGAAAATGTAAACTTTCACCATTACCACACATAAATCTTAAAATACACCATTAAAAAACCCAAAAAAGATAAATATTTTATTATATGCGGTTGATGAATTTGGGAGTGACGTATCAACTTTTTTGCTCGGGGTGTACTATTTTTTTGATGGCTGGCCACTCCGATAACATGATCTTAAAATTCAGGTTGATCTTAAATTACCTAGGCACGCATTTATAAAATATGTGCCAAGTAGGTGCTATCTGTAGAGCCTGCTGTAGCTCGTTTACTAGAACAATATGAAGCGTTAAAAAATTATTTTGTTCAATATGTGCCTACAACGCAACCTCAACTAATAAAGGCCAAATAAGATATTCTTGATTTATTGAAACTTAAAGACTTTAAAGCTCAGTTGACATTTTTGCAGCATTTTTAGTTTTCACAAATTTTTCAAAAAAATGAACCAATGATTCAAATTTTATATACCGAGCTTCAACAACTTGGCATATCGCGGTTATCAAGAATTAATAAAAATAAATTTTGGCAGATTTTGAGAGTATTAACTTGGAAACGTTATTCAACAGTGAAAACCTATTACCCCCAGAGAAAATATCTTGTGGCGAAGAAAGAGTAGATGAATAATAGAAAAATATTATTGTTAAAATTACTAGATCAGAAGAAAACAATATGAATCGATTAAAATTTGCAGAATTATTAGCTTTTGTAAAATGTTGTTTAAGTCTAGCACATGGCAATGCAGACGTAGAACGCGGATTTTCACTCTCAGGCCGGACATTGACAAAAGACAGAGCCTCGATGGGTGTCCGTATGTTTAACACTTTTGCTGCGTCCAGCCCTACCTTCACTACTTGTGGAGGACGCACTTGTGCGTCCCAGTCGATTAAGGTTTTCAATCAATGAGTTCAGCATTGCAGTGAGGTGGTTGTATTTGTTCCCGCACATAGTTAGAAGTACAGTTTTGTGAATTCTGACCGTAGTTTCAGTTTTTATTTTCTGTAATGCGAACAACGAATTAAATCTACCAGGCCCTTCTGGAATAAAACGTCGTCGTCAACACCAAGTTAGAAATCTAAACAAGTTAACTGGGGATGAATTGCTGCAGTTTTTATACAATTCCAGGTCAGAAAGCGAAAATGACGCCGACGAAGAAATTGAACTTGAGGAAATGACTAGTGAAAATAGCGACGATCCTTGTAAGCATTTTTTGTTTTAATTTTTAGTTTTTTCAACGTACAGTGGTGATTCAATTAAGTATTTTTTAACTTTTTTAGTTGATATTTCTGTAGTTCAAGATGACAACGAGATAGATTTTGTAATGACTAGCTGGCAAGTCGACCCCAGACCTTCGGGATCTTTCGGTTATGGGCCAAAATCGCAAATGTAAATTTACCAGGGACTGATGAGCCGTATGATTATTTCAGGCTTGTGCTTGATGACAACTTTTTAGAAGAAATTGTCAATCAAACCAATTGATACGCTATAGAAGTGCACTGCTCAGCAGGTGCTTATGACAGAACCATGATTTCAGAATGGAAAATCTGACAAAAGATGAACTTCTGCTCTTTATTGGACTCACTTTCCACATGGGCACAATTAAATTAAATATGAGCCGTGATCGGTATTTACTGATTATGCGTTCTCTCCATTTCTCAAAAAATCCCGATGAAGGTGAAGCACTCCCCGAAGATAGACTCTATAAGATCAGGCCGGTTATAAATTATTTCAACACTAAGATGAGCACACTGCATTATCCTGGCAAAATCCTGTTTTTAGATGAGTCCATGGTTCTGTGGCGTGGTAGACTTTATTTTAAACATTACATCAAGAACAAGAGGCACAAGTATGGGTTAAAGTTATACATGCTTACCGAACCAAATAGACTCATGCTAAAGTTTTCCGTATATATGGGCCAGTTGGATGAATTTGCCGGTAAAGAACATGCACAGAAGGTAGTGCTGCACCTAATGAGCGGCAAATTAAATAATGGACATTCGATATTCATGGATAATTATTACAATAATTTTGAATTGGCAAAGACGTTGTTAGACAATAAAACATATTGCACGGGAACACTTCGTGGAGACAGAAAAGGGGCTACAAAGGAAGTAGTCAACGACAAACTGAAAAAGCTAAATTAAAATCTTCAATTTTCTATATTTATGTACTATTATGTGTGATTACTTTGAAGGTGAATCCAAAGCCAGTTACCGAAACGGAGTCATGATTGGGAAATGGCGAGATAAAAGAGACGTAACATACATATCATCTGAATTTCAGAATCAAATGGTAGCTGTACAAAGCAAGAGAAGGCAGGAGAAGGAAAAGCAATTACCTATTATTAAATATAAAAAAAATATGAGTGGCATTGATCGCCAAGATCAGCTCATGGCGTATTATATTGGCTGTCCTTGTCTTCCAGTTACTATTGTTGAATTCCCACATGCTGTTCAATAAATTCTCGAGTAACACTATGATTTTCAGCTTGCAGTACTGGAAAACCTTTTACCACAGAATACCGAACCAATTCAAAAAACTAAAGTGTTACAGATGTCCCTGGAAAAATTAATCAAGTAAATAAACAGGGAAAACACTGAGAAAAAATGTAGGGTCTGCTTAAAATAAAAATTTAGGAAAGACACCATCTATAATTGTAAAGTTTGCCCAGAGAAGCCAGGACTATGCCTAGGCAAATGCTTTTCTGTATACGACCATAATATTAAGTAAAATAATTTTTATCGTTTCTATACTTCCTTGTAACATTTATACGAACATTTACAATTTTATAAAGTATTTTCTATAGTAAATAAAAGTTGTATCTAAACATTGTTTGTTTTTCTGTGTAAACAAGACAGGACGCATAAGCGCGTCTTTCGCATATAATCAAGAATCTACTAAAATATGCGGACGACGCACATGTTCGTCTTTTGCCTAAAAATTAAAATTGACGTAAAATTAAAATTGACGTAATTACCATTATTAATAAGATGATCTAATGCAATATTACCAATAATTAATCAAAAAAACACCATAAGCTATAGATAAAAAGAATTTTGAAGAAATATCTATTGCACAAGCTTTATTAGACTCTGCTGAAATGGCACGGAAGGCAGAAATGACTGAAAAGAAAAAACGAGAGGAGAATGAACGCGATATTGAGCGAAAACGGAAACAAATTATTGAGAGTAATACTAGCAATAAAAAGCCAAAAAAATAATATGTATGTATACTTTTGTTATTGTTACTTATATGTGTTTATTTTCTGTTTATGTTTATGTGTGATCAATTATATCAAGTTTTTTTTAAATTTAAATTTTAGTTACATTTAGATAATTAAACTTAATTTTGTTATGATATAGACCATTAGCAATACTAATTCATATAAATTTTTGTTTTATTTCACAGAATAGCGATCATTATTGATTATAAATATATTATTTACATGTTTATTAAGTTTTTAAGCAAATAAAGGAGTTACTTTTCCAAAAATGATAGTAACTTTTTACTTTTAATGAGAGCCATGGTGATCCTAGCCCTGCTATGCTACCCAAATGAGTCCGACAATCAAAAAAAGTTAAAGCTTCTAAGTTAGTTACATGAATCGGTAATACGTCTCCTGCACGTGCAAGTAATTATCAGAAAAGTTTTAGGAAGATTTCGATTATGTATCACAAAAGTCATCATATAAAGTTATTCAGCAACCGAAAAAGGATTGTTATCCATGTAAAGAAAACACTCTTGTAAATATTAATTTAGGTCATACAGTTTTTCGCCTCATATAATGAATTCGCATTATAAGCAAATAATGTTTTTGGATAATTCTGATGCTAGTGTATTTTTTATGTCTACAAATAATTTCTGATAATCTCGGATCTAGCGATAAAGAAACAATAGTGATTTGGCCTATATCGATTTACCAAGAATAGACCTATTTCTTTACGATTGTATATGCCCCAACGTAATCGAAAACTGTCAGAAGATGACTTCCACCATAGTTGACAACATCTTATTTTACTAATTATTATTGCAGTGTTTTTTCTAAGGTTTAGATAAGTGCAACGTTACTATTTGTTGTTTATAGTGATAATAAGTATAACTTAAGTTTTATAATAGTGAGACAGTGCGTAGTATGTAGAAAAATGGACTATTCAAGTCGTAACCTTACATTCATCGGTAAGTAAAGAACCATAGAGGTAACATTAATTATTTGCAAAGACCCCTAGTAAGCAAAAATTAGAAAATTCATATTCCGTCTGCTTATTGACCTGAAGCGCAAATACTGTTATCCATTTTACCACAACTTTTTAATGAAAAAATACATTATATAAACGTTGTATAAGTAACAAATGACTAATAATTAAGATTTTTTACAAATATAATCATTTCGATAACAGTTATCGTCTAGTTTTAAAAAATTATTTTTAAAGTTTTCATTTTTAATTTATAGCGTGCCAACTCGTTTATTTTAAAGATCAAACAAAGTAAAATATTTTTAGAATCAGAATTTCATAACCTTTCAAATAAAGTGTTACATGGCCCTTTGCTATTTAAAAAAATTGAAGGTGTGGCTGTCACCTGATGAAGGTTCATCGAAATACTGAAACGTTGATACCGTTAGATATTAGAAAAAAAATTAAAAATCGACGTGTCCGGCGATCTGATTTGATCTTTAAGATAAGCGAGGTGGTAGGGGGGTAGAGGTAAGACTTTATCCTCTCACGGTATAATAGTTTTTGCTTGCAGGCTATTAATAAGTGAACTGCTATTTTATGGGAGGTTAATAATGAAGATATTTGGTAAAAATTAGTTCTAATTATAAAACGTGGGTACAAATTTTATTACAAAATTTATTATTTGTATTATTCACTAAACCAATATGTATTCTATTTATTCGCAAATGGGAGAAGGTGTAAAAAAATCTATTATACCTACCTACACTCAATTCAGTGAAATTCAAGGAATCCTTAATTAAAAAATTAAAATATGATCGAATTCGTTTCTGACTTTGCATATTTCGCTAACTACTACACTTTTTTTTCAATATTTTGAAGACACTAAAGATGGGTGGATTTTTCGAATTTTTTTATATTTACTCCCTTTAAAATGAATATTGAATGCTTCATAACATATTTTATAAGATTAAAGTTGGCAGGATTTTTCTGACGGAGTATGAAATTTTTTTTACATTTGGGGAGTACCTTTTAACCCCTTTGAAAATTAATGAGATACATTCAGAATGATTGAGAATTTTTAAACGTTCGTTTAATTTTAATAACCAACAAAATTTCGTTTTCATATTTCATTTATAACGAAATATGAAATAAAATTATTTATCTATCACGTGAGTTATGTATGTTAATAACCTCGGGCAACTTACAATCCCTCGGGACTAACGTCCCTCGAGATTGCAATCGTTGGTCCTCGGTAATTAACACCTTCGTAACTCCCTTGATATATAAATAACTATTACAAGTATATAAAGATGGCAGGATATTTGACAAGCCTTATGAATATTTTTTTTATATTTAGGGGTGTTTTTTGCCTTTTGTCCCCTTTGTAAATTAATGGGATAAATTGAGAATGATTGTTCATAGTTTACATGTTTCAAGTTGGCAGAATTTTTCTTATATTTGGGGGTGAATTTTTACTTTTTATCTTCGTGGCAAATGAGTAGAAGGATGATTGTTGCATGATTTGTAAGTTTAAAGTAGGCAGGATTCTTCCGCTTGAACTTTTTTTTTGATTTACCGACGCTACTGGTATTTGGCTGCTGATGGAATAATAGTGACTGCTAACTTAACACCGGTTCTGCAAAATGGCTTACACAGTCATAAACATTATTATAAGTTTTTTTTATGAACGAATATAAGTAATTTGGCTGTAATCTCATTATATTTAGAATTTACATCAGTTCTACATACATAAAGACAAAATTTGCATCGATTGGGGCTTGAACCTTGGTGGCGCAGTTGGTAGCGCGGTACTCTAGCAAAGTACAGGTCGTAGGTTCGAATCCTACTCCAGGTAAACTTTTTATTTATGTATTTAATAAAATTAATAATAATTTTTAACAGACATAAACAGTTTTAGTGATATTCTCTGGTTGAAGGTTATCATTTCTACTACTTTCTAACACTTTATTAAGTTAGTCTTAGGTTTTGGGAAACGGTGGAATTAAATTTTTTTGTTTTTTGATTTGAAACTATTTTTACAATTTTTATAAGTACATTTGCGCATTTTTCCAGAAGGCAAAATATTTATAAAACAATAATCATATACAGAAAATTGATAGTGACAATGATAGTGAAAAACACAAACAAGAAAGTTATTAGGAAGTTTTTTCATATTATTTTATAGAAGAATTGTCTCTTGATTGCACAAGATAGGGATTTCTAACTCTTTTCTTATGAAAGTATCAAAAAGGAAACAAATTTAAAAACGTCATCTATGACTGTAAAACAATTAGAAGTAAGCTTTAAAATGAATGCTATTCAGATTAGTCTGATAAAGTAAAGCGCTTCATTATTTATTTTTTTGATAAACCTGAGCCTGAGTCTTAGTGGTTAGTACGTGGCTTTTTAAGGATGTTTCAACTAAGATTAATTTAAACGTTTGATGCGATAAAAAGTCAATCGCGAGGGTAATTAACGTTTGCCATATTAAAAAAATCTAACCTTCATTGAAGATTTGCTAGAGAATAAATTATATGCACGTAAATCCCCCAAACCTTCAAACGTCACATTAATACACTGAATAAAATCTTAATTATTCTGTAACAATCTAATATGGTTACTACGAAAACACCCGCCTAGTAGGAAAATATAAATAATCCTGTAATTCCAATTCGTCGAATATTTTCATATCTTGGCGTTTAATTATACTGTGTGAAATTTCTAGTAAAAGATCATGGGGAATAATATTAACTAAAATAAACTACATTCTTGTGAATTCAAAAATAAAAAATAGCCGATAATTGATAACCTTTACTTTTAAGTAATTATACTATATCAATTTTGAGCAAGTGATAATTACATCGTACGTGATTAATAATATGTATGCTTTATTCATTTTTTTTTAACTTATCACACGTCTCCTAGTTCCCACATGTTGCTGTGATGAAAATGAGCTCGTAATACAGAGTACACAAACATTTTATTGTAATCACATAGACCTTTTGTTTCCTTAAAGTTAAAACATTTTGCAATAACTGAGTGAATTTAAAAAAAATTCAAGAATTTAAACCTTTAAAAACTTAATTGTCTATGAAATGGAGAGTACATTTGGGAGCATATTGCACTATCGTTTAAAATTAATTACAGAATATAAATTATGTGTTTCATTTAAACAAGTGTTTGAAATGAAAACGTTCAACTCTACACTAGAAAGTTACCAAAAAAAAAAATTACAAAATAAGGTAATCAAATTTACTTAATTTCGCCGTTTAGATTTATTACATAAAGCAAAGTTTAAAATAGTCTATTTATATTTTTTAATGATAAGATAACTGGTGATGCGTTCTAAGAAAAATGTCCCAAATTACTGTAAATAATTAACTGATAATAAAAGAATATAAGATTGTACTACAAAATTATAATTATTTATTCAGTTACCCAAAATGGGGTAAAAAGTCAAGATGGGCTTAATAACACTTAATTCACAAGACGTGAAGATATAACGCACATCCATACGTCATAGTGTGGGATGATGTTTCAGATTCTAGCAATTATAGCACGTTTGTCGAGCTAGCCCACCGCCACCTTGTAAAAAAAAACAAATACATGAAAATTACGAGCTATTTATGAGCTTTTATATTCCCAAAAATAAAAATTTGAGCTCGTCATACAAGGGAGGAATTTAAAACTTTCCGAAGGGGGGTTGAGTCAACGTCGATTCAGCCCCCACCCCTTACAATAATATTGAATCATTCTTTGCGACAGAATTAGGAGCAAATTATGAGCTTTTAAAATTATATACTTTCGATTTTTTGAGCTCATCGTTTTACGCCCAAAACAACCCTTTAAATAATTTCACTCAAAGTGAGAACTATGCTTAAATGAAAAAAATTAACTATTTTGTAGGTAATTATTGTTTATCGATTTATGAGCTGTCGAGAAACGTCGTATTGAGCTGCAACCCTTTTACGGTAAACTACCCTTCGTTTCCCTGCCACAAGAGAGAACTATGTTTAAAATGAAAAAATTTTATTATTTTGTACGTAATTATTGTTTATCGATTTATGAGCTCTCGAGATTCGTCTACTTTCATTATTGAGCTGCAACCCTTTTACGGTAAAATTTCCCTTCGTTTCCCCGCCACAAGAGAGAACTATGCTTAAAATGAAAAAATTTAACTATTTTGTTGGTATATATTATTTATCGATTTATGAGCTCTGGAGATACATCTACTTTCATTATTGAGCTGCAACCTTTTTACGGTATAATCACCTCTCTTCTCTCCATCACACAAGAGAGCGCTTAACTTAAAATGAAAGACTGTTTTATAATTAAATATTTTATATTATTAGTGCTTGTTACAGGTCTGCAAAATAGTTAATTTTTTTTTCATCTCTCATGTCAAAAAAATGCGGGGTGATTATTTTTATAAAAGAACTTTAACTTAATAACGAAACACGTGTGTTTTATAAACAAGTAAACCGATGAACAATAAATTAATTCTTTTACTTTAAGTACAGTTTCAATAGTGCCGGAAAGATTTGGGACTAGTTTTATTGTAAAGAAATTGCAGTTCAATAATTAAACTACACGTATTTTGTTCATAAACAATCTTTTTTGAATAAATCAAAGTATGCAACTCAAGAATCTTTTCAAATTATAAATTTATAATGCAATTAAAACAATTGCACAAAATGTTGACATATTTTGATGAATTTTTTTATATATTCTTTTTATAAATCATATTTTGATGGATTAAATAATACTATATATGAAATATGAAAACAAGTATTAAATATTAAATACTATATATTGGTTCACACTCACGCGCGCCATACACACACAAACACACGCGCGTGCGTTACAAAACAATTTTAATAAAATATTTAATATTATTTGTACATAACATTTTTACAGTTACTTACAAGGTTCCTTAATTAAATATGCTCCATACAATTAAATAATATAAAACAGTGATTGTTTATTTCGGTTGAAATTTAATGATACAGTAATTTCAGTCTCTTTCAAATCGTCATATTGTGTCCAGGAACCATCTCTCCTTTGACAAATAGCACTGTTCTACTGTTTTTGGATCAGAACTGCGTGTTCCTGAGTTCTCAAATTAACCTCTTAAGCGATACAATTGACACAAAACTAAACTTTAGAGTAATTGGTATGTCAGAAAGTTTTATAGTTTTATTAATGTTGTCTATATATTATAAAATGACCTGCAAAAGAGATAAAAATATATTAGATATAATGAATCAAAATATGGAAATTGTATGAAACAAAGAAATTATTTGACATATACATATATATATATATATTTTAGAGACACACCAATTTCTGTAAAATAATTTCTTTTTTTCATACATCTTTCATATTTTGATTCATTATCTCATTATATATTACCAATCATATATTTTTATATCTTTTACAGGTCGTTTTATAATATTGGAGTTGTATAATATAGACCACATTAATAAAACCGTAAAACTTTCTGACATACTAACTACCGTAAAGTTCAGTTTTATGTCTCAATTGTATCGCTTAAGAGGAGTGGTTAATTTGAGAACTTCAGGAACATGCAGTGCTGATTCAAAAACAATAGGACACTTCACTGCTATTTGTCAAAGTAGAGATGGTTCCTGGATACAATACAACGATTTGAACGAAAATATACAATTACTGTTTTATACTATTTAATTGTATGGATTGTAATATATATATATATATATATATATATATATATATATATATATATATATATATATATATATATACAGGGTGGTCCGAATTTTATGCTCATAACTTCGAGGGCGTATTCTACTTTAAAAAATAATATAAGTTTTCGATATAAACATATATGCAAAAATCCTTCGTTTCCAAGATACAGGGTGTCAAAGTTTTTTAAAATTTTTCGATTTTTTTAATAGCTTCCACAGTTTTTCAGATATTGATTTGAAATTTGGTAAAGTTATTACCTTATCAAGAAGCATTAATTTGAGTATTTTAATTTTTTTTAATTCTACAGGGTGGTCCATTTTTGGGGATGTCGGTACCCACAAACTATTTTGTGGTACGCCCCTGGTGTATTTTGATTGCAGATTTAGATTTCTTATTCAATTTAGAAAAAAATTTGTCTCTTGAGTTTTTTCGTAAAATGCACGATTTTCGAGATAAATGAGAAAAACTGTTCAAAAACATAGGAATTTTAGTTCACCGTTTTTTCGCATTTTTTCTCAAAAACAATGCGTTTCTCGAACAAAAGTAACTTATGAAGAATTGTTTAAATGTAATTGCCATACCAAGTTTTTTTTTAAGTCAGTGTCGCACCCCGAAGAAGTTTGGGGGGAAAAGAGGTTCTAAAACCCAAAAATAATAGGACACACTGCTAGTAAATCTGCGAAGATAATTAGAGTAGGCTATGATGCATAGCAATCATTTGATATCTGACATTTTTGACAACTTAAAACGTAAATAAAGTTTAATTGCGTTTGCGGCTAAACAATTCGGTTGAAATTATTTAAGTGTTTACGTGTTTTTTAAAATGCCTAATGTGTTTACAAACGCCGAATATGCGGACATACATTTTATTTACGGTTTCACTAATGGAAATTCTTCTGAAGCGGTTAGGGAATATCGTCGGAGATTTCCCAAAAGAAGACAACCTGACATACAAGTGTTCAGGGAGGTACATCGTCGATTTAGAGAATGATCGCTTAAGTTCTCGTACTGTTGCAAGACAACTGAATGCTCAAAACCTACGGGTATCCAAAAGTAAAGTTTTACGATCATGGCATAAGGATAACAGAAAATCATTTCACTTACAACCCGTGCAACATCTAAGGCCTGAAGATGTTCCAAATGAATTGAATTTTGCAACTGGATTATAAGATCGGTTGAAAGAGACAACTCATTTTTACGGAAAATATTGTGGACGGATGAGTCTACATTTACTCGCCGAGGGGAAGCAAACTACCATAACCTCCATGTTTGGAGCAATCAAAACCCACATCAAATCAGGCCGCAGTCCTTCCAGACCGAATTTAGCTTAAATGTATGGTTGGGAGTCATTGATAATATCTTGTGTGGTCCATTTTCCCTTCCTCCCCGGGTAAATTCACAAGTATTTTTGAATTTTATTGAAAATGATTTGCCCATTTGTTTGGAAGATGTTCCGCTAGATTTAAGGCACGGAGCTTGGCTACAAATGGATGGTGCACCAGCACATTTTGGAAGAAAGGTACGCGAATGGTGCGATATAAATTTTCCGCAAAAGTGGATAGGACGGTTAGGAAGAGATGTGGACCATGTACCAGCAATAGGGCCAGCCGCCTGGTCGCCTAGGTCTCCCGATTTGACCATTCTCGACTTTTTTGTGTGGGGGTATCTTAAAGACGTAGTGTATGCTACTCCAGTTGATACAGAAGAGCAGCTACATGCGAGGATCGAGGAAGCATGTGAGAACCTGAGCAATAGACCACATCAATTATCCGATGCTGTAAACTCAATATATCGTCGTTGCCAAATGTGCATTAATTCAAATGGATTTCATTTTGAACAAAATGTATAAAATTTTAAATAATATGTATGTACATATTTATTGTAGTTAATTAAATAATTGGTGTTTGTAATTTCGTTTATTAAAGTTAAAAAATCTCGAAAAAAAATTTTACGAAAAAAAATTTTACGAAAAAAAATCAATAAACACAATTTTTTCTAAATTGAATAAGAAATCTAAATCTGCAATCAAAATACACAAGGGGCGTGCCACTAAAAATTTGTGGAGGATTAAGGTACCGACATCCCCAAAAAAGGACCACCCTGTAGAATTTAAAAAATTTAAAATACTCAAATTAATGCTTCTTGATAAGGTAATAACTTTACCAAATTTCAAATCAATATCTGAAAAACTGTGGAAGCTATTAAAAAAAATCGAAAAATTTTAAAAAACTTTGACACCCTGTATCTTGGAAACGAAGGATTTTTGGATATATGTTTATATCGAAAACTTATATTATTTTTTAAAGTAGAATACGCCCTCGAAGTTATGTGTTGTTTTGTGTGCACGAATATATGTATAGTATTTAATATTTAATACTTGTTTTCATTTTTCATATAGTAATACTTATTTAATCCAACAAAATGTGATTTATAAAAAGAATATATGTGTACTCGTATTTTAATTATTGAACTGCAATTTCTTTACAATAAAACTATTCCTAAATCTTTCCGGCACTATAAAACTGTACTTAAAGTAAATGAATTAATTTATTGTTCATCGGTTTAGTTGCTTATAAAACACACGTGTTTCGTTATTAAGTTAAAGTTCTTTTATAAAAATAATCACCCCCGCATTTTTTTGACATCTGAGAAGAAAAAAAATTAACTATTTTGCAAACCTGTAACAAGCACTAATAATATAAAATATTTAATTATAAAACAGTTTCTACAAAATATTCAATTTCTTTCATTTTAAGTAAAGCGCTGTCGTGTGCTGGAGAGACGAGAGGTGGTTTTACCGTAAAAGGGTTGCAGCTCCATACTGAAAGTAGACGTATCTCCAGAGCTCATAAATCGATAAACAATAATTACCTACAACATAGTTAATTTTTTATTTTAAGCATAGTTCTTACTTGAGTGAAATTATTTAAAGGGTTGTTTTGGGGTCAACAATCGAAATTATATTATTTTAATAGCTCATAAATAGCTCCTAATTTTGTCGAAAAGAACGATTCAATATTATTATTATTTGTAAGGGTTGGGGGGACTGAGTCGACGTCGACTTAGCCCCCCACTGAAAGTTTTAAATTCCTCCCTTGTTTGACGAGCTTAAAATTTTTAATTTGTGGAATATAAAAGCTTATAAATAGCTCGTAATTTTTATCTATTTGATTTTATTTCTACAAGGTAGGGGTGGGGGTTAGCTCGACAGACGTGATTATAGCTTTTCATTCTCTTACTTCTAACTAAAAAAATTAAATTGTTTCGTTATTAAATTTGTGTGGGATCTAGGATACCTGTATCTATAAAATATTCTTCAAAATTGAGAAAAACTTATTTTTGGCAAAATTGCGTTTTCAATTATTGTAGGTATACCACATATTTTCTCCATTAATAAATGCTTTCAGAATTAAAACACTGAAATGATGAAATTGGTTCTAAGAAGGAAAAGGAAATCACATGCACGATATAAATTATAAGGATCCCACCAGTTCATCAAAGTCTTTAAATTTCCAAATGATACCTGTTTAAAAGACTTCCATTACCTATCACATTAAAGATAGTTACCAAAAACATTATTAAATTGCATTACTAAGATCAAGAATTTTTACACGAAACTTGTAGTGTCCCAAGGTACCCTATCCTTAAACGTGTTTTTCAAGTTACGCTCAACAAGGCTATAAAATCCGTATGAGCATAATATTGAATTTATTCGCAATAACGCAAATTCTAAAGAAAAATGGCTAATTGATATATCTTGACTTTACTGAGAATATGTTACTGTTACTCAAATCATTTGCTTGCGTCACATTGACTGCTCGCAATAATTAAAACCATAGAATTTATTTACGTCTAATATTGAATTACTAGCAACATCCAAATCTGATAAAAAGAATTGGCCTCTAATGGTAGGTTCCGCTGTGTTAATTGAATGAGACAGGAATAGATGGGTTGTGTTGCATCATAGAGTGACAGGTAAACAAAAATACTCAAATTAGAATTAACGAACTTTGCGCAATGAAGGTTCTACCTGCTAATTTGCACACTGGGAAAGAATCACCAAGAAAACCAGTTTATAAATCAATTACATTAATAAATCAAGAACAAAAAAACACAGAAAAGGTTCAAAATGCCAATATAACAAATTATCCTTAAATCCGGTTAAAGTGCGTTATAAAATAAAGTAACGGAAAAATGAAAAGCATTTTAATTACATTTGTATCGTGAATAAAAGCATCCTTATACCTAATCCTAAGAATACATTCGTACAATTGCAATAAATGACATATATAAAGAAATCAGTTTGTAGACAAACAATTCTAAATAAGCCGACTGAATCACATACACCTAAAAAATCATTAAAACAAAGCCTTTCAAGAGCAAGGTGAAAATAAAAAAGTTACGTAAACAAAATGATCGATAACCTACCGCAAGCAATAATGCGAAAGTTTAAGTGACTGTGCTAGAAACTACAGCATCCCTTTGTCAACTAATGTTGTGGGCAATCAGTTTCTAGTGGAGAAATCTGGCGCAAAGATGAAATTGAGAGGCTTTCTTAAAGGCACGTTTCTGTAAAAACCTGTATCGTTAATACCAATAATTAAAATGTTTATCGTGTCACGTTTGTCCACGCGGGCGAAAATGCTAGTAAACAATCAGCAATGAGGGTTGCTGCAAGCTTCAATCTACATTTAAATACATACTTACGCTTGAATATAATCCTTTAATTAATCACTTAATCACCAACACTCGGGTTAAGCTACGCGATTTAAACTTAAAATGGTGGCGATTATTTATAGATATAAGTTATTTGCACGCCCGCTAGATGTGATCATTTACAGATACGTTTGTTTACACGTCCAATTCGCCGACTAAAATGAAAACAGGGGTATTTATCGATATAAGTTGGTTTACACGACCACTTTAATTTTTATAAAAACTTACATTAAAACCAACACACACAAAAAAGAATAAAGCAAATTCGCGTTTTTAGTTTTTACCAAAACGGAAACGATAATATATTTATACCCACAACGGTTTATTATTATGGTTTGTAACAAAACAATAGAACATCTATCCGGTACGACTCAATCGAACCTCTTCAACTATGTTCTCCAAAATCTACCCCCATTTTAAATTTAAAAAAAAACAAGAAATATTACGTAGCGATAGTTTCATATTTATTATTAAAAGAAGTATCAATTTTTAAAATGTCCACTCGTCCGTAGCAAACACGATAGGTCACGAAGTTCAATGTTTTCAAACCGAGCAGTCTCTTCATTTTTCCGTATGTGCCAATGTAATTAATTAGCAGCTGGTGACATTTTATCCAATTTTGTGCGTATAAAAATCCTAACCGATTTGTCATGGTCGTTGCCAATAAGGCAGTATCGAGTCACATGGGGAAACACCTGTTTTTCTACCCTAACATGCGTTTTTTTTTCCTTTTCAGCACTTAATTAGACATATTTAAATCTTAGTAAGATAAAATAAAATATATCCCAAAAAATTATGACTTATTGACAAGATAATACAACCCGTTAACCTTCTTTCGCGGTAACAATTACGATTTAAAAATGTTTATTACAATAATATTTTCTCGGTCCGCTGCCTACACACATTATTCTTTTCCTAAATAAAATTCGGTTAGATTATTTGTAGTAAAACCGAGGGGATTCTCACTGACCAAAAATTTGTTCAAATAAATTCTATGAAATCTGAAAAATCAAGCTTATATTTGCCTTTTCAGATTTCATATATTTATTTAACATCGTAATTATTTTTTTGAAACTATTCGAATAGTAATTGTTACCGAAACGTTCAAATTTATAAAAAAATTTATAAATACAAGATTACATACCCAAAATTAATTAATTATAAGCACGCCTGAACTAATAAACGAAAACGAGCGCTATTAAAAAAATATTTACAGAGATAGACTGGATATCTGTACTGCACTAGTACACACATTTCAAATTCTTATACATTTTACAAATAGTAAGTCGGTGTACTCTTCTTATTGTGCATAAGTTTGTAAGGGTTGAACAAATAGATCCATAAATAAACAAATTCTATAATTAATATGTTCAATTAATTGATCCTTTGGTCACACAAAATTATCCAGAAACGGGAACAAACTTAACTACCTTAACTCTAAATCGCAATACTTTAAATAAGAATAATAATATTTATATTTACTAATCGTAAAAATTGGTTGACAGTTAACAGTCGAATAAAATAACGTTTTTCTCAAACCACCTAAATAAGACGCATTTTGTGACAGTATTTCGTACCAAAACATCCGTCACAATTGAATTAAATTTATAGAGGTAAAATCCAATGAATATTAATTAAAAACTACGGTTATTTTTTTTTTTCACTAAAACTAGAATAATACTCATTTTAGCATTGTCTGATACTGATTGCGAGATAAATAAGGGGATGAATCTATATAAATAAAAATCAATTGCCGCATGTATGAAAGATCATCAATTGAGAATGGCTCTACCGATTTGTTAATTTTTTTTTTTATGTGCATAATTATAAGGACAAGGTTTATACGAATTAAAATTTTTGGAAAATTCACCGGAAAAGACGAAAATTTGGATGGTTTTTTTTCGTATATAAAATTTAAAATTTAAAAAATGTGACGTCAGCTTGACAATTGAAGCCGCCGTCACGTCACGCGCAACGTCACGTCGAGAGGCCGGCTCTGCACCTTGCACTTCGCGCCTTTTTAAGTTAGATCTCTTTGTTACATTCGG
This sequence comes from Vesta saturnalis, assembly GCA_036346205.1. Taxonomy (NCBI): domain Eukaryota; kingdom Metazoa; phylum Arthropoda; class Insecta; order Coleoptera; family Lampyridae; genus Vesta; species Vesta saturnalis. The sequence continues at coordinate 309,674 of JARFJB010002230.1, read as the reverse complement.
ACAGTTTGTTAACACGGTAATACGTTTTATAAGATGCCGAAACGATCCTGCGTTCCTATGTGGAACTGTAACTGTGATGGTACAGACGAAAAAGTGCCCGTTTTTCAATTTCCTAAGGAGAGATCCAAAGTTATGGTCGCGGCGAATTCATCGCGAAAATTTTCAGCCATTAAAATCGTCGTTGGTCGTATGTGTTAAGACATCTCGAGCCGCATTTTATTATTAAAGAAGATTCTGACACCCGCGTTGATGACAGTACTTTAACATTACCCCGACGAGCACCAAAACTAAAGGACGATACAGTGCCTATTTTATTTGAACATTGGACTAAATATATAATTGAATGTAACTGTGGAAAACTAGTTTTTGATTTAATTAAAAAATCAATGTTTGTTTGCCAATATCCTTCCAAATAATTCCACAACGATACTATCCAAGCTGTCAAAAAAAGAAAATATTGAAACTTACTGGTTCATAATTTTTTCTTTATTTTCATTTTTTACTGTAGGTAGCAGACCGACGCGAAGTGAGACACTCTCATGGCAGTCGTTATAAAGACCAATTAAATACTTCTTTTTTTAGATTATCAAAATCTTTAAACGGCCCTAATTTGTGGTCCATTAAATATTTTAATGCGTTACCTCAAAATATTAGGGACTTGCCCATTGCAACTTTTAGAAAAGTAGTTAAGGAGTTTTTAATTGATAATCCAATGTATCCAATTAATGAGTTTTTAAATGTAAATTTTGCTTGTTTGAAATGTTTACGTTAATTCTTGTTTACTGATTTACTGGATATTTTATACCCTGCATGAATAAATTATTATTATTATATATTATATTATTATTAAGCGTAAGTAGATATTTTACTGCAAATTAAAGCTCGCAGCAAATAATTCTACAAGCCTATGAACGTATTAAAAATCGAGCATTGCCTTGCAAAGATATCACATTCGCACGCGGGCTAATTAAGCTGCTAAAATAAAAGACAGTACAGGTCTCAAACCCTCATCACAGGCGAATTAGCATTGTTGTTTGTTGATTATATTTATATTTGTGTAGAGGTGGGCGTGGACGAACGGGTACAGGATAAACCTTGGTTATAATTGTAAATAGGCAATACCGAATGTTTACATACTACCGGGTCCACATGACCATTAAAACACCTCGAATTTTATTTTTACTGTTTTTACTGTTGTATAGATGAATGTGTAACCTGAGAAAGGGACGCTGTATTTTTCTAACGCACTCAAACTTGTATATCAGTCACAATGTTATGATTTATTTACAACTTACCTTTGTAAAGCTTTGTTTTAATAAGTTTTGTTTGTGTCTTTGATTCAGTTTCTCGCAACGTATATGCTGATGCAATTAATTTAATTTTGTTAGAATCAATATTAGAGAAGCCATTGAAATTGAGGAACGTCCCTTGGCTTTAAACAAGCGTGATGATGGTTCTAGAATATCACCAATATGAAACCTGTAATACGACAAATTACACCAAATAATAACAATAACCATCCAACACTACCCCACACTCCTCTAAACCCTTTCCAAACCAGTACCTTAAATATAGTACCTACAACCCACAGCAGAACAAAAATATTAAGACGGCGCGTGGAATTCACTTCCGCCCCAAATTGATGCTGATTGTTACGGAGTATTTCACAAACCTCTTCAATTCTCAGTATAAGATTTTCTCGTGCATTTACCGGAATACCATACACTCTCTCCTTCAGAAACCCCCAGACAAAAAATCTAAGACTGTCAGGTCGGGGGACCTTCGTGGCCATGCAGCTGGTAAGCTAAGTAGCGAATATGATTTTCATTGTTACCCAATCGACCAATCCACTCAGGATAATTCGTGTCACACCAGCGACGAATATTTATATCATAATGTGCCGGTGCTCCGTCCATTTGCAGCCACATTTCTTGCCGCGCATAAATAGGAATATCTTCCAAATAATTGGACATTTAATTATCCAAGAAATTTAAGAAGAGATTGGCATTAAGGGTAAAAATATGGGCCAATTAAATTATCCCCTAGCCAAACGGTGACACTAAATTCTTGTTGAAAAGTGCTCGTTCTAATTATATGAGGATTTTCGTGCGACCAAAAGTGTTGATTGTGGAAATTTACCACTCCTCGTCTTGTAAAGGTCGCTTCATCGGTAAATAACATTTTTCTTAAGAATTGAACATCATCTCTAGTGACGGGAGCCAATTGCAAAATTCTACACTTTTTGGTCCATCTTTTGACTTTAGTTCTTGGATAGGTCGCAAGTGGTAAGATTTCTGCTATTTCTTCGTAAAACACGATGTACCTTGTCTTTTGAAGCTCTTATGTTTCGGATTACTAATTCTCTACAAGCTTTTCAATAACTTAAAGTACGATTGTTATCAAATAGTTCTAGTATATCTTCTTCCAATCTTTTGTTCCTCTGAGGATTGCGAGAATTTTTTTGTAAGCCAAAATTTCTAAAACTATGATGAACATTCATCAAAACCTGCTTATCGTGATGTCTCCTATTTGGGAATCTCCTAGCATACTCTCGACGTGCTCCTTGAGCGTTTCCATTACAGTACCCATAAATGAAATGAATGTCTGGATACTCTGGATTAGTAAATAAACTCGGCATTTTTATAATGCCGAGTGCCGAATGATCAGCTTTATAATCGTAATTTAAACACTAAAATAATCTAAAGACAGGTAAGTAAGAACCTCAAAATTTGAAATATCAAAATTTAAAAAAAAGTTGGCGTTTTTTAACCAAGGGACAGTAAATTAAGAACTAATAAAAAATTAAACAATTAAACAAGGTAACAATTAATAGGACAATTTTAAACAATCAAAATTAAACTATTAAACAATTAACTGCGAATTGAAGAGGCTAGTGAAATACTCCGCAATAACTTGGTGCGGCAGTGAATTCTACGCACCGTCGTTGTCAAAAATGCATCGAACAGGATGCACACACTTCGAGCAGCTATTATAAAATTTAATAATATTTACTAATTTGTTAATTAGTAGTTGTTTAATTATTTTATTAAAAAAAACACACACAAATTATCTGGACATTACCACTTAGAGAACAACTGAAAAAAAAGAGCCAATTAAGCACTAGGATGATTTTTATTTTTTATCTCTTAAACGGTGTGATTCTCGAAAAAAAGACAAGTATCTAGTTTTTATTCAGAATTGAATGGAGATTACAAATGTAATTTTTATTTCGAGAAATAGCAGTGCCATACGTTTTATTATTCTTTAAAAATATTCAAAGTAGTGTCCGTACGCACGCCACTGTTGAGACTAAAAATTATATTTTTATCTCAAAACATTAGTTGGTTCAAGCGAGCAACGCTTACAAATTCCAATAAAATATATCAAACGGTTTAGGAGAAATTAATAAATTTCTATTTTTTTTTTACAAAATATTGACCCTGTATTTCTTTAAGGAAGCATTTTTAGGATATAATCTATAGAGCAAACTAATTTCGATGTAGAAATCGTGGTTAAAGTTTGTCGACTAAAAGTTGCGACACCCTATGTGTGTGTGTGTGTGTGTGTGTGTGTGTGTGTCTATATATACATATATATATATATATATATATATATATATATATATATATATATATATATAATATAATATATATGGTGTCCCAACGATTTGGGGTGGAAGATTACGCCTATGCTGTTGATTTAATAAAAAATCTGATAACAGATTATTGTAGTCAACAACGAGGAGCATCTTGTAAAATTATTTTTGTATATACAGGGTGTCCCATTTACTAGTACTACACTAAACTTGTGTTTTTTTTAATGTAACACCCTATATATTTTTATATATTTGAATTCTCTGTTAAATGATGAGCAAAATTGTATAAGGTACTATGGGTCTACGACTAACGGTTCATAAGTTATTATTGACTTCTATGTGAAAAAATTCGTCGATAAGTAGGCTCCTTTCCGCCATCTTGAAAGATATCGGTGTGAAATTTTGGGATTTGTTTTTCAAATTTGTCTAATTTTAACTTATACATTCAGATTACAGACTCTTTTCTTTGTATATACAGGGTGGTCCATTTCGCTCATTGTTGTTTTTCTCATTTTTTTAAATGGCACACCCTGTATTTTGTTACAGATTTGAATAGCATTTTTTACGGGCTTTCACTTTTTACTACCTATTCCGACGTGTTTTTGAATTATTTAGTGATAAAGTTGAAAATTGTTTACATTTTTATTTTTGTTAAATTTTTCACAATATAAAATAAATAAAGGCAATATAATAATTCACAGAAAAACAAAAATGAAACAATGCTATTTGCTATAAAACCGTGAAGCTATAGATTTATGACACAATTGAACATTTTGCACTATAAAAGAGCAACGCTTAATAATTATTTACTCGCAGAACTGCATAACTATAAACTTTAAAATGGAATTAAAGAACACAATGAATAACAGTAGCTTGGTTTTCGATTGTCTTTTTCTGCTTCTTAACAAATGAAAGCCACTTATAAATAATTCGTGAAGAATTGTCAGATAATTATCTGATAGTGACTTCGTCATTTACTTAGTGAGCGATGAATTTTTCAAAAGACGAGAGCTGATTAATATGATCTATGTTTTGGAACAAGCTGAAAGGAACTGTTTGTTGGCATCCAGGATTTATAAACAAAAGTACCCTTTAGCTAGACATGCAAGACCTGAAGCGTTTCAACTTCTTCGAGAACGACTGAAGAGACAGGAATTGTCATATACAAAAAAAGAGATGTACAGTTACACACAAAGAAAAAGAGTTGACAGTTTTATTAAATTTAGAAGAAAATCCTCACGTAAGTGTTCGTCAGATTGCGGTACAAGTAGATCAACATAAAGAATTATAAGCAAACATAAATATCACCCATACCATTTGTTTTTGCATCAAAGCCTACGACCGCAAGATTTCACTACTCGTGTCGCATTTTACAATATTATTCTGGACAAAATTAACCAAGCCAATTTTGTTGACTTTGTGCTATTTGGCGACTACGCAAGTTTTAATAGCATAGGAGTCGTTAATAAACATAATAGTCACTATTACTCCGTTAAAAATCCACACTAGGTACGACAAGTAGATTACCAGCATGAGTGGACTGTGAATGTACGGGGTGGTACTATCAATACTGATGTAATAGGACATTTTTTTCGATGGTTCGCTGACAGGCGAAAGATATCTGCAATTCCTCCAAGAAGATTTGCCGCATACTCTACAAGTTATGTATTACCAACATGATGGATCTCCGCCGCACTACCATAATCGAGTACGTCGTTTTTTTACAAAATTGGCGCGAAGATCGCTGGGTAGGTCGGGGTGGTCCCATTGCTTGGCCAGCGAGATCACCCGATCACTCTCCCCTAGACTTTTTTCTGTAGGGATATGTGAAACAGGAGGTGTATAGGGATTTGCCTACTACACAAGCCAATATGAAACTTCGAATTACTAAGGCTTTTGGAAGTATTCAAAGAAGCACCCTTCAAAATGTCAATGCAACCTTTACTAGGCGGTTGACACAGTACTTGCTGTAAATGGAAACATTCTTGAACATTTAATATAAAATTTGTAATTGAATGTGTTCTTTACTTCCATGTGAAAGTATACGTTAAGTTTTAAGTTAAAGGTTATAGTTATGCAGTTCTACGAGAAAATAATTATTTAGCGTTGCACTTTTATAGTGCAAAATGTTCAATTGTGTCATAAATCTATAGCCTCACGGTTTTATAGCAATTAGCATTGTTTCATTTTTGTTTTTCTTTGAATTATGATATTGTGACAAATTCAACAAAAATAAAAAATGCTTAGGAGTAGGTAGTAAAAACTGAGTATCTCTTGAAAGTCCGTAAATAATGCTATTAAAATTTGTAATAAAATACGGGATGTGCCATTTAAAAAAATGAGAAAAATAACATTGAGCAAAATGGACCACCCTGTATATGCAAAGAAAAGAACCAGGAGCCTACTTAAATGTCAATAAATTATGAACCCTTAGTCATAGACATAATTTTGCTCATCATTTAAAAAAACACAAGTTTAAGGTAGTACTCGGAAATGGGACACCCTGTATGTACAAAAATATTTTTACAAGATGCTCCTCGTTGTTGACTACAAAAATCTGTTATAATTTTTTTTATTAAATCAACAGTATATATACAGTGTGTCCCAATAGTGCGTATTCGGTCGATAGCTCCTTAGCCATTAAACTTAGGAGATAATATTAAATACGAAAGTTGTCTATTTTTATAAGCTGCATAATCTAAAAATAGTTTGGTTTCTACAGCGTGTAATATAAAAGCGGTACTATATAGAACTTTTGATTTTTAAATAGAACACCCTATATATTATTTTATTTTTCGATTCTCCTTATAATTTTACATCTTTTTTATAAGAATTACTTACAAGCTAAATCTTACAGTTTTTGAGATATTTGCAAAGTTAACTAAAAACTGACATTTTTATGTAGTAATTCAAGTAGGCGTATCTCAGTTATTTTTAAAGATAAAAAATAATCTTTGGTATAGAATTTATTCATACATGAGCTTACTTTAATCTATTGTCAAAATTGGATTTCAATATACAGAGTGATCACAAAAATTAATTCAATAACATAAATTTGAAAATGCTATATCTTCATTTTTTAAATGGCACACCCTATATTTTTTAATGCCTTGTCTTCGTCTATTAGTCGGCTTTCATTTCTGTTAAATATGTTCTATATCTATCTCTAATAGTTTGTTCAATTTTTTCGTTGATAACACTGACGAAAGAGTAACATTAGTCAGTCAAAACAAGCTATGAATACATACGAAACTAAAAAACATATTAACTGAAATACAAACACTTAAAATTATAATAAATGTTCAATGTGACCACCATTTTGTTGCTGGCAAACATGAAGTCTCTGAATAAACGACAAATTTACTCTTCGTAACGTGGAAACATTTATATTTTGAATGACGTCTCTAATTCTTGCCTTCATATCATCTACAGTCGTTGGAGGAGTTTGATAGACTTTTTCTTTAATCCAACCCCAAAGAAAAGATCCAGCCTTTGTCAAGTCAGGCGATCTTGCAGGCCAGGAGATCCGGCTCCTCTTCCAATCCAGTTTATTTTAAACTGGATATTTAAATAATTTCTAACGTTTCTGCTAAAATGCGGAGGAGCGCCATCTAATTGCAGCCACATTTCTCTAAGAGTTTGTAAAGGTAAATCTTCAATAAAAGTTTCAAATTCGTTGCGCAAAAAGTTTAAAAATGAATCTCTATTGACCGTGTTTTCAAAAAAATATGGTCCTATAATTCTTTCCCCAATAATTCCGGCCCAAACATTAAGTGGCCAGCGGTGTTGATGATCAATAGGAATTATAAAGCTCGGATTCTCAGTATCGTAATAATGGAAATTATGTCTATTAACGTATCCATTTTTGTGGAAAGTAGCTTCGTCAGTAAATAAGATCGTGCTAAAATAGTTAGGTTTTTCTAAATTTTTATTTATGGCCCAATTGCAAAAGTTTAATCTATTAACGAAGTCATCCTCGTCTAATTCGTGTGCAAGTGGACATGGTATGGATGATATTTACCTATATTTTTTTATAATTCTATTAACTGATGTTTTTAAAACTCCAACTTCTAATTCCAATTGTCGGCAAGAAACATGAGGATTTTCAATCACGGATTGAAGAACTAAATGTTCATTACCTTCGTTTATTGCGGTTCTTTCTCTTTCTAAATTGTCTTCGTAATAAATATAGCCTGTTTGCTCGAAACGCTCTTTCAATCTTGCAAATGCTGAAACTTGCGGGTGTCGTGCATTTGGAAATTTTTACTTATAAATTCGATGAGCTAAAAGACAATTTTTATCGCTTTCACCAAGGACGTAAATCATATTAACAAGCTCTTCTTTCGAAAAATTTATTTGGTAATTTAGGAAGTAAGTATACAATACTACACAAATATTAGCACTGTTTGACAAATTTGATTTCTTCATTTGTTTTCGTTCATTTTTTGTTTTACGCTCTTTTGATTAAGTTGTTTAATTTTACGATGAATCGTTTAAAAACATCTCAAATATCTCTTAAAAATGGTGGTTTCATACAATTTATTATAATTACAATTTATGTATTTCAGTTAATATTTTTTAGTTTCTTATGTATCCACAGCTTGCTTTGACCGACTAACGTTACTCTTCACCAGTGTGCCGAAACTATTAGAGATAAGTACAGAACATATTTAAGAAAAATTAAAGCCGATTAAAGGCGAAGGCAAGGCGTTAAAAAATATAGGGTGTGCTATTTAAAAAAATGAAGATATAGCATTTTGAAATTTACGTTGTTGAATTAGTTTTTGTGATCACCCGTTTATTCAAAGACTTCATGTTTGCCAGCAACAAAAAGGTGGTCACATTGATCATTTATTATAATTTTAAGTGTTTGTATTTCAGTTAATATGTTTTTTAGTTTCTTATGTATTCATAGCTTGCTTTGACCGACTAATTTTCTTCTTCTTCAGTGCTATCAACGAAAAAAATTGAACAAACTTAAATATCTCCGAAACTATTAGAGATAGGTATAGAACATATTTAACAGAAATTAAAGTCGATTAATAGACGAAGACATAGCATTAAAAAAATATAGGGTGTGCCTTTAAAAAAATTAAGATACCTATAGCATTTTCAAATTTATGTTATTGAATTAATTTTTGTGATCACTCTGTATATTGAAATCCAATTTTGATAATAGATTCTCGATCAACTCACATTTCAAATAAAAAAAACTAAATTAAAATCGGTTCCTCCACTTGGGAGCTTCGATGCCACAGACGGATACACACTTTAAACTTATAACGTCCTTTTTTTTCGTCGGGGGTTAATAATTCTCATTCACAAACTGCATAACCTCTCCGGATCAAATTTCAAAACTGTACAATCTAACTATCCCTAATCAGGCCCAGCTCAAAAAACCTGTACTACCCCCACATCAGCTTTAAAATTGCCATCTCACATGGACCTATATTTAGAAATGAGTCAATATTTTTCAATTAACTAAACTAACTAAAAAAGTAAATAACGTGATAGATTTTTGAAATGCATAAATTTATTTTGCATTATATGTATAAGGAGTTTTTTGAGTTTGTAGGAATTAAATACGTATAAACAATCAAAATCAAAATTATGGTCATGAACTACCCATCCGTATGTATAAAACAGATTAAAAGATAAAAATGTAGATGTATAGAGAAAGTTATAAAATTGTTCATCGAGAAAGAAATAACAAAACTGTACAATGAAAAGAGATTTAAAGAAGTATATAATTTTTTAAGGCATTTAATAAAGTAAGAGCAGTTATTGTCGCTTTCTCACAAATCCATTCACTGCTATTATCAGCCTTGCATAAACTCCTTTCAAAAAGTAGAAATTTCACGATATCGACGTGTATAAAACTTTGGTGCAATATAATCTATGTATGTTATTACTTTCACATCGTTATAAATAACATGAGGGTGAGCGAAGTGTTTTCTAACTGCAGTTACTGAAATTTTTGTATATGATTTTTTACATCCGTCCAGTTCACACGCTTTTTTTATTATCGACACGAAAACCGTACATAAAAGTAGTACAAACGTGTAAGAGGTAGAATACTGGTATAAATAAAACAAAGGTTAGTGAAAATATTGTTTAACATATTATACAACCATGAGGCGATAAGAACTAATCACACTGACTGAGCGGTTAAACTAATTATTTTCCTATTAAAACGGAACAGTTTTATTCAATTCTAGTTTTGCATTGCAAAACAGTTTTGTTTAAAAACTAGCGCCTCTTTTTCTTTGTATTTATATAACAAGAACATCTTACCCTTAAAATAATAAAAAATCAAAAATGTAGAAACTTTTGAAAGCAAGGAAATGGCTTGTATAATTAAACTAAATAATTAGTTGAACTTTATTGTGGTGCAACAAAATTGCTATCTTATCAGTTTCGTATCACTATATTGCTTTCGCACACAAATAATACAATGTAAAAATATTTATGGAACAAACTTATTACGTAATCTATGAATATAAATTTATATCCTACATTTTAATAAAATTAATGCATTTTACATGAAGGACTTTCCGGTTTATGCTTATTTTGATGAGATAAAGTGCGTAAAAGTGTTACATTGATGATATACAATAACCAATTTTCATAATTTTACCACGTAAGTACAGGATGTACTAAAATTAAAACAAAAAATCGCGTAGAAAAAAATGACTGTATACATACGTATGTCCCAAATTTTGTAATAAATAACAAGCGATCTACATAGATATGTTTTATATACATAACACATTTTGAGGTTAGAGTATTTACTTTTTTTGTACAATTTCACTTCTTATTACCTAAATACGATATTTTATTTTAAATATTTCTCCTCGTTGACATTTTACTACTGGATGTTTCGAAAAAAATGCGCAAAAAATGATATCCGGTTTAGTAACCTCCTTGGCCCGATCTGATGTCAAATAAATAATGTTCAAGGCACCTTTTGATCTATTCAAATAAATTTACTCGCCACCTCATATCCAGTCCTAGATACCAACATTGTATTAATAATAGTCTCCAATAACATTAGCTACTATACCTACGAGTCGTATTTATATAGCAGGTGAAAAAAACTTAGTGTTATAATGCCATTAAATACTAATACATTCATGAAATTATATTGATAATTTAACAAAATCTATATGGTTTGATAAGAATTATAGTTATCGACGTTAGTAGTACTGACCGATTTCAAAACTAATTTAATTATTTACTTAATTAGTTAAAGTGTCAAACGATAGTTATTTGTATTGTAAGGTCAGAAAATGAGTGTTTGCAAGTATGACTAAATTTATGAGTACTCCTTACCATTTTGTAGCAGAGCGTTACACAAGATTTTTTTGTACAGATATCATTAATTGTTATTAAAATCAATAATCAAAATTGTTGTACTTTTGAAAATTGCATACCTGTGGAAATTAAGTTGGCAATACTGACAGTAACCATTTGAAATTTCAAATTTATTTCTTTAGAAAAATCTGTGGAATTCTTTTATTTATTTATTAAGTACAAAATACCCCAGCTTATTAAAGTTATTAATAACTTGTCGCCCTCCAAATCAGCAAGTCGCTATTGGAAGGAATATGCAAGTTTTATTAAGTGGTGCAGCAACATCTATCTCTGTGACAACTTATAGTGATATAGTTATTAACTTAATTTGAAGAAAAGTCAAGAAGTTTAAAATCGTCAACTTTGTGTTCTTGTAATTCAATGCTAAAATCTACATTCAATATCAAGCGTAATGTTAACATTGAAAAATACACAAAGGAAGATATTGCGATCGTGAAAAAATACGACCACGGAATTTTGACGGATCTTCACGTTTTGAGGGCCCTTCAATCCATTTTGACCATGCCGTGTGTGTGCGTGTACATACGTGCTGCGTGTGTGCATGTCCGTACGTGTGCGTGTGTGCGTGCGAATGCATGCTGTGCTTGCTTGTTTGCGTGCGCGAGCGTGTGCGCATGTGCGTGCGCGCGAGTGCCTACGCACGTGTGTGCGCGTGGTTAAATAATTGGACAGTAATGCAAGGAAGGAGATTTCTAACCCCCTACCAGGAAATTATTATTTTTTTTAAATTGTTTTATATTTTATTTTAATTTGCAATTACACTTTAAAATTGCGTATTATTCAAAATTTTGTACATGCGTTAAACATTAGAATCTACTTATAAATGTATTTTTAATTTTAAAAATATATATATATATATATATATATATATATATATATATAATATTTGAAAGTGCATCTTATATGTATAAAATCTAACCGTGCCACATAAAAATATTTCATACTGTCAAAATTACACAATTGCTATTATAGATCATAAATAGCTTTAGACGTTTAGTGTTATATTGGTATTTATTTAGAATATGATCCAATTAAAAAATGAATTGACTTGAACAAATCTACCTATGTAATACCTGTATTCCTTTTTGATCTATACCTGATGCCACAAGGATGGAATACTCCGCCAAGTGGTTGTAGGTTAAAACTACCAGTGCGAAATTATTCGTTACGCGAATTTTGTAGATATCTGACCAATTTGTTGATTTAATTATTTATAGATGTAATTTGTGGTTTATAAGGAACTAATACGGACATAATAACGAATGTATAGTTTCCGGGCACATTTGCAGTCTGTATATGCCCTATTACTGAACGGAGGCACAAAAAGAATATTTTATTCAAGATGGGTCAAGTGTATCAGTAAGAACTGCTAACGGGTATGGATCGATGACTTCCATTCTTTTCTAGACACTTGTTATCATCGATCAAAAGAGCACATAACGTTGTTACTTGTAGAGAAACATTCGTCATACATGCTTTGAAAAATATAGTTTTGTTTTGTTTTGTTTGTTGCAGCCGATGGATCGTATTGTTGTCGGTCCTCTAAAGAAGGCTATTAATACAGCGAGTGGCCATTGGATGCGCTCAAATTTTGAGAAAATTAGTGATTGGGATGACAATCGTTTTTGTCTTAATACACAATAGATGTTTAACTGTTCAACGGGTACACATTCAGTCTCGCTTGAATAATATGTTTTCGAACAGTTTTATTCGCAGGTTTAGGGCTTTGTATAGGGGCAGGGCACTGACTCAAGCGAAGATCTGCTATCGAAGCGTAATCGCGGTGCTCCAAACTACAGTTTAACACTATCATGGATAGTTTAACCTCGTAGATAGTGTGTTCTAAGTAGAGATGAACAGAAGTTACCATGATCTGGTTGTCCCGTTATGTTCAGATGATAAACCCAATGGTAAGCATTTTGGATCATAACATCACAGATGTGGTGGCCTGCGGGAGAATTGATTAGGTTAATTATCAAAGTTGGTGCAACTAATCAGTTTACCTGCGACCTTCGGCTTAAATACAAGTTTATACCCAAATACAGATTTGTTTGTTATTTACATATGTGCAGACAGCCGTTAAACTGAGGTCACATTCGCCCACTCAGGATCCATATTTTGTGTTCGAAAATAACAGAAGCAGCCAATCCTAACCAAACTTTAAAAAATTAAAGTTTCAAAGTCTTTCGCATTAATTCAGGAGAAATACTCGTCAATAAAATAAATTTATTGGTACACACTAGACTGTATATATTGGAGTAACCTTTGCAGAAATCTCCTTGATTACCGAGCTGGTAAATCGATGGTAACACGATCTGCTTAGCATTCGGGAGATAATGGGTGAAATTCCCATTAGGATCTATCATTTCAGGGGGTTTGTCTCATACACACTAGCGGCATAACCACTGCGCATTTGCATATCATGTGCGGCGATTCAGGCGCATGTTAGAGTAGTAACTTCTCCCTCAGAACCCTAACTCCGCTTCTTTCGATCATATCCTGTCCGCACCATCCTTAATCCCACCAAGCGTATATAATTAATGTACGCATGTTAGAATCCATCTCTGCCGCTGAAAGCCCAAGCAGATCGCCTTCCCCCTTGAGGAGGAAATGAAACACATTGACTTTTCCTTTTTCAGTTTTATTGCATTTAACCTCACGTTTAACCATACTTTCTTTTGTGCGGTACTACTTTACTGTTGTTACTTTGAAGGATACTATTACATATATCATTTAAAAACGTGCAAATCTAATTGAAATGGAAATATATGAGAACCGACTACATTTGCGACTATCCCCGTCACTCCTTTAAAAATACTTAGTATTGTACCACTGTTTTAAGTATTTTTAGTTAACACACAACTTTTAATTATACCAGCCTTTACTATTATAATGGTTTGCCTCGATTAGCTTAGTATTAAAACACAATGCTTATTATAAGATTACTTCATCAAATAAATTATAGAATACATATTATATAATGTTTTGTTTGAGAACGTAAACTGTCTGTAATTTCAATATAAAATTAGAAACCATTCTCACGGGAATAAATTTCTATAAAAATAGATACATAAAATATAAAAATCATAATGGAAGTTTTACATCAGTCTTAATTTTTAGATATTATTAACCGTGAAATTGGGGCAAACAAAATAAATTTATCATCAATATCTAATTTGTTATCTATATTCCTCTATTCCTTAATAATTCAACTTTTTATTATAAACTTTCTTAGGCGTCCACATTAAGATAATAAGAACGTTAATGTTGATGACTGCTGTAACTAATGAGGAGCGCATCAAATACAATAAACTGACAAATTGATTCATGAATTGTATTTTTATACATGCAATCAATAATAAGTTTATAATTGTTATTAACTACAATGTATCTTCAGATGTAACAATATCTATATTGAAATCTCCAATTTATAAATAAATTCAAATCTCAAATTATGAATTAAGTAAAAATGGTAACATTATTATTATAACATTCAAAATAAAGATTTCCTTACAAAAATATGCGTAACATGAAAGGCACTAGTTTCGTTTAAATGACGCCAAATATACATTTAGGTTTTTGGTTTCGGTTTTGGTGATACGTATAACAACTTGCTTTGCTTACTTTCTCCATTTTAAAAGGTAAAAGATATTTGAATATTATAATTACACTTTTTACCGAAGTATTTAGATCAGATCAACGTAAATTAGACGCAAAAAAATGAAACATTTCTTGAGTATAAGAAATATAATACATACGGTAACTCAATTAAGGCCAATTCAAAAAAAAAGAAGTGACAAACAATTGAGGCATAAAGTAAAGCTCGCCGAACTGTCTAGTGATCACGAAGATGCTTCATCTGATGATGACCATTTAGAATAGCAAGGCATACGGAGTTCAGCTAGTCCCATAACACTGTTGGAAGTAGTTTGCAATATACTATCTAACAAGTATGTTATTCAGAGCCGTCAAGCGCTTGGTCTAAAGCATATGTTGGAATTTAGGCTATAACAGGTTTCCATTATTTACCAAGTGTAAGACTATATTGAAGTTTTACAAAAAACATCATGCCATTAAAATATTTTTTGAAAATAACTACACGACAATACTTTACTTGCATATCACAAATGGGAAAAATAACTAAACAGAGTTCATAAACACACCCATTTGTGCATTATGCAACAAAGAATTTCAATTTATTGTATAACCGTTAAAATTTATTTCCGTTGACGTATGTATGGTTTAAGACCGCAGTTCTTTAAAGACTATGAAACGAATAAAACGCAGTTTCAAAGAGTGGTTTATTGCTGTTTACCTATGCCCGTTTACGAAGGCTTTCAAAAGAGACCACCTGTTCCATCATACGCCAAACGTGAAAATTCTTCCCACAACGATTTCCAAAGACGATAAAAGCCTGCGTACCGGAATGAATGACAAAATTATAAGTGGAGACATTTCCACATCCAAGTATGCATGGGTAGTATCCACAATACAAAAACCATCATCAAATACTCGAGTGCTACGACACAAAAAGATGGTGCGTCACTTTCAAACACCTTCCCATTAAACGAACAAGGACTAAAACGATGTCAAACCTATGGTACAAATATGTACCATACCATTTAAAGTACACACCCCCTGACTTAATTGAGCAATTTTTGTAACATACATGTGGAAAATATATGCAAAAGTATAGTTAAGAAGACCAGAGAGTTCTACGCGTGAAAGAGTTAAATGGTACATACCAAAGGTGTTGGAAACATATATTTAATCTCATTGTAAACTGCTGTAGTTACTGACAATTGGTAAACCAGTTTAGAATTGGCCAAAAAAATGTTGCGGAAGCAAACCCAATTCAATCCGGATCCTGCGAAAATTATGAAACACACTTACTTAACCAACAATTGGTGAAGTAGCAATTTAAATAAGTCAGGATGCAATATCCATTAACAGATTTTTATAAACACTTATCTTTTGAGTATTAAATCGTGTATTTTCTGTTTATATTTTACACTTTGACCAGTTAATAGCAGGCTTATATCTTATATCATTTACTGAGGACGATAACTAAAACCGTTATCGAAACATTTAAATTTGTATAAAAGATAAAAAATACAAGATTTACCGTAAATATTTTAATTATGTGTAATAATTGTAAAAATTTAAATTTTGATATAACAGAACATAATACTGCTTCTACACTTGTGCTACAAAGATGTGGACAGGAGGAGGGAAGATATGAATATCCATAGATGTTGTTGACATTAAATATAATAAACAAATAACACAGCTGATGGTTAATATTTTGTTAATCGACTTTACAGTGTTCTGCCTTACCCACATAACATTATATATTACAAGCAACCATTGTACCGTAATTTATAGCGCAACGCATCTGTTAACGGGTTTCTGGTATTTAATTTTTTTCCTTTACAGTAGGTATAAAACCGGGCACATTTAATTTTTTACATTTTATTAAATTTTAGCGTACAAATGGACGTTCTAAGGTCTGCATTTATAGTTATTTGACGAGGACGCTAATGTGAAATTATGTAGCACATTTTTGCGCTGCTTCGCTCGAAAATGGCGTTTCTTGTGTTAAGGTTACTGTGCTGCAATAAATATCAAAAAGATCTAGAGCGGTAAAGCACAAATTTCAAATCTAGTACGACCCCAACTACACATTTGTAATTTGGGTTGTCAATACTGCAATCATACATTTCTTGTTAAAATAAAATTAATCATTAGCATTTTATACAGGGTGTTTCATAAATACGATGCCATATTTAACGATGTGATTCTGTCATTTTTGTATGAAAAACATGATACGCCACTGTTTTTTCATAGAATATTATTTTTCAAATGCCTATTCATTTCTGAACAAATCCGGTCTATTGATTTTCTTTAGTCTGACGCATCGTTTTTGAGTAAAGAAATAGAGTGTTTTGTGCAACTGAAAAGTAAACAAATTCACTTTCTACATACTTTTTCATCCAACGCGCAGTTTTTCAGATAAAAAAATCAATCAGTTACTTCGTAATTGGTAAATCAAAATTTAGTAATAAGAGCACAACTTTAAACAAAGGTAGCAATAAAAATGAATAACCACAAAACAAAAAAATGGGACTATAAAAATTGTTGTTCACTTAATATACAAGATTAAGCTCTTATTCTCATCGAAGCACGTGCTCTTGGAAATATCCCTAGTGTATTTTGAATTGTTATGCTGCGAATAATCTTAAATCTTGGTACTGTTGATAGGACGTGTATAGACGAGACTCTTCTCATGACTCACAAATAAAAATCTAAATTGTTTAGATTTTGGGGATCTTGCCGACCATTCCTGGGGTCTTCCGCAGCCTATCCAAGGACGGTATCTACATGTTCGCGAATTATCAAATTGAAATGAACAAGAGCATCCCACAAATAAGAAACTAAACTGTTTAGATTAGGGGATCTTGCCGGCCATTCTTGGGGTCCTCCGCAGCGTATCCAAGGGTGGTATCTACATGTTCGCGAATTATCAAATTGAAACGAGCAAGAGCGCCCTCATGCATATACCACATTTGATTCCTCAAAGCAATTGATACACCTTCAAGTGGAGAAAATTATGGTAACTCCGTCCATTAAGGTGAACTGGAAGGTCCTATAAGACGGTTAGTAGTAATTCCTACCCACACATTAATAAAAAATTGGTGTTGAAAATGCGTTTCCTTATAGCGTGGGGATTTTCTTCCGACCAGATATGATTGTTGTAAAATTTTTGAATAGTATTCCTTGAAAAGTTTGCTTCTTCGGTAAAAAGAATTTCTGGTTCAAACTTGTACTCTCTGCCTATGATATGGATATAAACGAGAATTTATTAAAACTCTTTGGAATGTAACTTATACTCAAAACTCTTTCAATTTTTTTAGTACTTAGTCTCGGGATGTTCTCCCACTTCGTGCAACACCGCTTCCACAATTTCAGGTGTTCTTGCAGCTTCAGGTTGTCTTTTTTACGAAAAGTGCCTGTTAAGTGAAGTCGTTAAGGAACCCTTGTAAAGCGTTTCCTATTTGGCAGAACACGATTCGGATATCTGTTCGCTAAATGCACTTGCCTTTTCGGCATTCGAATAATTGTCTATAATTAACACCAAAACACAGGATTTAACAGTCAACAACAATCAATAATACGCACCAAACATTAATTAACTTGTCATCTTTGTTCTTTTACGAAAAAATGGTGCGTTAGACATCAAAAAATGCATCCTGGTGGACAAATAGTGTATACCAAATATTGAAAATGGCATCAAAATTATTTCAGTTACACAAAACCCTAAGTTACATGTATAGTCAGTCTAAAGAAAATCAAAAGAGCGGTTTTGTTCAGAAATGAATAAGCATTTCAAAAATAATTTCTATTCTGAGAAACAACAGCGGCGTATCATGATTTTCATAAAAAAAGTTCAGTACAAACCCTGCACGAACGGCAAGGTAAAACTACAATTCTTCCTGGTGCACAGGAAGAAAGGCGTGAAAGTTATATAAAAAAATAGAATTTTTTCTTAAAACTTTACTAGCATAAGACCGAGCATAAGACATTTAGGACATAAGTTTACATGAAAATTTTTTCTTCAAATAGTTTCCCGAATCACATTCCTAAGTTACAGTTTGATTTTTGAAAATTTGTTTGAAATTTTCAAATTTTTAACTGCTGCTAAAAACTATACACTTGACCCGCCTATTGTGTTCGGGTCAATATGATCCAATCGCGTTCTTCTAATGTGCATAATTCGTTAATTTATTTAAATATTTCGTTGCCACTGCATGACTTTTATTTCATTGCTCTAATAACGGTATACCTAGATTGATATTAGAAAATTATAATTAGTTTTTTTTAACGCATTTGTTACACTCACTGTGTTTGGGTCTATATGACCCGTTGATTTTTGTGGTTCAAATTAGAAGAACGAAAAGCAGATTATTATCATAGACGAATTTTGTTTTATTTTCATAAATATAAATAACTTACATAATATTGCCACATTATTGCGCATATTGCATGCGTTATTTGCGTACCGGTAAACAAGTTTATTCCTGTTAGGACTTGTCTGTGGCTCAGTGAGATCTGTGTGTTAGTTTCCTAGTAAATATCAAACTTGATGTTATACTCTAATAAGAAATACCTAACAATTGAAATTTATTATTGAAAATGTGTAGTGAGAGAGTGCTTACGGATAGTGAACTTGAGAAACTTTTGTGTGTTTCTGATAGTGATTATAATGCTTCTGAAGAAGAAGACCATTTGTCCGAAACCGACATATATAATGTGAGTCTGATGATGGAGTGGAAGCTACGATTTCAGATGAAACTGATACGAATAATCACATAACTTCAAAAGATGGCAATATAGTATGGGATGAAAAGATACATCAATCGGGAAGGTTATCAGCACCAAATATTATTTCGTTGATTCTTGGGCCTAAAATATGCTAAGTCTGAATGATTGATATAAAATGCGCGTACTTATATTTCACACCCAAAATTGTAAACCTAATTTTGAAAATGTCAAGTTTAGAAGGCAAAAGACTTTGTGGCGATACGTTTCAAGAACTAAAATTTAGTTGAACTAGAAGCATATTTTTGCCTACTGTTTCTAGTTGGAATGAATAAATCTCATGAACACGCAACATCCAGTCTGTGGGATGGAAATGTAGGACGTCCAATATCCAGAACAACAATGTCCCTACAACGATTTCATGTAATTGCACGAATAATTCGCTTTGACGATAAAAAATACTTGTCCACAAACGACACCAAACTGATAAATTAGCTCCCACACAGAACTTGTGGGATGAATGGGTTGTAATTCTACCTAAGCTCTAAAAACGTCTCCTCGAAGTATTCCTGCAACTGAAATGGTTATAAAGTCAAGTTCTTCAACCAGTAATGCCCAAGTAAGGGAACAATCAACCACAACCAAGCGTAAAAGATGTAATTTTTGTAGCTCTTCAAATGATAATAAAAGCAGTATGGTATGTTGTAATTGCTCAAAATACCTATGTAAAGCTCAAGTATATTACTACTGTCAAGACTGTAACAAATAAATGTATATACCTAACTGCTACGTTCTTCTACATAACATTTATAATAATTGTAATAATAATAAAATCACGTAATAGAATGTAATAAATAATAAATACTACATCTTATTTCTTATTATTATTTATAAATTTATAAAACTATAGGCTCCCGGGTCATAATGACCCGAACCAATAAGTGAAACCACAATGTTAACACAATACGAGGGCTAAAGAAATAATTTAAACTGATGGGTGCCGATCAAAGTTGTCCAGCATGATTTTGGTTAAATGAAATTGTTTTTTTGTCGAGTTTACCAAAACATTATAGGCACAAACACTTAGCTCGGTCGTATATATCAAGATGGCGTTGTGGGTCAAGTTGTTTTAGGTTTTAAATGCTAAGATTGGGACCAAAAATTCAAGATTACAATTGTAATAGTTCTCACTATTCGAAATAAGTAGGTAATAAAAACCCTTTGATTTGCTCACAGCAAATGTAAATTGAAATTGAAAATACCCGAACATACATTAACAATGTGGTCAAATAAATGACGCATAACGGAATTTTGTTTATATAAACTGTCAGGTCAACATATTATTAAAGCATAATTAAACAACAACCCATCACAGTCATATATATGAATTAGAAAGAAACACTTGTAATTTTTACGTTTTTCAAATTTATGGCATCATTAAAAGTCAGCAATTAAGTATTTTCTATTATCTTTTTGCTTATTTCTGGAACTTTAAAAACATTCACACTCCACTAACAAACAAAAATACCTAATAAAGGTAATTCACATTTTTAATTACCACCTTGTAAAAAAAAACAACGAAATTACTTATTGTTTACTATTCACATCTATTTGATTTTCAAAGGAAAATTTTTTAACTCGCAACTGAAGTGTACCTAATCAAAGTAAAAAGTAGTCATGTTTTTAGATAATTATCTTGAAACATGTAAACCTATTTAAAATTGCAACAAATCTGTACTATGTTAATACAACATACAGAGTGGCCAAATAGTGCCATCAAAGATGACAAAAACGATCAGGCGTTAATAAGGGTTAAGAGATTAATCTTCTAAAATTATTTTCGAGTATACAGGGTACTCCAAAAAAGCGACGCGGTAAAAATTTTATATTTTTTAAATGGGACACCTATATATTTTTACATATTTTGTTTACATGTATTTATCTATATTTATCACCGAAATTTGTGTAGCATATTTTTGCAACGTTGACAATTAAATTGAAACATTCCTTAAATTTGTAAAAACGTGGCTCAATGAAATTTGCACTATTTTTTAACTTATAATAACTGGAAACAGAAAGAGGAATGATGACAGAAGTCCCCAAGAAAACACAGATTAATACAGATAATACAGGATGTTTTATATGGCCATGCCAACATTGCGAACTCTAAACCTAAAATTCGAAAGTTTTTTTAAATGGAAAACACTCTGTATTATATTACTTGGGTTTTTAGCGAAATTAATCCCTCTAACTTTTGTAAAGGTCTTCCTATGCCTATCTTTACTAACTTTGGTAGTATTTTAATTTTTATTTAAAATCAAGCAAAAAATTGAATATTTTTCACCATTGTAGTTTATCTAGTCACCTATGACATAAAATAAAAATAAAATATTATCATTTTAAATAAAACGTCAGTTTGGTATTTTTTCTATTGTATTAACAACTGTGTGACAATTACAGCGATTTAGTGTGTCGTTTCGTCACAAGTGAATTAATTTTTCAAATGCCGAATTGGTGGATATGGTTTTTGTACTAGGAGCTAGCGACGTTATCTACGAGGATATATTACGAGAGATATCCGAACCGACGATAACCCAATAGAAGGGCGTTTGAGGAGGTAATGGACCGATTTCAGACAACTGGAAGTATAAGAATGAAAGAACAAAACGTGTTTTAACCGAAGAAAATTAATTAAATGTGCTTTTTACAACTGAAAATCCACACATTGGCCAAAGAGATATTTCTAATCAATAATATATTAGAGGACCATCGATTCAGAATATACTGACAGCAAACAAAATGTTTGGGGAAGGGTTGTAGGGACTAT
Source organism: Vesta saturnalis (assembly GCA_036346205.1). Lineage (NCBI taxonomy): Eukaryota > Metazoa > Arthropoda > Insecta > Coleoptera > Lampyridae > Vesta > Vesta saturnalis. The sequence continues at coordinate 287,559 of JARFJB010002230.1, read as the reverse complement.
GTTATTGGACCGTATTTTTTTGAGGGAAGAGTAATATAATTTACCGCGATTAATGGATCAGATACCAAATGAATTTTGTGAACGTCTTTGGTTCTTACATGATGGAGCCCCTGTGCATTATACAGGGCCTATTACTAACTTTTTAAATGAAACATATGGGCAGCAGTGGATTGGAAGGGGAGCACCAGTACCATGGCCGGGTAGGTCATCAGATCTAACAAAAATGGTTTCCAGTATATGCGGACTACGAGAGATGGTATGAAAATTCGTATTATGAACTGTTTTCAAACTGTTACTCGTGAAATGTGTAGAAACATGACTCATACTTTTGAAAAACGTATTTAATTGTGTATTCAAGTTAACGGGGGCCACTTTGAACAAATAACTATGTAATAATTTACTTTAAGAATTGTCCACAAGCTTAAGTCGCTAAAATATCGGAACATCATTACAAAAAGTCATCAAGTTGCTTTGGATTTATGAAGAAGACAGATACATCGAAAAAAGTTTGTGTATTCATATTTCATTTGAACTTAACCTCTGACAGAACTAAAATGAACACTCGATGCCTTTGTGGCATATCTTCCATTGTGGATATTGTTTTCATGTTTATATTGATGGTAATTAATAAACAAAGTACAAAACTGACGTTTTATTTAAAATTATAATATTTTGTTTTTATTTTATGTCATAGGTGACTAGAAAAACTACAAAGTTAGTAAAGATAGGTATAGGAAGACCTTTACAAAAGTTAAAGAGGATTAAATTCCCTACAAACCCAAGCAATAAAATACATGGTGTTCCATTTAAAAAATTTTCGTAAATTAGGTTTAAAGTTCGTAACGTTGGCAAAACACCCTGTAGAAAAACATTAATCTGTTTTATTTTAGGGGACTTGTCATTATTCCTCTTTCCGTTACCACTTTGTTTCCAGTTATTATAAATTAAAAAATATTACAAATTTCATTGACCCATGTTTTTTCACAAATTTAAGGAATTTTTCAATTCAATTGGCAACGTTGCAAAAATAAGCTATACAAATTTCGGTGCTAAATACAGAATTTTAGGGTGAATTAAAATATGTAAAAATATACAGGATGTCCCATTAAAAAAATATAAAATTTTTACCGCGCCGGCTTTTAGGAGTATCCTGTATACTCGAAAATAATTTTAGAAGATGGAATCTCTTAACCCTTAATAACTTCAGAAAATTTTTTTTCGCTATCTTTGATGGTACAGGAGATATTGACTTTTGTCGCACTATTTGGCCACCCTGTATGTATACGATGAAGTTTAATACACGATTCAATACGCATAAGTAAAAATATGGTTGGCTATCGCAGAACGTTGGGCGACTTTACTTAAATGTGCTGACCATCACTACGGTATTTTTGTTTGTTTTGTGAAATGGGTAATGTATGAAATACAAATATTTTCCATTATAAGATCAGCCTTAAGTATAATAATCATTGTCGAGCCAAAGCGTAAACAAAAATAAGTTTATATAAAATAATTATGCAGACTCTACATCATTTAAATATTTGAAAATATAATAAAAAAGCTTTTTTAGGAGAAAGTGTATATAAGACCTTACATAAATATAAAAATTTTATCATTCAGTATCAGTATTGTTATCGTCTCCATAAATATTTAACGTTGACTATATTAACAAACGGTTTAAACAATTATTACCTCCCCTTAAAATTTTCCAAACCATGTATTTAATATACGCCGTTATTTTTTCATTAGACATGAGGCATATACGTACATTATTGAGTAAATTTTTGAATCTGGAATGTTAAATTAGATCAGTTTATTACCCATTGTTTAAACGAGGTACACTGAACAATAAAATTTAAGATTGTAATATGCTGTTTACTGCAAAAGTAATTAAAACATAGTTAACAGCAAATTGGTTTTGTAATTTAAATTAAATACTTATAAAAGATTTTTAATTACACGATTTTGACACAATTTCCTCAACTTTCTTTATAGTATGTGTCGGTGATTTAATAGTACGTATTACTTTCACATAAATAAAAAAAAGTGCGGGGAGATTATTTTGACGATTAATGTAACTGAGATAAAAATTATATACTTCACAGAATTTCTCAGTTAACTGGATCGTAATTAAAATTTTTGTTTAGTGGATATACTTGTGAGTGAAAGTATCTTGGGGCATTAATAATCACTAACATTTACTACAAAAAAATTAATTGCTTACGGTTATTATACGTCTTCTGTCAATTTACAGATATTTGCCACATGAAAGATAGTACACTAATTGTTAAACAAATACACACGTTAAAAAACAATGGTAGATTGTTATTAAATTTTATTTTATTTGTCTAGAATTTTCTATATCATGGAACAAATATAATTAAGTGCAAAAAATAATGTGCATCGTGACGTATTATAAATAATAGGAAACCATAAAAATCCAAACACAATTGAGACAACTGACAATTGGCACCGACAATTAAAAAAAAAAACTGTAATTGGACGTTAACATAACAATTGACGTCAATAAAGTGAGCAACACTACTTTGTCAAAAATGATCGAACCAGTATAAAATTATCACCAAAGTGAGGTCCAAATTTTTATGACATTGGTCTTGATCTTCCTTTGTAGCCATAGAAGTCGTAGCTAGTAAAGTAATTTGCAATAATTCATTAGTGGTGGACACTTCATGCACAACTATAAAAATTCGTAACTTCCAGAGTTCTTACCTTTTAAAATTGCTACCATAAATTGTCAGAAAATTGAAATATGACATGGTGATTTAGTTTTCGTTCCCATAGCAATGCATGACTCACTACTAACAAATTCCAGAATATCCCTCGTTAGTTTTAGTTGTCCACATTCGGATTAAACCTGCCACTTTAGAGGCGGTAATTTTAATTTACGGAGATAAATTGTACTAAATTTACAAAAAAAAAAGCTATGTTACGTCCATACCATGCAGGCGTTACGAACGCATGATTTTCAATCTGTTACGACTGGCTTTCTCTAAAAAATAATCGCGACTACAGATTTGTTAATTCAATTTTATTTTCGGACGAAAATACCCTTGCACAGAAAAGGATAACGAATATCCACAACGTGCATATATGGGCTAGATGAAACTCCAAGAACTATTGCAAAGATCCATCGTCGAGTAAATTTTAAAGCAAACATATGGGTAGCAATATTTGATGATTGTCTTTTAAGTCTAGCAATTTACCACCAAATTTATTTGTTGAACAATTTCTATTATTTTTTTGTACAAAATGAGTATAAATTTACTTGATGATGTGCATCTATTATTCGTGAAAATGTGCCGTTTCAACTAGACGCTGCTCCACCTCATTATGGTCGTAAGTTTGGAACCATTTCATTCGGATTTTTCCAAATCGTTGGATTGGCCGAGGACCAGATGCGCTTATTCACGGGCCACCCCGTTCTGCCAACCCCAATTCTATAGACTTCAGTGTTTGTGAATTTGTGACAGATTTTGTTTATATGGTTCGAATAATAAATGTGAATCAACTAAGGTAACAAATTGCAGAAAGTACTGAAGAGCGTAGATTATTTATTAAAAGAGCAAGAAGATACATTCGCGAAGTCGAAGGCAGTGGAACATTAAATCAATAAATAAATATATATATATATATATATATATATATATATATATATATATATATATATATATATATATATATAGGTGACATAGAAAAAAGTGCCATGCATAGTGCCACGCGATAGAGGACACTAAAATAAGAAAAAAAGTTCCTTTGAACTTAGGTCCGCAACGCCTTCGTTTAAAAGATATAGGGTGTTGAAGTTTAATTATTTTGTTGTTTTTTTTTAATATCTTTTTAGAATGATGTAATAAGCGGACGCAATTTTGTAGACAGGGGCTTTTTATCACGCAGAATTCAAATATAACCTTAGTTCTTTTATTACTGCCCTACATACATACAGGTTTCCATCTTGTTTGAATCGGTCCACCTTTTTTGCCTTACACTGTATGTCATTTTCGACTGGAAAAATTTGTTTTCCCATCTTTTCGGCTTCAGAAAGGTATACCTTACTAAAGTCGCTAGGACCAACGGTTTACGAGAAAAATGCACCCGATGCACGAAATTATCCAAAAGCGCCAAAGTAACTTATTTGAAAAAACAATGACATAACACTTCAAATTGTTGTCCTTGTGCTTGAATACATTTTCAATTCTTTTTCCTAAGGATTGACGGCATCTTTGAAATATTCCTGGGTTATTACGGAATCTATCTGCGGATTCCATAATTCTTAGCCATAGTTGCTCTTCATCATGTATTTCTACACAATAAACATCATTTTTCATGAATCCCCAAAATAAAAAATTGAGGGGAATAAGGTCGGGACTACGAGCTGGCCAGGGTCTGTACCCTGTGTCCCCCTCGACCAATCCACGTATTTCCAAATCTCCTATCCAAAAATTCCCTTGCCAATCGAGAAAAGTGAGCTGGCGCGCCATCATACATGTAACGCATTCTACCAATAATAGCCAATGGAACATCCTCTAATAACGTATTTAGTTCATTCTCCAAGAAATTTCGATATAATTCACCTGTCAATCGATTGGGCAATTGAAATGGGCCACTTAAGTAATTGTCAATTATATCTTCCCACATATTAATAGAAAACCCATATTGGTGACTTCTAATTACGGTTTGATGAGGATTTTTATCACTCCAATGGTGCATATTATGTAGGTTCAGAACACCATCACGGCTAAAACCAGCTTCATCAGTAAATTGAAGAAAAAATATCGTGTCTTTGATTTTGCAACCACTCGCAAAATTGTGACGAGGAAGATAGTCATGCTCTAATAGTGAATGAACCTTTTGGAAATGATACGGGCGAAGAAGATGTTCATTGAAAATTTGTCTAATTGATTCACGGTTAACATTTCGTACCACTGAACTTGTTTTCCTGATGCTTGTTCTCGGATTATTTTCGACCATTCGTAAAACAGTTTCTTCGTTTCGCGCAGTGCGACGAGTTCTGGAAATTCCACTATTAACTTTTGGTTTTTTTAAATAGCCATCTTCACCCAAACGCCTATACACGTCAATAAATGTCCTATGGATATCTTTCTCGATAGATACGTTGGGCTTCGAAAGAATTTGATGTAGCTTCGCCGTAACACATAATTATGTCCCTGTATTCTTCAAAAGTGCAGTGAACCATTTTTGAAAGCAATTTTGAAAAATCAATAAGAGAATCAACGAAAAACTTAATCAAGAACACAAAATACCTCTACCAAGACAATAATATTTTGACGTGTCAAAGTGCCTGTTATTTTCATCACTCCAATAGTACATATTATTTTGTGTTCCTAAAATGGTTCACGGTACTTTTGAAGAATACAAGGACATGATTATGTGTTACGGAGAAGCTCGGTCAAATTTCTCCAAAGCTCAACGTATCCATCGAGAACGATATCCTTTAGGACAAGTTCCTAATGTTCGAACATTTATTGACGTGCATAGGCGTTTGGATGAGACGAGCGGTGTTTAAAAAAAAAGTTAATAGTGGGAGTTTCCAGAACTTCTCGCACTGTTGAAAAGGAATACCCTGAACACATTATTAGAAGATGTTTCATTGGACATTGTTGTAGAGTGGACTTTATGCTTGATGGTAAGGTAGCTCACTTTTCTTGAGTGGTAAGGAAATTTTTGAAAGGAGGGTTGAAAATAGGTGGATTTGTCGTGGGGGGCTTGTAATATGATCACTGCTCTTCAGTAACAAAAGAATTAAGGTCATATTTGAATTCTGCGTGGCAAAAAGCCCCTGTATACAAAATTTCGTCCGCGTATCATTGTAAGAAGATATTAAGAAAAAAACAAAAAAATAATTAAACTTCAACACCCTATATCTTTTAAACCATGGTGTTGCGGACCTAAATTCATAGGAACTTTTTTTCTTATTTTAGTGCCCTCTATCGTGTGGCACTATGCATGGCACTTTTCTCTATGTCACCCTGTATATATAATTGAGTGTACAACGTAAGACCAGAGATTCCTCACCTTAAAATAACTCTATGTAGCCCAAGATACCTTTGTAAAAATTAAATAATAGACATAGGGTGTTAATGTAAAAAATGAATCGTTAAGGTTATGATCGTACTGCTTTGACAATTTGAATAGCGGGGTTTGGGAAGGAGAATAACTGGCTTTGGTATTATTTTTCATCCACCACGCCACTTTTTCGAAAAAGTTGAAAGTTGCTCAAGTTAACTGTTTAAGAGAAATTCGCTAATTTATTAACAAATGATAGGGTATTTCTGATAATATTAATTGAGTATAAAATTATAGTACATACTTTCACAACTTCCTTTCCTTAAGAAATAAACAATAATTCATAGTAAATGTTCAAAATGTGCACCATTTTATTCGTGAGGAAAAGAAGTTGTAAAAGTTAGTACTATAATTTTATACTAAATTAATTTTATCAAAATTGCCTAAAAATTAGCGAATATCTCTGAAACGAGTAACTTTAGCAACACGTATACCTTGTTTGAGCGGTAAGGTGTATTATTTAATATTTTACTACATTTTCTATTTTCTATACAAGGTACGGTCAAAAAGTTTCGTTTTAATATCATCGAATTGGCGATAGGTGGCGCATCCTACGCAGTAAGTGAAAAATAATACCAAATTCGCAATGCTTAAGCTCATTACTACTGTAGACTATGTTTCTGTAACCTGTTATTATTTATTTGTTCTCTCCACACTTTCATGCGCAACTGGGTGTAATGCATTGTATTTATATCGCAGTATTTTTTTGTGCTTGACTATACTAAATCATGTTATCGATTCACTCTTCGATCAGATCTGTATCTCAGATTAATGTTGTACAAATTAAAAAAAAAGCTTAAATTTGTTAAAAAGCGAGCGCGTTTTGAGAAGACCCAGCATAAGTTATAGCTTGATTTATAATTCCGTTCCGTAAGTTAAAATTTAAACCTTAGTTAATGAAAGTCAACATTTATAGTCCGTGTTAACCCTTACGGTACGGTATCAGTGGTCAGTCAACCCATCATAATTGTTTACATTCGAATATCTAAATATGCAAATCAAAATAATACCTCTTTAGAAAACAGCAAAACAAGTACTTATTCACAAATTAAACAATTCTGAATTAAAGTATGATGGAACCCTCCGCTTGGCGTTGTCCAACAACATTCTTCCTCGTTCCAAAAATCGAATTTTTTTGTACTAATGAAACAAATAACTATTTGTTGTATAGGGCTACAGTTCTTACGATCTTAACATTACGAACTATAAATTCAGATTATGACTGTACAGGGTGGTTCATTTTCCATGTTTTCTTATGGGAAGTACCCTTTCTATTACAAATAGACAAAAAGTAATATGGGGTCCTTGTTCTCGATTTTGGTGTTAATTAACATCCAATAGTCATAATCAAGATATCTCTGACCGTTATTGCGCAATTAGCCAAAATTGTAAAAACGGCGATTTTGAAAAAGAGGAATCACTTTTTTATTTCTAAATGTATCGACAAACTGTAAAAACATTCTTTTTTAAGTAGAATCCGTTAGTGTATTCACATTTTTAATGCCTCCTTAATTAAAAAATATATGACATAAAGTTGTATTTTTTTATATGGAAACCATAGTTTTTAAGCTTTTATTATTTACGTTTTATATTAAGAATACACAGTGGGGATAGGAGGCTGAGATTTATTTAAGTAAAAACAAATGATACCTATATGTCAAATAATAAATTAAAAATTAGAAGTGTGCAACAAAGTGATCTTAGAATTTAGTTATTAAGATGCCTAATTATACAAATTCAAAAAAAATTTGCATGTTAAAGTGTTTTATATTATCCGAGGGTGTGATAAGAATGTGGCATCGGAATTATATTTACAAAACATTCCTGAAAGGCAGCAGCTAAACAAAAATATTTTTGAACGGTATAGTTAATAGAAATTAAAATTTTTGCTAGCTCAAAACAATATCTTAATTAATTTTAGGTTACAAAAAAATTTTATTGAATTCGGTTCTTTCAAAAATCCCAGGCCAAAAACTTACTTTAAACGAAATTCTGAAGAAAATTCAATGCTCGTCTTAGGACAAGTCCAAGTAGAGCCAACAACTTCATCTAGACAAATGGTTAATCTAGAAGCAAAACCCTTCGAATTTTAAAGAAACACAAATACCATTAGATTTCGGAAAGAACATTTTTTGACTATAGACGACAGAAGGCGGCGTACTGAGTTTTGTATCTGGTATATAAGTCAGTGCCAAAATATACCTAATTTTTCAAACTCTATTGCATGGTCAGACGAGGCGCATATCAGTAGTGATGGTATTTTTAATAATCACAATTTACCTTACTGGGCAGATACTAACGCTCATGTCAGTGTTGTCCGCCGGAGGCAAGGGAAATTTGGAATAAATGTGTGGTGCTGCATTAAAAACGGACATTTTTATTATCACATGTATGAAGGAACATTAAACTCAATGAAATATCTCGATATTCTACGAATTCATTTGGAGGGATTTCTAGAGTCTTGCTTTAGCACAATATTGCAATGTCATATTTCAGCAAGACGGAGCTCCCGCATACAATTCCCGTGTAGTTAGTGACCACTTAAATTTACGTTTTCCTAATATCTGGATGGAAACGACAGCACCAATTTTGTGGCCTGCTCGTTCACCCGATCTTTCGCCTCTAGATTTCTTTTTATCGGGTTTTTTAAAAACATGATATACAAAAGAACTAATAATACTGTGAATGAGTTAAAAGAAAGTGTTCGTGTGGCTTTTACACAATTAACACCATTATCTATATATAACTCTATAAATTCAATTAGAAGACGATGCGAAGTCTGCATCCAAAAAGAGGGCGCACAGTTTGAAAAATATTTGTAGTTTTAGTGTGTTTTTTATATTGATATTTTTGTTCGTTTATAGAATTAGATATTTACATACGCATAAAAATTGATTTACTGTTATCTTTTCATCATTTCTGATGATGTTATATTGTTTATTTTCATTTCATTTCAATTTGCATTTGAGGTTTTTAGATAATTTTATATTCAATCTTTAGATTTTATAATTTGTTACCATTCCACAAGAATTACAAATTAATGTCTCTAAAATATTTTACTGGAAGCAGGCGCGGATCCAGGGGGGGTCATGGATGTCATGATCCTCCCCCCCCCCCAACCAATGAACATTTTTTAATAGTTAAGTATAGATACATAATTTACGAATTTACGAAACTCAATTTGTTAAACAAATTAAATTAAATATAAAATATTATCTAAGAACTTGAGATTCTAAGAAAGATGATTAAGAACTATTATTTGACTACTATTAATTAAATAGCCAAAAATGAATATTTTATGGGTATTAATTGTTTCGACCCACAGATGGGAGAGCTATCTTATTTCAGACGTAGTCAACTAAGTGACTATCGACATTTGCACTTAGTAAATAAGTCTAAATCAACTTCTAGTTCAATAATTGTTGTAAAGTTGTATCCTATCCTATCGTAGAATTTAATGTGATTAAATTTCTAAAGATGTTTTAATATGGTTGAATGTGTCAATGTGATATATTGTGATTCGAAAGATCATTTAAAGCAGCAATGTAATATAATATGAGCGAATAAATTTTTTTTGTATATTCAGTTGGGCAATACTCCCCCCGAAACAAAAATCAATCCATGCCCCCCCCCCCCAAATCTGAAATCTGGATCCGCCCCTGACTGGACGTGAAATTTCTTTTTTGAGTAGAATATCTTCATTCAATTTCATATCTGGTTTTCTAAGCCAACTGTTATCCTTAATAAATATCCCAATTAAGAAAAACTTAAAAAATCATTTAAAAATGTCATTTAAAAATAGCATAGCCAACTATGGTTTCCATATAAAAAAATACAACTTTATCTCATATCTTTTTATAATTTAGGAGGTATCAAAGATGTGAATACACTAACGGATTCTACGTAAAAAAGTGCCTTAAGAATGTTTTACCGTTTGTCGATACGTTTAGAAATAAAAAAGTTATTCAAGTTTTTCAAAATCAACATTTTTTCAATTTTGGCTAATTGTGCAATAACGGTCAAGATATCATGATTATGACTACTGGATCTTAACACCAAAATCTAGCACAAGGATTCCATGTTACTTTTTGTCTACCTGTAATAGAAAGGCACTTCCCATAAGAAAACATTGAAAATGAACCACCCTGTAAATAAGTGTATTCCAGGCATATTTCTAAAGCGGTCATTTGTAATATTGTTTTGCGCTGATTAAAAGAGGTACCTAAAGCTCTAATAACCTTAAATCAGCATGTGCATTAAAGGAGAAAAAAGGTCATAGTGAATCATTTTTTTTCTATAACCATATATAAATAGTCGACACACCGTTGCTATGATGACTAATCAACAAACTTGGCAGAATATCATTAATCTTCTGAGTTTTTTTGTGATTAGCGTTTGATAATACAAATTAAAGGTAATGAGCACGGGACTGATAAAAGCAAAAAATATTAAACTGTATCGTGCACACCCGAAGAGATCGTAAAGGCAGCAAATAACGCAAGATTATTACTGGAAAAATCCAACACGCGATATTTATTTCGATTTATTAATGAAACGGTGTTATTCAAAGTCCCATTACTACGAAATCACAATGTAAATAACAATTACCCCAAAGCATATATTTAACAGACAAAATAAAAAAAAACGACACGAAAACCCACTCAAAGGAAAACAAATTTCTTGAATCATAGCTAAGCACACTGTTGATTAAGTCACCTTTCAAACAAACAAAAAACTAAATCAAAATCGATTCACCCGTTTGGAAACTACAATACTGCCACATACCAAAGTTTCTTTTCTGTGCTTCCGATGAACACTACTAACGGACTAGGAAGACAAATTTTAAATTAAAAAACGTGTGCCTAAAACGTTTGAGCCTTTGCATTGAAAACGGTGACTTAGCATGTCAATTTTTGATTGTTAGTGTGTAATTTCATTTGATGGCTACACAGGAAAATGGCGTCGTCTTTATTAAATGAATGAATGACGGTATTTGCGTATTTAATTATGATTATAATTGTTAATTTGTTAATTGTTAATGATTATTTACCATGTTCGTTATTATATACAAGGTGGATCAATAGCGTCAGGGTGGAACGCTGTGGGTTTATTAGGTTTATTAAATATTTCTAAAGTTTATTGATGGGATGTGGTGGGGTACCCTTAAGGCTACAAACCTAAAATATTTTCACTTGAATCGCAAAGTTTATACAGGGCTATTTGTATTAAAGTTGCATTTTTGTTTAAAGGAACCCCCTGTATATTATTGCATATTTGGATTCCTTGGTCAATTCTAGTGCGACTTTATGCATCACACATAGTACCTGAAACGAATCGTTTAGCCGCAATTAGTTTTTTTTTTACAAAAAGTAGATGTCTGTAAAAATTTCAATATTGTTGTGATCACTAAACTTAGAAGGCCATGACTATGAGATGTAACGGTAACGGTAACATTTTTTACCTTTCTAACGATATAAATTAGTCGGTATCTATCTTTCTAGTACCCATGGAAAATAAACAAAAAAGTATTCACATTATAAAACATTGTTTATTAAGTAGAAAAACACCAACACAAAAACAAAATTACGAGCTAAATTAAAAAATAAAATAAAAAGAAGAATAATTAAAAAAAAAACAAATTTCATCCTTAGTACATGCAAATACATCAAGAGCTCAAGGAGACCGATTTTCAAAATAGGATTAATCTTTGCAATTGGGTAGAACAACAGTTAAATGAAAGTGTACAATATTTGGATAAGAGCATGTTCAGAGATGAGTGCACCTTCCACCACAATATGTTAACCAGCCCAATTTTCATTATTACTCAGATTAAAACCCTCACTATTTCAGAGTTCATAGCCAAGAGAAATGGTGCATTAATATTTGGGCAGGCATATTCGGTACTTTAGATGGTGGTCCCTTTTTCTTCGACGGTATTCTAAATTCGACTTTGTACTTGAATTTCCTGGATAATAAATTATTTGGACTCCTTGATGAGGTCCCGCTCGCTCAAATTAGAGACATGCATTTTCACACCGTGTCCATGTAGTAAGTGAATCTTAATAATGCATTTGTTGAAAATCGAATAGGAAGGGATGGACCAAAACGATGGCGATTTATTTCTGTTGACTTATTTTTTGTTACGCCAAGGAAAAATATGTGAATACCAACTGCGGAAGATATGAAAAATAGAATCCGAAACGTTTCTGCAACTATTAACCCAGTAATGTTAAATAGGGTTAGTAATTATTTTCGTCGTAGAATTAAAATTTGCTTAGAACAAGGTGGTAGACAATTTGAACATTTATTCAAATAATTTTTATTTTAGCTCGTAATTGTTTTTTGTGTTTATATATTTTGTTACTTAATAAATAATGTTTTATAATGTGAATCGTTTTTTGTTTACTTTCCATGGGTTTCTAGATAATACAAACTAAAAATTGAAAAATACATCCATGAAAATAATTGTACAAAACACTCCACTTCCAAAAAACACTTTCATCACACTTTCAACATTTTGAGAGTTCACTTCTATTGCACTTCCACTAAATTGGAAGTGTACTTCTAATGCACTTCCATCGAATTGGAAGTGCACTTCCAATACACTTCCATTAAATTGGAAATACACTTCCATTATTATGGAAGCTTAATTTCCAAGAAAAACTTTATGAAGTTGGTAACCGTTGGCAATTTTTTTCTGTAAAAAGTGAGGTTAAAAGTCAGAATGACCTGTTACTCATATTTTGTATTAAGTGCAAATACTTGTGTAAATATCTGGTTTTGTACCTACACAAGTCAGACCGTTAGGAAACTGTTCGTAGTAGGTATGTATCACGAAATCACGAATGTATAATAAGGAGGTGAATCGGATATGTAAGATTCTACGCATCTAAAGCGGCCGCGAACGTCCGCAGAACGTAGAGGGAAAAACTTTTCACTTTAACCCATAATACAAAATTTATGAATTTGATTTTAAACATTGAATTAGAAACATTTATGAGATCAGCATAACTTAACTTATTAAAACACCAACTAGCAAAGTTGTATATGTCCGAAGTTTTGTAAATAATTGTTGGTTAATGATGGAATAATAATTTTAGATAATGACATCTTTTACCTGATTATATTCATAAGATCGATGCTTACTAAACTTCTATGTTAAAACGTTTTATAGAGTCAATCGTAAAGTTTACTTTTACAAATCATTTCAAATTGTATAACAATGTATCATTGCACCGTGATTCAGCCCAAGCAGTTTGTCTGTCCTTGTCTATCACACCTGCCGACGCTCACATCCAGCGTGTTGAGCGGCCGTACGTGCACCTCTCTCATTATACATCCGTGGTATGTAGGTACATATGCGCAGTGATTAACTCTCCGTTCTGAAGGTTGAAGTCGAGGTTAAAACATGTACCTGTGGCCAGGAAGAATAATTTTTTTTTTAATTTTGTGTTTTACATACAATACTTTCTTAGTTTCTTGTATTAAAATTTTATTCAAAACTTGTTATTTTGTTCACTTCGCACACCTTTTTTCCTCCGAGATTTTGAACAAGTTTATGCTGCTGTTAAAATTAACTTTCAGAACTCCAGTTAAATTGATATAGATTTCTAATATACTTCACTAGCCGTACCCGCCGCGCATTGCAGCGATCTCAGAATATTGGGGAAAGGGGGGCGATATTTAAATTTTGTGATACACGTGTCTCATAAATTTAAAGTATGTGTACCAATTTTCAAGTCAATCGACCCATAGAGTAAAAAGTTTCACCATCTTAGGGGTGGAATTTTGAAAAACCCTTTCTTAGTCGACACCTACACTTCACAAAGAACACGCCCTCCAAATTTCATGTCTCTAGCACCAGCGGTTTAGGCAGTGCGTTGATATATCAGTCAGTCAGTGAGTTCGTCAGGACTTTGAATTTTATAGATAAAGAGGATACTACTTCCACAAAATTGGTAATGCACTTCCAATACACTTCCACGAAATTGGTCAACATACTTCTATGAAATTGGAAGTGAACTTCCAACACACTTCCATGAGGTTGTAAGTGCACTTCCAATGGCGGTGTACAAAATACTTCCATCGATTATTTACTTCTCGAAATACATCAAAATAATCAGAAATTTTGGAATTAAAAGAAGATAGGTACAGACTAATTTATATCGTTAGAAAGGTAAAAAAAATTCCGCATTTAATACAAAAATGGCCGTTCCATTTGAAAAAATCAAGTTACCATTGATTGAAATTTTATAAATTGACAAAGCAATTTCTCTAAACACAAGAAGAATTCGGATTAGACCGTCCGGTCTACGCTAGTACATTTCATGTACTAGCATAGTCATGGCCTTCTAACCTTTGTGATCACAGCGATATTTAATATTTTTCTGACATTTATTTTTTGTAAAAATGACGAATTGCGGCTAAACGGATCGTTTTAGTATTATGTGATACATAAAGTCGCACTAGAATTGACCAAGAATCCAAACATGCAATAATATACAGGGGGTTCCATTTAAAATACGCAATTTTGATATAAATCGCCCTGTATAAACTTTGCGATTCAAGTGACAATATTTTAGGTTTGTAGCCTTAAGGATACCCCACCACACCATCAGTTTCCTAATAAACCCACAATCTTCCACCCATGCACTATTGGTCCACCCTGTGTAGTATATATTCTCAATTGTGGTTAGTGCTGGCCATACTGTAAAAAAACACTTCGAACCTATTAATATGATTAATATGAATATCGAGTTAACCCGTTCTAGAAAAACAAAAAAGCATAAACAAAATAAATCCGCCTAAAAAAATAAAAGTTCGTTATTAAAATCTAGTCTGTTCGTTGTCTCTAATATTTCGCTCAAAGATAGACATGCGATAGGTATATGATTACTTTAGTAGAATATTGTACTAATTTTAATTCGAAATATAGCGTTTAATTTTTGATACCTCAAACCATTTTGTAGTTTAAAAATAGTAAATTGTCCAATTTTTTTTATTTTGTTAGCAGTCTAGCTTAATAAAAAATCTTCAACTTTTCCATCTGGACCGAATTTAAATTTTCTGATATTTTCGTTTGTTCTGTTCTTCACGATGTCAATAAGAAGGGCGGAGTTTATTAAACCAAAAAAAAAAATTTTTGCTCATGATGTGTTTCGTAGCAATAGGTTTAAAACGAGATGTAATTCGCAGTAAACGTCTATCCAACGGATATCCGTTGATGTACGAGTATGTCTACGTATGTAAACGATCTCCACAGATTTTCATGGGCCGTTGTTAGACGTATGCGTGCAAAACATATCCTCAGCCGTGAATCTAAAACCCAGATGAGAGCAATACAATACTAGTAAAGCTAAATTCTAGGTGTGATGACGATCACAATAGTCTAAAGTGCAATTTCACAGGCCATAAAACATGTGAACACACCCTGGAAGCTGCATGTTATTTAAGGGAAATAGAAACAGAAAAATACTACACAACTACGAAATACAAGGATACAGATGCAATACAGAAGACATTTATTTTGTATAGACTTATTGAATTATTGGGCAATGGGGACATTTACAATCAGTCAGAACGAACTATACTAAATATTACAATAAATTCAAAGAACTTAAAAAAACACGTAATAATAATTGACCAAGTTAAAAAAAATGCACTGCACATACAACAGAAAGCGCATTACTTTGCAAGACATTCAAATGTCACACAAGTAATAATAATAATAATAATAAGCTGCTCTTTCACTAATAACCTAAGATTGTATATAATGCAAGCATTATTGTGTCAAACAATAAAGAAATAAATAAATAGGATTAAGTCTCTAAACTTAAGGATTCAAAAATTTCAACCGATTGAAGGTTCACAATTTTAAAATTCAGCCAAGCTATTGGACTGACAATATATATTTTTTATATGCTAATTTCAAGTTTCCTAAAGGAAGTGATTTTCTAGTTAGCGTAAGAGATATTGATATTGCATTATAAATAATCTTTCAAACAAGAAATACACAGGGTGTGGCGCGAAGAGTTTTGATTAACAGTAATGGTGGATACAGTTTATGTTAAAAATCTGAAATTACGAAGCTGTAGGTTTTAGATGACGCTGAGTTTAAATATAATATTGTCCTGAACTTCCGGATATACCGGAAGTAGACGTCAATTTTGTTATTTTAAATGGAACCTAATATTTTTTATTTTATTTTCGAATTCTACATGAAATTCTAGATAAAATTTGTGCACATTGTCCTATACCAAAAATGAAGTAATTTCGAGATATTTCGATTTTTTTAAAAATTTTGAAATTTGTTGAAATAATTACGTGTTGTTATGTTTTAACTAAGATAATGAAATATCTCAAAAGTGGTTGGATTTAGGTATAGGGAATACTGATACCAAACGAATTGGCTTAAAAAAATACAGCGAAAAATGTAATAAAATACAGGGTGTTCTATTTAAAGTAAGAAACTTATAAATGATTTAAATTGTGCATGTTGGCGGCTAAGTTTAAAACACCCTGTATGAAATATCAATGAGATGGAGTTAACGGGCAAGCGCTTGTTGTTTATTGGTTACAATTTCACGTCACTAGCTTCGTTATTAATGGAGATATCGTTATTCAATGTGGACTTAAGATTTTTTCAAAATTTAAAAAAAATCGAAAATACTTCATTTTTGGTATAGGACATTGTGCACAAATTTTATCTAGAATTTCATGTAGAATTCGAAGAGAAAATAAAAAATATTAGGTTCCATTTTAAAATAACAAAGTCGACCTCTACTTCCGGTATACCCGGAAGTGCCACATTCAGGACAATATTATATTTGAACTCAGCGTCATCCAAAACCTACAGCTTCGTAATTTCAGATTTTTAACATAACTGTATCCGCCATTACTTTTAATTAAAACTCTTCGCGCTACACCCTATTTAGTGTGTTGCGGTACTAAAAGTGACAGTCTTTTCTTAAAATGAACAAATTATTAGTACTCTTTGGGATAGATAACATCATGACCCTTGTTACAATGTAGGCGATATGCAATTGTCATCTTTGTTTCATGTTCAGCCACCTTAATTCTTTAGGATACGAAGAAATGTGATTACGTTTTTTTTAAACCAAATATGAAGCGTATGCTTAAATTTTGCGCTTCTTGGATACGTCAGAACGCTATCTAAACCGGGAACATACACAATATCATAATAATTAATAATAAAACTTCATTATATACCGGTATATTGACATTAATTTTAATCTTAAAATTTTCTATTAGCCACGTGGAAATAATTAATTGGGAATATACAGGGTTTACTATTAAAGAAGCTGAATTGCTGTTATTACTAAATATGTTATTGATATTAATAATAGTTTTCGCAGTTTCCCAATCACCTCTTTCAAATAAATGAGATAGGTGAGAATCATCCACATTAAATACACCTGAACAATTTCTAGCTGACTTGAAAACTGAAGTGTATATTACAAATAATAGTAGCTCTAATATGGATCCTTGTGGAACTCAATTAATTCTAGTGCTAAGCTATTAAATCCAAAGTATTTTAGCTTCGTGTAATCAAGAAACACTAGTGCACTAGGTTTATTACAATATAAGGCAGCTATGACATTCACTAGTAACTTTCACCAAGGCAATACTAGTATTATGACCCCGTCTAAAACCAAATCGATTATCGGGCATTAAGTTATTAGTATTAAAGTATTGATTAAAGTTGGTAAAATTGAAATTGAACGTAATCCTGAAAATGTAGTAATACTAATGATATTTTCCAATCATTTGGAAAAATCCCTTTCAGTTGTTGATCATATTGGTTAAGGGTCACACTATATTGGGTAAACAATTTTATTCATGAAATTGAGAATTTGTCATATCCCACCTGATACAAAGGACGGTATACCGGTTTATAAATTATAGAATTTTAATGTATTAAAAAAATCCTGGGAAGCCCACAACGGTAATGCCGTATAATGAAAAAGATTTTTTGCGGTAACAAACATTAGCACGAAAGTAGTTAATGTTTTAATAGACTGTATTCCAGGATTTTCAGTTGCCACCACACCATCCTGTGGACATTTTCGGAATTTCAGTGATTATCCGCAGATTTGTAGGGGATCTCCGAAGACGTCCGGTAGAAATCCCAAGATGTTTGCGGGTTTCTGAGGATGTCGGTGGATTACCCAAGAAATCCGCGAAGGTATCCGTGGTTATCCTTACTAAATGGACGTTTTGAGTAAAAAAGTTTTCCCACATAAGGCAAAAATTCTATAAAGAAACATGGTCCCTTTGTAGCGATGCTTATACACTTTTCATTGAACCTTTTTTCAACATTTGCATAACGATATAAAAAAATTGTCAACCTTTGCAAAGTATTTTTTTATCACTAACATTACATAGTCGACTAACAAGCTCAGATTTTAAATTTATAGAAAATAGTCACTGGGTGCAAAGTCCGCCGAATATGAGGCATGAGCCAGGAATTTAAATCCACAATCGTGATCCGCATTCGATAATTGTATATCCCCTTTCGAGATTTGAACTTTCTGAACTGTGATAAGCCAAGATGATGCTGTCGCATGAATTATCACTTCAACTCTGAATTGAAATGAGTCAAAGTTGCGTACAAATGTCAACAGGTGGCGTTGCGCCCTTTGAGCTACAGCGACCACATTTCAAATATGCACACCATTTTTTAACTATAAAATATGCTACACTAGATTTGGCCAATTATTCGCGCATGAATTTCTTTAATATTTAATTAAAATTCTGCCTTCTTCATCTTCACATACTTGTCAAGACGGCGTCTTAAACAATTACAATATTAAACCACGCAGAGACGTAGAATACCAAACTTTGTCATGTTTCTACGACAGATTCATATTTATAAAAAAAATTCTCGATAAAATAAGTGCAATTTTAAATCTTTGCTCCTTCATGCCGATGCCACGATTTGAAATTTTAACCCTTAAATTCATACGGTTGCAAATATGCAACGTTGCGAATTAACACGCTTCAGATTACTAGCCGAGGCATCCAACTTTACATGCATACTGCTTCATTTCTGCAACAATCCACCTTAAACGCTCATACAGGCAAACATCACTCAAAAAGCGCGCGTAACCGTTTAGTAGATACGAGTCAGTTTAGTTTCGTTCGTTATTCTGAACAGTACATAACCTAAAATTTTACATCGTGGTGTTTCTGTATTTTTGTGAAAATAAACTGCAGAAAAATATTATAGTATTCAAGAAGGAGTCTATTTTGTATTTTGTAAGCATGAAATAATAATTTATATCAGTTATAGTGTAATATTTACAGTTTATTGTTTGTTGCAGATATGCCACAGTGTGCATTTAGATTTGTTATAGGAAAAAAATATGAGTTACTCTAAACGCAACAAAAATCCCTGAGTGAGGAGGAAATGATTGAAATTTGGGAGGGTTGGTGAGATAGTGAAGACGGAATTCACTTTTCGGATGATGATAGAGTTGCCGATACAAATTATCAAATAGATAATATCTCTGATACACATGAAGAGGAGAGCATTTTGAGGGATGAAGGTGATATTGGAGGGAGCCAACCAAACGCGAGTAGAGAGGAAGATATGTTTTGAAGGCAGAACCGATTTTGGAAGTTCAACCTACGCTGAGAGAAGGAGAAAAAGACAATGTAAGTAGCTACAAATCTAAATTATGTGGAAAACAGAATAAAAAGGTAAACCAAAAGAAACTGAAAAGCTGAAGCTAAACTGGCATTACAAAAATATTGCGGTCAGTGAACAACAATCGTAATTTCGCGGAAGTATATGTGTCTGGACCCTGCTATTATGGGTTTAGAAAGCCCATTCAGTTTTTTAAATATTTCTTCACAGACGACTTGTTCAAAATATTACTGAACAAACCAACATATACGCTACTCAATCAAATCCAAGCCATCCGAAGAGCTTTTCTGCTGCAGAGATTAGCGATTTATCGGTATCTGCTACTATATGTCGCTTATACATTTACCAAGTGTAAGATCTTTTGGAGTGCAGATTTTGGCCACGATCGAGTAAAAAATGTAATGCCCGTGAACAAATTTGAAGCTATAAGAAAGTTTATCCATTTCAATAATAACGACGAACACCTGCCTCGTGATCAACTTAGGCACGACAGGCTTCCCAAAATTAGGCCGCTTGTCCAAATTTCAATGATAAATTTAAAACTGTTGCACTAGAAACTTCTCTATCAGTTGACGAGCAAATATGTTTACTAAAGTTCGCCACTTTATGAAGCAGTATCTACCTAAAAAACCCAAGAAGTGGGTTTCTAGTTGTATGTAATTGCTGGCGTTTCAGGGTTTCCATATCAGTTTGACATCTACTCAGGTCAAGAAAACCTTGCACCTCGATTGGAAAATGAGCCAGATTTGGATGTTTCTGCAAATGTAATGGTACGTCGTTCCCGAATTATACCTTCTATGCAAAATTATACATTGTACTTCGATAACTATTATACGTCCCTAAAACTAATAGTCTAATTGTACCAAAGAGAGGTTAATTCTCTCGGGACTGCTAGAAGAGACAGAATACCGAACTGTCCATTACCTTCCGAAAAAGATTTACGACCAAAAAATCGTGGATTTTCGGATGAAATTGTAACGACTATTGATGGTGTTGATGTCTCTGGCATAATTTGGAAAGATGATAAATGCGTCCAGCTTGTCTCCTTTTACTGGAAAAAATCATTTGGGTAATATTAAAAGATTCGACAAAAAGGAAAAAAAGGACATAGAAATTGAGTGTCCCAATGTAGTTAAATTTTATAATAAACATATGGGTGGGGTCGACCTCATGGTTAGTTTGATAGGTCGTTACGAAATTATTCAAAAAAGCAGAAAATAATACCTTCGCATTTTCTACTACTTACTAGAGTTGACAATTGTGAATTTCTGGCTTTTGTATAGAAGGGTATTGACAATTAAAGGCTTAGAGAAGCAAATAATTTCCCTGGCACAGTATAGAACAAAAATTGCTACCTGTTTGTGCTATACCAAAATTAAGATACACCCTCCAAGGGTCGGCCCTCCAATATTGAAAATGAAATCCAAGCAAAAAAACACAGAGGGAAAGCTCAACATGTTCCTCCTCAAGAAGTGAGATCTGATCACGTGGGACATTGGCCTATGTTTGCTGAAAAGAGAACACGATGCAAATTTCCTAAATGTTCGGGTTTTACAGATATTATGTGTGAAAAATGTGGTGTAGTACTTTGTTTTAAGAAAAAAAACTACTGTCTTAGGTCTTTTCATAAATAACAGTTAATGCATTTCTGCAACATTATTAAATTATGTTTTATGCATGAAGTTGCAAATCTGCAACAAACTGTTTTTTGACAATAAATTTTGTTTAATTTACTTGTATTTTTTTTCAATATATTTTCCTTAATATTAGAGGCCTAATCAAAAATAATTTTTTTGCCAAAATTCAAAAATCATGCATTTAAGGGTTAAAATAAAATATGCAGAAAAGCTTCTTAACAGTAAATACAAAACATGGTCATTTATAACCATTATATCTAATTGTCATTTACAGAAGTCCCATAAATGTTTAAAATTAATAGTAGCATACCCTAATTCTTATATTGTCATTTATTCGATTGACAAATCGGTCACACATTATGTCAGCGTTTAAATATTACATTAAAAAATCAATAAGTAGGCATTTATGTTAAATACCCTTGTAAATATCCACAATGTTAAAAAAATGCAAACTATTTGTAAATAGTAGCTGTTCGATTAAATTGATATTGCGAAAAACAAATAGGTAGCAATAATCAAACTAATGGTTTTTTTTTAATTATTACTAACTTTATTTCATCTTTTTAATGTATTGTTCGCTAACTTATAACGTAGTTGATTTGGACTATCAATCAACAATTCGTTTCGAATTAAAAGAGGGTGTACAACAAATTACCTATTATGTTTTTAGTGTAATGTAAAATAGTAGTTTTATAACCTTGAACACCTACATTTATGCTAGTATTGAGGTATTTATGTTATCTGATAAACTCGATGTGCTGTAATAATCAACCTCGACGGGAACAGGGAACCTAATTATCTAAAAGCCAATTTTATTAGAAAATTTAGAAAATCACAACAAAAATGTGAATGCATTATCTTATATAAAGATAGGGTTTTTCCCATAATGGTTATCAAATGTGCATAATAAATATGTGACTCACCGGGTCTAATTCAGAATCCCATAATTCTTTTAAATCATCATCAGCTGAATCGATGTCGTAAAAATCCTTATCCACAGTAAAAGTTTCCATGGTATTAAAGTAGGCGGCCGGTATATGAATGAATGTATTCTTATCAATTTTCCAATTTTTTTGTACTTGACGAAAAGTCACAATTTTTTTTTAGAGGAAGTAATTATTTAGTAAATTATTTATGACAATAAAATGTAATCACAGTATAAAAAAGCATGAAATTTAGTATACATTTATAAAATTCGAAGTCCAGTAAAACACATATGTTATAGGTAACACACGTGAATAAAGTACACTTATCAAAATAACATTCACAAATTAAAACACCAAATTAGTTACTTCTTCATAAATTCACTTTACACTAACATTCGGTAAATTGCAGAAAAATAAATTATAACAAAAACAATTATACGAAACGTTATGAACCGGCACTGTAACCGACCAACCTGTTGCAAATAACACGCGTTTACAGTAAATGGAAAGGGAACCGGATTGTTCACTCGAACTAACTGGAATGTGAATGCACTATTACTCGTTGCGCATGCGGACTACATAACTAGCTACCTAATAGAAAACATCAAAAGTTCAAAGAAAATTTATTTTTTCGTAATATGCAAATATTAAATGTCGCAAATAGTACTAAGAAATTTGAACGGTTTCTCTTTGTTTGTTGCACGTTAGAACCAATTACTACTTTCATAATAGAGTTGAAATAAGAAGCATCGACAAACACATTAAAATAGTAACAGCATATTACAATTTTGTTATAATTTAAAGCTATTTCAGATATCCACTCCACCAGTGAACTATCGTACTAAAAGGTAAGCTAGTACAGTACACTCCTGAATTCAAACAAAGGTAACGAATTTGGATCAACATTCAAATTATTGTTCCAGTAATTATTTAATCAATTTTAGTATAATTATTCACATTTACTAACGTTCCCTTGGTTTTCTGAAAGGTACATTTACAATTAACCAAACATAGGGAATTGAATCGTTAGTAAATAAATTAAATTGGTAACAATGCAACATAAATTTATGTTTTTTTATGGAATTCTAGTAATGCACATAACTCTTCTAAAACACCTTGACTGTGTTTTTTTAAATGTGGTTTTTTAAGAATTTTGTTTGAATATTTTTCAAATTATTTGTTGAAAGTAAAACGGTGACCAAAGTAGCACTGCTCTACCTTTCCCTATATCTAAAATAATTACACGATCAATGTTAAAATCTTTTGTTTTACGTAGGTTTATCTAACACGTACACCATGGAGACTTCGGGGTCTCTAAAATCTCTCAAAAGTTCTAAAAAATAATCCATTTGATTGATAGTTAGTGAAAAAATTGATTTGGTTTATTTTCTTATAAGTGTGTTATTTGAAGGTACATTTTATGTAGATTTCCGATCAATTATATTTTTGATTAATTGTTTTAAATTAGTAGTATAACCTCAAACTTTATTTTTTAACAAGTCATAAAGTGGAGCCCATGACATTAATGAAAAGTACGCTTAACTTACTTTGAAAAAAGGCAAGGTTGAATAATTTCGTATCTTTCATGATAAAAACTTGTATCAAATAAGCACGTTTATACTTTACACTGTAAAAGTGTAAACAATTGAGTGTCCATCGTGGGAAAACCGCCCGGCATAATTCTGTACACGAACGCCACACATCCTGATCCTATCTGATTCCTTGACAATGCCCTACTAATTTCAACTATTGTCCTCGTAATTCGCTACAATCCCAAAGACTTTTTTCATGAAAGAGTTGTTTCGGGTATTATTAATGAGATTTGGAGTTGTTCAAGTATATCGAATGGCGGCAAAGAAGATTTCTCCGATTTCCCGAATCACCGTCAATGTTACCCAAAACCTGGTTCGGTATGAAATTAAAGGTTATAAAATTTTCTACAAAAAAGGGTTCCCGTACTACAAAGGCATAGAAGAGCCACACTTAAACTTGGAAATTTCATCATAAAGTCTGAAATTTCGGTTTAATCTCGTAAATTACGACTTAATCTCAGAAATTCCGACTTAAACTCGGAAATTCCGACTAATTCGGAACTTCGACTAAAACCACAGAAATTCCGACTTAAACTCGGAAACGAACGAAAGTAGAAAGGAGACACCTCACCTTTCACTTTTTGACGTCATTTGATCTTGGGATTACCCACGCTCGCTTACGTGTAGGACGTGTTTTTTCACCCCTATTTTTGCACATCCACGTGTGAGACCGGATTTTCCACTCTTATTTTTACACGCTTACGTGTAGGGCGTATTTTTTTCACCCCTATTTTTGCACATCCACGTGTGAGACCGCATTTTCAACCCTTTCTTTTCGAGGGTCAACCCTAATTATTTTTACTCGCTCACGTATAGGACGTGTATTTTCACCCCTATTTTTACACATCCACGTGTGAGACCGTGTTTTCAACCCTAATTATTTTTACTCGCATACGTGAAGGACTGTATTACCCTTATTTTTATGATTTCTTTGGGGTTAAACCTTATGGCTGTATTAAGGACCTTTTGACAGCTAGGACTTTTGCTAACGCGAGGACAGGGGTGGGGGCTGGTCTTGGCTTAGAACTGTATTTAGGGTTGGAGCTTAGGGTGGGGCTGGTCTAGGGTTAATCTTAGGGTTATTTGGTGGTATTAAGGACCTTCTGGCTATATTAAGAACAGTGCCCCTGGAGGTTAGGCAAATGCACACGCATACAATGTTGGAAATTGCATAATTAATAAGATATTATTATTGAAATTATCGACCCTATTGCTTTAAAATGGCTACATGCTAATGGATGATCTTTTACCTAAAATGTTGTATTTCTAATAAGGAGGTTCTTGTGCGACACATGTAGGGCTTCGCAACTTGTTCTCAGGCCTTCGCCCCTGGCCCCGTTGAGTAAAAATTGATTTTAGTGCCATCTAGCGGCGTAAAGACTAATGAACATTTTCTATAACAGAAGCTGATAATGCACACCTCTCTCTTACTCTATCTTGTTTCTTCCTCCCCTCTCTTTCTCACACACACGCACACACACACAAACAATTCAATTAATTAATCAATCTCAAACAAAGCACGCTCGATCACCAGATCAATCTCAACCAATCAACCGAAATTATGTCGTACAGTTTTGCGGAAATCAGATTACAGCTGAAACTGAATACATTCAAGTTTAATTAAATATGACGTGAAATAATAAATAATTTCTACCCTAATGGAATGATGCTTTATGTATAGGTAGATCCTCTAAACAGACACCACCTATACATTAGGAACATCATATCTGATTTATTTGCATGTTTAATTACATACACACAAAACTATTTCATTGTAACGTGTTCATTAACAGCTGTAAAAACCCATTAAAAAGTAATAATTACTTATATATAACAGAGTTAAATTAAAATTAACACGTTTTTAAGAATATCAGGTTGATATAACTGAAATAAAAGGCAAAAGGTTTTAATGGTTTATTATTATATAGGTGGATTAACAATAACTATAAGTTTAAATCCACGAATGCGTACTTACTATTTTTTTTGTAGAGCGGATTTTATGACGTTATCCTATAAGCATGATAATACATTTTTAAAAATCTTTATCGGCATTTTTGTTAGCAATATCAGGTAAAAAAACATAGATTAAAAATAATACGCTCACCTTTAGAAGTTTTTCCTTCAACGCTGTCATAAGCTAAACTGAATTTTTTATACAACGTACCTCACTAAAACACGCTTTTGTGAATGGCTGAATATAAAACACTCGATTACATACCGGACATTAACTATTTAGAAAGTAATACAGAAAAACCTGAATTCGTATTTAATAATTATGTTGTACTTACAAAAAATTTACATTCAAAACACAAATATTTTAAAAACGTCTAATACCACTAATGTTGCATCATAATAATAAAACTCATTATACAGTGATTACATATTAAATACTTAAAATATGTAACTTTATACTACATCTATTATTACATAGAGATGGGATTATTCTTAAATTTAATTGATTTCGATAGAGCTCTGAAATACTACAACCGTTCGAAATCTTGCTTCTTCTCTCGATATCAAAAAGCTATACTAGTGATACATTAAGTAAGCATAATATCGGATACAGCTACATTGCTAACGATTATTGATGTTTTTTGCATGAGATTTTTGAATGAGACAGCCTCGCAGTTATTTTTTAAGAAAAGCTATACACATCTCACGAGATCAAACGAGATTTTTTAAATACAATCTCCTCATCACCTGCACCTTGAACGATTATATTGTAACCTATAAAGCAAGCTAATAACCCTAATAGTTTATCAGACATTATTACATGGACACGAGGTTAGCTCTAAATTAAATGATTTCAACGCCGCTCTGAGAATGCTGTACACTTAAAACCTTTAAGTCTGCTCGCCGAAGTTGTACCGTATTCACTTTCTTCAATTTTTATCTGCACTCTGTTTCGAGGCTGTAGTACGTTTTTCTAATACATAAACAGAATCTTCAATACTGTGATACGACTAGCAGCAAAACACATTAGCTAGTTAGTTTCACCTCTATATTACTTTACATGCAAGCCTGATCTTATCATAAATAAATACATCTGTCAAAAAAAAGCTAATTAAACATAACTCCACGGCCAGGGTATAGCAAGCAACGCTCCCAATTATAGCTCTTAGTCAACACAATAGGACCTACAACTACATACAATCGACTAGCACTGCTTTAGCACGAGGATCGAACGAGAAAACACGTACGCACGCACACACGTTCGCACGCACGCACGTAAGCTCGCACGTACGCTCGCACGTACGCCGGCACGTGTGAACGCTCGTACGTACTCACGCACGTACGCACGCTCGTACGTACGCACGCTCGCACGTACGCGCGCTCACACGTACGCGCGCTCACACGTACGCGCGTTCGCATGCCCGTACGTACGCCCGCACGCACGCACGTATGCGCACACACACACACACACACACACACACACACACACACACACGAGAGAACGAAAACACGCTAAAGCGAAAAACTTGTAAACTTGCAAACATGAATCAAGACGGTGGAGCACCGCTAGGAAAAAAAACAGGTTTATTAACAAAAACCGAAGGAAAGCTTAACGTTTTGAAAATATATTATTATTATTATTATAAACAACAATACATCATTATTATTTAATAACATGCTTTATCGGTTTTCTTCTTCTTCTTGAACCGTGAGTCGACCTCATCATCATCATGATTTTGAGATTTGCCCTTCCCCCCTACCTCATCGCTCTTCTTTCTCTTCTGTGAACCATCATCTTGGATGTGAGATACACCCAGCTCAACCACGTCATCGCTTTCATCATTATCTTGAACGGTTATGTTGTAATAGTTTATTAACAAGTCAGTAAAATCTCTAATGTCCGCTGATGTTGGCTCATAAACAGGAGAATACATTATAGTAATGCTCACTCGATGACAGTTACACTTTAAAGGGCGAAACACACGAGAAACGAGAACGCAGCTAGTCTTTGGTCTTGTGCGCAAGCGTGCGCGTCAATGTTCGGGTAGAATCGGACATCTTCGGGGATGTCTGAAGTATTAACCTAACCACACTCTAACATAGCCCCTGGGGGCATGTTTATAAATCTAAACGCCTCTTTTACGGTCGAGGTATTTCCTCCTAAGACGCCAGAACGTAGCTAGCCTTTGGTCTTGTGCGCAAGCGTGCTCGTCAATGTTCGGGTAGAATCGGACATCTTCGGGGATGTCTGAAGTATTAACCTAACCACACTCTAACATAGCCCCTGGGGGCATGTTTATAAATCTAAATGCCTCTTTTATGGTCGAGGTATTTTCTCCTAAGAAGCCAGAACGCAGCTAGCCTTGGGTCTTGTGCGCAAGCGTGCTCGGCAATGTTCGGGTAGAATCGGACATCTTCGGGGATGTCTGAAGGATTGACCTAATCACACTCTAACATAGCCCCTGGGGGCATGTTTATAAATCTAAACGTCTCTTTTATGGTCGAGGTATTTTCTCCTAAGACGGCCGGAAAAGGATTGCATGGGTTTTGGAGGGGTTAATAGAGACCCTCCACCGGTTGGCCCAGTTGGAAAAGTTCCGAAGGGTTTTGGATATGCGGTTGGAGACCGTTTCGCTGTTCCGATTAACCGACCAGAAGGCGGTGTCATCTGCAAACTGCGCAACGACTACTCCGGGTTGGGTGACTTGAGGGATATCTGAAGCAAAGATGGTGTAAAGGATGGGGGTCAAGGCAGAACCTTGCGGAACGCCTGCTGTGAGTTGGAAAGGATCTGAGAGGTTTTTCACTACTTTCACCCTGACCGATCGATTGGTTAGGTACGAAAGCAGGAGTTTGGAGAAGGGGTCGGGAATTTTAAGGTTTCGAATTTTTTGTAGGAGACCGGCGTGCCAGACCCTGTCAAATGCTTGCTTAATATCCAAGAACACAGCCAGATTGCATTGCTTGTGGTTGAATGCTCTAGTGGTCTCGGTAAGTAGCTTCAACAAGGGATCGTGACACGTTCGGTTTGGGCGGAAGCCGAATTGGCTGTTGGGAAGGAGGTCGTTAAACTCTAGGTGTTCCCTGAGCCGCCTGGCTAGAATTTGCTCGAAGCATTTTCCGAGGCAACTCAGAAGGGATATGGGTCTGTAGGAATTAGGTAATGTTAGGTCTGCATGGGGTTTTGGTATCATGACGGTGGAGGCCGATTTCCAATCCGTCGGGAAGTAAGAGAGGGTTAGGCACTTATTGTAAATGTTTGCGAGTACTTGGAGGCATGGGCCGGGTAGGTGACGTAGGATTTTTCTATTGAGGCCGTCGCGGCCTGGGGCTGAGTTTTTCCCTTTTTTAAAATAGACATTGACTTGGTCGGGCGTAATTGGGGCATAGAAAGGATTCTCATTAACGAGTTGGGGTTCGGGAAGGTTAAGGTTTCGGAATTCTTCGAGGCGGTTCTCGAGGAATCCCTTGATAACAGGATCGAATTGGGGATCATTGGGGGATTGTAATATGGATTGGAGGTGGTGACCAAAGAAATCGGCCTTTCCTTGGTCGGAGGAGATTAGGTTGCCCTGAAGGTCGGTTAGATGGGATTTGGGGTCAGTCTGTCAAAGCGTCGCCAGAAGCGTTTACCGTC
Source organism: Vesta saturnalis (assembly GCA_036346205.1). Classification (NCBI taxonomy): domain Eukaryota; kingdom Metazoa; phylum Arthropoda; class Insecta; order Coleoptera; family Lampyridae; genus Vesta; species Vesta saturnalis. Next base: position 258,040 of record JARFJB010002230.1, on the reverse strand, counting down.
TCGATAATCCAACTGGGAAGTGGCTTTAGTCCAGGAGTCTTCTGTGTGTTTATTGGCTTCTCGCCTGATTAAGGCGTTAAGGCGATTGTATTCCGTCTTGAGAGCCGGATCCCTGGATCTCAAGAATTGACGATAGATTCGTCTCTTCTCTTTGATCCAGTTCACTGTGTCGTGGGAGCGGTTTTTTGGGAATGTCGATGTTTTTAAGCGGGACTCAGGTGTCGACCGCTTTAGTAATTACGGAAGTTAGGTCTCTAATGGCTCTCTCGAGATCTTGGGTGGTTTGAAGATCAGGTGTAGAAAGGTTGTTGGAGATATGTTCGGCGAACACATTCCAGCATGCATTCGAAAAATCTTTAATGATTGTGTTTTGAGGGGGCGTTGGGGGAGCTGGACAAAATGAAATTTTAACCAGAAGTGGAATATGATCTGAAGTGATCGTGGTGCCTAGAAAGCACTCACGATCGAAGTAGTGTGCTATTGATTCGGAAACTATTATGTGATCTATTATTGAGGCTCCTAAGTGGTCGAAATACGTAGGTTGCGTATTGGCGATCCTCAACATAGGCAACTGCAACAGAGCTGATGATAGTCTGTTGCCGTTTCCATTTGTTGCGGTGTCACCGAATTGAATATGGCGGGCATTGAAGTCACCTAGGATGACTGCATTTGGGAGGCTGGAGGCATAAACTAACAGGTCATCGGAAAGGGGAGTGTGCCCGGGTGGATTGTAGTAAGATATGAATGCTATAGGAGTGGGGAAGTGCACCGTTGCAGCAACGCATTCGAGTTGCTGCAGGTGCGCAGCTGGTTGAAATGGAGTTGAAGGGAAACAGTTTTTAATTAGGGGGCCGGTTCCGTGTGCGCTACTGTTGAGGAAGGAATTTTAAGTGTTAAATTGTAGTGTGCATTTTTGTGAGAGTTTGGTTTCTGTGATTGAAAGGACGTGTACATTTTGTTCGTGTAGGAAGTGTTTAATTAGGGAGCGTTTCAGAAGAACGCCCCTAGCATTAATGGTCCCTGTTACGATATCCATTGGGAACAAAGGCGTTTAAGGATGGTGTTGCGGACTACGGCGATCTTCCTCCGCGTACCGGGTACGCAGACGTTGATACGCCGTTGGAAAAAGTTGAGGAATAAGGATTCGATGGTTCGGATAACTTGGCGTTGGTGGTTAGGGAACAGGTCTAGGAGATAGTGTGTAAGGACTTGTACAAAGGATTTGATCGTGACGGGAATAGGTCTAAGGTGAGCGATGTCTTCAGAGTCAGACTCGACAGTCATGATCGGATCAAGGATTGCCATCTGTGACGGAGAACTAGGAGGTTCCCGCAGCATCCGGCACTCGAAGGAGTAGGTGGGGTGGGCATCCCCGCAGATGCTACACTTTGGGTATGCCGCGGACTTGCAGGATGTGGATCTGTGGCTTCCGCCACAGTTGGGACACTGGATCGATCGGGTCGGACACTCTTCAGAGATGTTTCACCTGCGTGCAGGTGACACAATACATGGGGAGAGGTGTAGGGATGATGGAAGGTTCACAACGATAGTGCGATAGCAACTCGAGGGTGGTTTGGGAGTTTGTGATGATTCGGACTAGGGAAGCGGAGGTATTGGTAGCCTTCGAGGTGACGCGCACGGCCTTTCTCACGTGAAGCAAGTCGATTGCATCGAGGATCTCGTCAGTAAGGATGTCCTTATGCACGTGACGAATCACGCAGGAAACGGAAGGAGGTCTAGGAATGGAGTTAGGTTGACGGGGGCCGTATAACTGGGTTAAGGTTAGGGAAGGTTCTCCGAAATGGTGACGCAGCCGAAGTTGCGTTCCATCCGGGGGAAAGGAGGTTACGAGGAGGCAGGTGTGATTGTGGTTGAACGTTAAGTTCGACCATGGAAGGTTAAGGGGTTTGAGGGAATTGAAAAGGGATTTCTGTGATGTGATGGATTTCGGGATATTGCGGATGCAATATTAGAACGTCTATTCATGTAGTAACTTGCAGTTACGAAGTGTACTCAGCAGTAGTTATTTTCGTTTTTAATCGAAACATTTCTTGAACATAATGTTGTACAGACTTTGCGTCCTCTGTACTTTTACAGATTGATAATAGATTAGCGGACTTACATGTTTCGGAGGGACCATCGTTTAATTCAACCTTTAGAAGGTCATTACTTAAAGAAATACTAAACTAACAAAAAATAGGGACGGCACAATTTTGGTAAAGAATTTTATAAGCTTTAATTTTGTGCTGTAATATAGTTTTCGTAAAATTGAAAGAAAACCCAGAAATCGATGAAAAATTGATTTTGCAGACCTCCCCTCCCCTCCCCACCCATTACACGGGTGGAAGCGATTCGCGTTGGAAGAGAAAACTTCTGAACTCATTAATAATAAGTTAAACAAATGTTCAAAAAAAACCTTTGATCTGATTTCCAAATGTTTCTCTAAATGTCAACTTGGAGCCTGGTCTATAATGAGAAATAAATACATTTTTTAGCAAAGGAAATTATTGTAGTTAAATTAACAAAAACTGTCTGGCGAAATTTATTTCTCACAATCTTGGAAGTATACTACGGTTCTTTGGATTATTGCTACTATTTTGACTACAGCGGTATCTAATAATGTAATTTAGTGTCAGTTATCTTGACAAATTAGATTCCCGCCATCACGTGTTAAAATGTCTCGATCATTAATCGCCTCTATTAACAGTTGCTAAGCTTAAATACCTGTATGTGGGTAAAGCTAATGGCCACAGCCAGTAGATGGGTTTAACCCACGTTTAGGTTGGAACTAAAAATATATTAATTACGTATATAGGCTTAATTATAATTCAGTGTACCCAAACATGCGTATTCCAATTAATTTTATCTAAAGACCTAATTTAATGCATTAATTTTTGTAGTGTTCAAAAAGTTTTATATTAAACAAAAAATAATGTGGCATCGTTACAGTTGTTACAAGTCATAAATAAATAAAGCAGTTTAACTATCGTTGTTTCTTATATTTGTTATATTGCGCAGTTTTATTAAATACATCAACAACCGTAAAAACATAAACATAAATAAATAACGTATGTTGCTTAAAATTAATAAAATCTTCAATAAATTGCCAGTACCACAACGTAAGAAAGTAAGTGGCACAAGGTTGTCAAGAGGAAAACATGTTTTTTTATTAAAATCCTGCTGTTTCGAATATCGGCTACATATTTTTTTTTTATTGATGTCACTGTGGTGGTGATGATGTAAGATACGGACCATTTGTTTCGCGCACAATAATAGGCAAGAACACACCAAAGCCTAAATGCAAAATTTCACAGGAATTTTGATATCAGGATCATGTAATCATCAACGAACTTTGATATATTATATTTTTGTTTGGGTACATAGATCTGATAATCTCGGTCTGAATTTTGCAAAGTTTTCTCAAATATTTAATTTTGAATAGAACCACATTTCCGATTTCACATTTTTTAAGAACTACAGTTAACGTAAATGTCATAATTCTAAACTGTTTGACTTCTCTTAAAATATTCCAAAGTTATTTTAACGCGGTTACAAAACCTATATTTTTTGAATGAAATAAATAATACCAAAATTACGACTTTGCTCGTTTACTACAATAAGATGGCAGCACATTTTATGTTTTTATCACAACAATGATTTTAATTGTTTGATGAGACGCTTGAAACTAAATAACGTCTTTTGACATTACATAGTAAAGCGAAACTTACAATATACAGTGAGTCCCAGAAGTTATGTCTAAATTCATTTAAAGTTCAAGGGTCTAGTTTTTGGAGAAACGCTCAGACACGTCGATTTTTATTTTTAACTGCGGTTTTTTTAGTGGTAAAATTTTTTATATAGGGTGGCCCAAAAATTAGTTATGACCAACTTGATTTTGTCAAATGGAAACACCTGTTCTTTATTTCATTTTCATAATCTGCTTTGAATTCTGAGTAAATCTCATATACCATGTCCTATACCTATAGTTAACAGATCTCGAGATATTCACTAAAAAAAATAAATATTGTCTTTATAAACAATCGTATCCAAGGTGATCCATAAACAATAGGTACATGTTTTCACTTCGTTGTGTACGTCAATTTATTTCTGACGTCGAATTTCAACATTTGTCCTTTCCGAAATGGAGTATTTTTGGATGAAACATTTCCTACTAGGTGAATAGGAAGAAGAGAACCTATCGAATGGCCTGCTAGGTCACCCGACCTAAACCGGTTGGATTTCTTTCTGTGGGGTTATCTCAAATCAAAAGTGAGTGCCATAACTCCAGAAATGGTTGAAAACGTGCAAAGAGAGTTTATTCATCGCCTTGGCTATTGCTAGGCCGCAAATGGTGCACATTTTGAACATTTGATTTGATTTGTTGTTGTGTTTTTTGAATAAATTGTTCCTTTTGACACCTATGACGTCTTCCTTGATACGGTCTTAATTGTTGATATGTTCGATTGAGTGAGATTCACTCAGAATTCAAATCAGATTCAGAAAATGAAATAAAAAACAGGTATTTCCATTTGACAAAATCAAGTTGGTGGTCGTAAGTTATGTTTGGGTCATCCTATATACAACATTTTGACACTAAAAAACCGCAGTCAATAATAAAAGACAACGTGTCCGAGCGTTTCTCCAAAAACTAGACCCTTGAACTTTAGACATAACTTCTGGGACTTAATGTATAAGTAAAACGAGACTTCAGACACAACATTTTATTAGTTTTGTCACCGTAATTAAAAGGAAACACGATGGCCGGAAATAGAAGTGTCAATGCGCTTCTTATCGTTATGACAAACGTAAATACCACTACAGAAAATGAAATCCAAAGCATACCTATCAAAAACAAGTTGAATGGATTAAAAAAATATAATGTAGCCAGCACGTAACTTCTTATGTATGTATGTGTAGGTAATCTTTCATTAGCAAATATATGGCGAAATAGCCTATCCGTCGCAGAACGACTTATACTTTCTCATATTAAAAGTACACAGAAAGTAAGTCTTGTATCTTAGATCTAAGCAATTTAAACATTATAAAAATATACGCTTGATAATTTTTTGATTGTGAAAAAGGGATAAATATTTTATAAACAAACTTGACAAGATTCTCTCGTTATAATATAATTTAATCATTTTTAAGTAGAACATAACCAAATTCTTTTTGAATTATTAACAGCATGACGTATAAATTAACATATTTATGCAAACTTCTAGATGATTTGTTAATTACCCTACAAAACACTTTCAAAAATAACTCTAAATATAAAATTTAATTAAAATCCTTAACGTATTCTGTAAGTTATACGCAAACACGCACACACTACTGCACACACACACCAAGCACGTAAGCATGCGCGCATTTACATACATAGATCCACATACGTGCCAACTCACTCGTTGACAGTGTTCTTGACCGTTTTGAAAATGCTGAAAATGTTTAAAACCGCTGATAACTCGACAGCTCCTTTGTGCATCATAACGGAAAAATGAAGAAGAATACTTTAAAAAGAACTTTTTTTTGTTGGTTCAGTCTGCTTTCAAGTAGGTATCAAGAAGACTGTTCGTCGGTTCACCCTATGTTGGCCTATTTAATACTGGCAAAATCCTTCCATAGTACAGATAGGAGTATAACCAAACATATTGCAGAAAAATTCGATTTAAAAACTGTCCGAGTCCAAGGCTGTGAGTGCTTGTAAACTATGCCGCCCTGATTCCACACATCTATCTCATACTTGATTTACCTCAGTACTTGGATCCCGATTACCGTTCGCCTTGTACGAAGTGTTTTCAGGGGGTTTTCCTCATACACATATAGCGGGATGATATCCGCATATACACACATCATGCGCGGCTATATGAAAATGTAAACTTTCACCATTAACACTCATAATAAAATACTGATCTTTTTTGGGGTGTATTTTAAATTATACAATCTAAACGTTTAGATAACATTTATAGTTATCTTCGTCAGTAGTAATATTTGTTAAAACTTGTTAAAGATGTTATAAACAATTTTGTCAAAGTTGAAAATGAAAACATAAGCATCAGCCTGCTATTAATGCAACAGTTTGAGAAACGTATAAAGCCAACTATAAAATTAAGTTTTAGTAAAGGATAACTAGGTCATTAAAAATTAAATATTGTTAAACTGTATTAAAGATGACAAATCAGAACACTCTCTACGGCGAAAGCTAACAATGAAATTTGTCAGCCAAAAAACACATTTAACAAAATTTAATCGAGTTATAATGTAAGTGTAAAGTTGTGAAAAACTTCAATTTGAAAATGCTAGAAGCATTCACAAATCCAAACATCACATCAAATAAAATAACCCAGAGTAAATCTAACAATAAGTGGAAGTGTTATTAATAATGAAAAGCATAATGCAGAACGTTTTTTGTAATTTTTAGTTTTAATTTTAATATCAACTACTTATGTTAAATTATAGTGCTGTGGTAATTTAACATATAATAGGTAAAGCATTTACTTCAAGGTCTAGGAAAAACACAGCAAAAAACCTAGACATACCAAAAGTTAAAATTAAAATCAAAATTAAGACGTATCATTATGCTTTTTTTTAATTATAAGATGCCAAAACCTATTTAAACGGAGATTTTCTTCTTGTCTATTAAAATTATTAGGGTGTTTATATATTTCAATAGCTTCACGTTGTAAACATAATAATGAGTTTGTCTTGACAATATTTCCATATTGTCAAATTGAATGTCATGATTTAGAATATTTAGATTATTCAGGGCATGGTCTGCCACAGCAGACCTCTCTGGTTGACCTAATCTACAAAATCTCATATGTTCTTTGCGTCTTGTATCAAAGCTACGTTTTGTGGTTCCGATGTATACTTTTCCACATGAACAAGATAACTTATCATGTGCGGCTATTTAGGTGAAGGCAGGGATAGTAACTTCGCCAGAACTGTAACTCCGATGCTATCTTGACCTCACACTTCCATACTCGTATATCTTCTTCTTCTTAGCCTTCTTTCACCCAGTATTGAGTATAAGCCTCCCTCAATTGTCGCCATCTTTCTCTGTCTTGTGCGACTCTTAACCACGGTAGTCCTGCAATTTTCTTGATGTCGTCGTACCATCTTATTTGTGGTCTTCCCCTACTTCTTTTTCCTGACCACGGCCTCCATCGTAATACTCTTGCGTTCCATCTGTTATCTTTCGTTCTGGCTGTGTCCTGCATAGTCCCACTTCAATTGTACCGCTCTCTCAATTACATTCGTTGTTCTCGTTCTCTGTCGTATCCACTCGTTTCTTTTCCTGTCTCTTAGGGTTATACCCAACATGGACCTCTCCATGGCCCTTTGTGTAACCTGTAATTTTGATCTTATCTGTTTAGTGAGGGTCCATGTTTGTGCTCTGTATGTTATTACTGGGATGACACATTGATCAAAACCTTGGCCCGCAGGTGTAAAGGAATTTTCTTGTTTTTAATATGTGAGATAGTTTTCTAAATGCTACCCATCCCAATCGTCTTCTGCGTTCTATTTCCATTTCTATTTTCTTTACTTAGTGTTATTTTTGTATATATATATATATATATATATATATATATATATATATATTGCTGACGTTCTCTATAGTTGTTTCTCTAATAGCTATTTCTGGATTTTCGAGCACATTGTCTTTGTTTTATTTAGATTGATTTTTAGGTCTACTGCTCTTGATTTTATTTCTAGTTCTGTTATCATTTGTTTTAGGTCTTCCTTTTTATTCGAAAATAGAACTACATCATCGGCGAATCTCAGGTGATTTAAGCGTTCTCCGCATATGTCAATTCCTTTGTCTGACCAGTCTAGTTCTTTGAATACCTCTTCCATTGCCAATGTAAATAGTTTCGGCGATATTGTGTCCCCTGTCTTATGCCTCTGTTGACCGCAAACTTTTTTGTGCTTTCGTATACTTTAACCGATGACGTCGCTTGTTTGTATATATTTTTTATTAAGGTTGTATACCGATGGTCTATTCGTGCGTGATTTAGTCTTTCTATTATAGCCCAGTGTTCGATGGAGTCGAAAGCCTTTTCGTAGTCTACAAACGCAATGTAGAGTTCAAGATTATATTCGATTGCTTTCTCTATAAGTATTCTAACCGTTAGTAGATGGTCGCATGTACTATAGTCTTTGCGGAAATCTGCTTGTTCGACTGGTTGGTACTGATCCAGTTTCTTTGTTATTCTATTTGTAATAATTTTTGTAAATAATTTGTACAAATGCGACATAAGACTAATTGGGCGGTAATTTTGTAAGAGTGATGGGTCTCCTTTTTTGAACAAAATGATGACTGATGCGTTTTTCCACATTTCCGGTATTTCTCCTTTTTCTAAGCATATGTCGAATAGAGTCTTTAGCTTCGGTATTATTATTTCCTTTTCCTCTTCTATCATCTCTGTTATTACAACATCCTCTCCGGGTGCCTTGTTATTTTTCATGTTCTGTAGGGCATATATGATCTCTTCTTTACTTATCTCGGGCATGTCTTCCGATCCTACATTGATTATTTTCCTATCTTTGTTGTTTATATGTGCTCTTTGTACTTGGGAGCTGTATAGTGTTTTGTAGAATTCTTCTATAACTTGAAGTATTTCCTCTCTGTCTCTTATTTCTCTGTTATTATCCTTGATCATTATAATTTCACGCCTTCCATTTTGCTTTCTGAGGCATTTCATATTTTTGTTATTCTCAATTACCTCTTCTATTTGCCTTTCATACTTTTTTTCTAGATCTTTTCTGATCATTTTACGGGTGTCATTTCTGACTTTTCTATATTCATCTGTTCCATATTTATCTTCCTTGTATAGTTTTCTTCTTTCTTCTATTTTCTTTTTAGTTTCCTTTGTTAACTTGTTTGAATTTTGTTTCGTTCTTTTTGCGATTTTGGATGATGTTTCCGTTATCGAAGTTGTTATATGTTGACATAACTTATTTATCTTTTTTAATATGTTCAATGTTCCCTATTTTTTCTTTTATTTCTCTTTTATATGTTTCTCTATTTTCTTTGAGTTTGTCTACATCAATTTGGCTCTTTCGTTTAGGTTTGTACTTCGATCTTTTCTTCTTTCCTGCTATGTTCATTTTTGCCCTTATTAGCCGGTGATCGCTTCCTGTGTTGAAGGAGTTTAGAGCTGTTACATCTTGTACTATTGATTTTGAGGAGCTTAGGATATAGTCGATTTCGTTTTTTGTTCTCCCGTCTGGGCTTATCCAGGTCCATTTTCGCTATATTTTTTTATTGAAGAATGTGTTCATTGCATATAATTGCTGGTTTTCTAGGAATTTTGTTAGCATCGCCCCCCTATGATTTCTGGTACCCAGTCCATATTTTCCGGTGTATCTTTCATCTTCATCTTGTTGTTGTCCAAGGATGGCATTAAAGTCCCCTATTATTAAGTCGTGTTCACATTTTGCTTCTTTTCTTGCATTTATGATATCTTCATAAGTGAGTTCGACTTCATCATCTTCGTAGGTAGAGGTGGGTGCGTATGCTTGTATGATCTTTATCTTATATGAGTCGGATATTTTTAGAATTATATATGCAACTCTTTCTGATATTCCTTTAAAACAGATTATATTTTGGATATGTTCTTTTTTAATTAGGAATCCTACGCCCCATTGACTTTCGGTCGTGTGTCCTTTATACATCAGGGCGTTTCCTGATTGTTGGATTGTGAAACCTTCGCCTTTTCTTCTAACTTCTGATAGACCTATTATGTCCCACTTTATTCCCTGCACTTCATTCATACATTTGTTCATCGTGTAATAGTGATCTGCAGTTGTATGTAGCTACCGTGATTGTTTTTCCTCTTTCTGCTTTTGGCTTTGTCAGTTTCTTGCCTCCCCCAGAATCCACGAGGCGGACTGATATTTCAGTGTGGGATTTTGAGTGAACTCTACCCACCTGGGGTACCATATTTGTTTTAGATTCTGACATTGACATTTACATTGAAGGGTTTTTTGACATTAAAACGCCACGCTTGTCAGGCGGGTTGGCGAGTGGTGGGGAGTGTGGGAGGATATTTTAGGGTGGATGGGATTAGGGTGGGGGATATGATTTCTCACGGATTTATAGGATGTGTGAGAGATCATGGGCTCGCGTAAGGCAGGATCGCCAAAATCCTGAAGCAGGTCTATTTCCTATCAGGTCCATAGGAAAGTACCTACCCGCTACCTAATCCTCGTATATACACTGTGTTACTATATATACTCGTATATACACTGTGTCAATGTAAGGTGGGCCACTATGGGGATTTCGGAAACGGTAAGAGACAGAGTTTCGGTTAAATAGGAGAAAAGTTGAACATTTTGGACTTTAGTAGAATGATATTTTTAAACTAACGAAATCCCGAAATGTTCCGAAGTTATGCAACAAAAAGCGAATGTTCACGATTTCGTTTATGACAAATCGGTACTTTGTGGTTGATGTTAAATAAAAAGTAACAGAACCTTTTACAGGTACTTTCTAACGTTCTTTAAGATGACATGCAGCAAATTGGAACCCGACGTTTCGTTTTTTAAATACGGTCCGGATTTTTTTTTTATGCATAATATTAGAACAGCTTTTTATTCTGCATTCAAGCATGTATCATACTTTATAGTTTAATTGCTATTTTTAAACTTATTTTACGATTATTGGAGAAAATCTAAGTATGAGCCTGTATCCCTCCCCTTAACGTTTAAACTGAATTTCATCCATAAATGGGCTTTGCTAACTGTGCTTTTCTCATCAAATTAATGAAATGATGCAGAATTTTTCAATTTTGAATACAATTTTATTAATTACAATCAATCAACAACATACAAATGGAGAGATAATACTTGATGATACAAAAAATTAAACATAACGCATAACAGTAACTAAACAAAAAAGTATAATACATGCTTGAAAAGCCCTCATTCGTTCTCCAAATTAATAGAATCTTCTAACTGTAGAATCCAAAGCATTATTTATCATTGTAGATATTGCAGTTTGGAATGCATCGGAGTTGCCCTTCTGTTCCAAAGGTATGTTTATAAAAATAATCTTTATGTACCCCCAAAGAAAAAATCCAGCCAGGTTATATCGGGAGAACGTGCTGGCCAGGGTATTTCAGAATGGGTGCTTAAAACTCTTTTGGCAAACCTATTTGAAAGGTAATCCTTAATCATGGTGAATTGTGTGCAGATGCATCATCCTACTGAAACCAACAATCGCGTACTTCCGCTAAAGGTAAACTATCAAGAGTTCCAAAGTAGTTTCTGTATTTGTACGGATGAAATTATGTCTACTTTAGAATAAAGTGTGCTGTTGATTTGGATATGACCACATTATTCTGAATTTGCCGAGTTGACATTTCGGGATTTTCAGTAACGGATAACAATATATCGTTTTCATATTCCTCACTACACGTTTTTATCGAGATAGTACGGGTTTTTTAAAAGCACCGTATTCTTTAAGAGTAGTTACTAACTTACTGAATGTTCTATTATTTAGCTTTAGGATACTTCAAATACATGCGCTCCGCTGTAATCAATTTTGATTGCTTAAGATGTAACACGATATTATGTCAAACTTTTCTCCATTTGAAAATCCTGTTTCCATATTTTATTAATAAATTAACTATTAACGTACGTAAACCTAATAAATAAAGTAATTGTCAAGTGGAGACAAAAATTTAATTCGTTTCAACAAATCATAGTATTTGTTTTCCTAAGCCTACTTTTCTAACGTCAGACAAAGGTTAATAGACATCTAGATGCTAACTTAAAAGAAATGAAATAGTTTTGTTAGGATAACTATGCAACATCTTTTTTATACGTTCATAACGAAAATAGGCAACATTGTAAAAACAAAAACAATAATCTATGTCAGAATGACGTTTAAAGTTCATGTCAGATAGAGATTAATAGACATAAATACATGTTAACTTAAAAAAAATTCAAATCCGCCCCCTTCTATAAGATATCAATAATACAGTTTAACCATCTTCATGCATGTTTAATTAATACCTTGCGTTATATTAAGAAACTTTACAAGGAAAGGTTCTGTAATTTTGTTTAAAAATATGTCTCACCTTTTCTTATAAAGATAATCGTTATTCAAATATTGAAAAAAATTGAACTAACACTTAAATTGTAAATTAGTAGTTTTTTGCCGCTAAATCACGCGGCGTATCAAAAAATTGCATAGAACATGATTAATCGATAAGTTTAAGGTTTATATCTAAGTACTATTATACCTTTGAAATATGCAGCTGTCTAGCGATAGTGAAAAAAAAGCCGATTTCCTAACCTTCTATACCTACATATGTATACGTAGGTTGGGAGGTAAAAATCGCAATTATACGATAAAGTGTGATACATGCTTGAATGCAGGATAAAAAACCCTTCTATAATTATGTATAAAAAAATCAGGACCCTATTTAAAAAAACAAAGTTGATGATGGTTACTCGAAAACAAAACATATGATTCCAATTTGCTGCATGCCATGTTAAAGAACGTTAAAAAGTACTTGTAACTTTTTATTTAACATAAACCACAAAGTAACAATTTGTCAAAAACGAAATCATGCAAATTCGCTTCTAGTCGCATAACTTCGGAACAGTTCGGAATTTCGTCAGTTTAAAAATACCATTTTACTCAAGTCCAAAATGCCCAACTTTCTCCCATTTAACCGAAACTCTATATCTTACCGTTTCCGAAATCCCCATAGTGCCCAGAGGCTCTCCTTATCTTTGACACTGTGTGTGTGTGTGTGTGTGTGTGTGTGTGTGTGTGTGTGTGTGTGTGTGTGTGTGTGTGAATGTGGGTGTGTGTGTGCGTACGTGCGTGCGTGCAGGTGTGTGGGTGCGTGCGTGTGTGTGATTATTGTATATATGTTATATATATATATATATATATATATATATATATATATATATATATATTTATGTATGTAAAATATACACATGCATATTACTTAATGTATGTGTGTATGTCAGGAATCCATCGCTGACTTTGCTTTCTCTTTCAAATAAGTTCTACTACTTGAATTTCGTTTATATACTGTCCACAGCCCATCCTTCCCCGTAAGATATAAACCAAATCCTATTCGTTTAAAATCTTAAAAGCTATAACGAAGATGCGAACCGTTGCTAGATTACATTTCTGTACTTGTTTTATATTATAGTGAAATGTTAATTAATTCGCCATCAATTTATGTCAAGAAACTACAATTTTATAACTGATTTGTTCATAATGGATTACGTTTGATGATAACGAATGACAATTTCCACTTTTAATAATTAATTACGAAAAGTTCATTTCATCTTTATGGAAAATAAAAATCAATATTTTTCAAATTGATATGAATTGATTTGTTAACAGACAAATCATGCGGTGAACATACTTGAAAAAAAGTGCAGAATACATAGCCTTATAAGTTATAATTGTTAACTAATGAAAATGCTTTTTTTATCAAAATTAGAAAAAATCTTTGATAAACACGTATGGAAATTTCATGTCGCTCTATTTCACGGAACCTCACTACACTCGTCTTGCAAAATCGCACTCGTTACACATAATATTACTTTTCCTAACTAGTTATATAGATAGCTATCCTTATAACCTTCATAAAATGGCAGTTTACTGACATCAATGTGCAAATTTTACTTGTTTCATTATATTTTATGTAACTATGAGAATATACTATTGCACTGTAAACAGATTAATGTCGAATAACAAATAATTAGGTAAATCTAATTAGTGGTAATGAGTGTTTGCTAGCTACAATATTAACTATGATTGTGCAATTACTATATTTATATACTTTCTATTCTTGATCAATTACAAACTATTTACTATCAATATCTTTATTGCCTTTATTACAGTAGGTTCACATATTCTCTAAAGAGTAAGTTTGATTATACAGGCTTTATTATATGAAAAGTTACCTGTATACTTGGACTACTTTATATTGAAGGTCTCTATATGAAATACGTAATTTGAAAACAATAGGAGTTTTTTAAGTGTATAAAAATTAAGTTAATGACAAAAAACAGTTTAAAAATTAACATAATTCTGAATGTATAAAACATCACAATTATAAACAAGATTAAGGCCTGTTACTACCTGTCCGAATGTTTGCTCTTCTCATTAAAATAATTATTTTTTAGTTAAACTGACTTGTTCACAAAGTCTTTAATTTGAAAATATGAAAACGCTTGACTACAAGAATATAAATTTTGAAATCGTCTGTTAATAACAGTGCCCAATAACCTAAAACCATCATACACTGGTGTGTGACATGAATTGCTATAAAAACCAATTTATGCCATATAAACTTAATTAGAAGTGAGACGCCTTCCGCTACCTCAGACATTATTAATGAGTTTTTATCGCTAACTTAATGACTCTCTGGAAGTTCTCTAATTAATATTTGTCGTGATTTCGTCTAATTGTTTAGTCCAGATGGAGAATGTTGAATGTAGATTGATCCAAATGTATCTCCCCGAGGTTAAAGAGATACGGTTAAAACGTGTGATAATTTAGTGGAAACTTCTTACAATGGTCGTCTTGGCGGGATTCAATTCACCCTTTGAGAAATTTACTAAGGAAGACTGATGAGGGTTTTTAAAAAAAAAGTTTTTGGGATAAAAAATATGTGAATGAAATGGAATGGAATGGAATTTACTTCTAATTATGGTTCTTTTTGGCTGAATTTATTTTCACTATGTTAATACTACAAGTACTTTTATGCAGATTGATCACAAATGATTTCCCTTAGATTGGTAATAAATACATTTACATGTTATAAATTTAAATAAATTCAAATAAAGCTATAGTTTATTTAAAGAGGAAAACCCATTAAATCCTCATTTCATTATGTTCTTGGTTCGGGATGAGCAATAATTAGTTTTGGCGTTGGAAGAAAACCAGATTAATTTCTGACTGGAGTTTTTTATCTTGGGGCCTCCCTGATTACGTTATGTAAAGTATAAGTCATATTAATAAAGTCTTCTAGTTCTAATCAAGTAAACTGACATTTGCCAGATTGACTTGGAATTTTATGCACGCGTGCGTTTGTACATGGACGGATTCCGAATTGCATCCCAAAAATTTAACTTTTATCAGACCAAGAAAAGGTCACACGAATTGCATCCTATCTCGAAGAAAGGTATTTGATAACTTGTTTCGATTAGATAAACAAAACTACTGTAATCTAACATTCATTTATCGGAACACAACAAAGTAAATATGACAACGCTGTCTATTATTATCCCAAAACATATTAAGTTTTGTGCTAAAACAAATTGGGCGATGGATGGAATTCAGACTGATATGGGATGCAACTCGGATGGTAAAAAAACTACCTGTTCTGCCTGGGATGCAACTCAATCTTCCCGGTACATTTTGGACACGCCGTCCGAGCTTGCGTACGTGCGTGCATGTGTGCGAGTGTGTCTGTATGTAAACACGATAGCGATCAGACCGATTGAGCCGGAGTGTTGAAATTTGGCATACGGCTATTATGCCAATATCGTAAATCCACATCATCTTTCAGAACGTACAGAACTACCGGAAGTACCTGTTAACCTATACAGTTTTCATATTTTTCATGGACTTTAAAATTTCTTACACGCATGAAAGACATTGAAAAACTGTTAGATATGACATTTCAAGCTGATTGTTACACTAGAAATGGTATTTAAATAGAAATAGAGATATAAATTGAAACTTTTAACTAAGATTTCGATTGGGATGCTACAGCATCAATGAAAGTCGTTAAAAACGCATATGTAAGTAGTTTCAGCTTGATTATCAAACTAAAAATGAGCAAAAATGGTAAAAATTAAAAAACTGTGTTAATTTAATAATATGCTAACAATATACGGTAAAAATAAATGGAGCTAACAGTCATATGGTCAAGTGACTGGACGATTTATTCTCGTTTCGCCAATTCGGGTTATGTCCGCCCAAAATTCTTATTTCGTCAACTCAGCAGTGCTTACCTGCTCGCAGGTAATAATTTATTCTTGTTTCGTAAACTGATAATAGAAATTCTATACGTATGGGTACATAACTTTGTTATTTATTTAAGTTTGCTCATTATTTGCATTTAGATAATTATTAATTTTATTCTAATTATTATTATAAACATAAAACAACAGAAAGCAGACTATAATTTCCTTCACACTTCATCCAGGCTTAGGACTGGCAAATTAAGAAAAAAAATTTACATTTTATCGATATAAACCTAACATTTTAATTTGGCGTGTTTACATTTTTTTTTGTTTTTTGTTTTTTTTTTGCAATTTATTTACCAGCAGCTTCGTCAAATGTTTAATCTAAGTATTAATCATATTTTACAACATAAGACAATTTAACTATTGTATCCTCCAGATTTAATTGATTTTGAAGAAATTCTTGGAGAATAGTCTTAATCCTCGTGTCGAAATTAACATATGTAGGTTGGCAGAAACTGATTTCAAATCAACATCCTAGACCTGCACATTATTTTTTATTTTGTATTAAATCGGATAAGGTTGGCAGAAGCAATTATTAAAATTGGAAATGAAAGTCGACTTGTCTGTCTTTTATGTAATTGCCTGGCTTTTTCCAAACACAGTATTTGAATAGTGAAATAATGTTATTGTTGGTTACATCACTGGGGAATTCCCACGTCGCACACACATAAGAACGTGAACATTCTAATTGTATTTTCAAGGTCTGTTTGCCTTTCAAGTAATTAGCTAATTATGGGTTTTTTACCAGGCACGCCAGATGCATTTGAATACTGAAAGGGTTATTGCGGTTACATAACGGAGAAATCCAGGAAATAATTCCATATTACTTTAGGACTTAAAATTTAGTTGTAATTAAAAATCAGTTCGCGCGATCAGTCATATAGTCCTCCAGGGCTGGACTACCAAAAAAAGCTCTTTATGCTGCCAAAAGGGCCCTAATTACGGTGTTAGGATCATAAATACGTCATCAAATGTTGAAAATGGTGCCTGCAAACAATGCGACAATTAAAGTACGTTAAACGTGTCTACGGTTGACTACCTTCCAGAGACTAGAATTAAAAACTATACCGGGGTGCCCTGCGTGGAGGCTAGACTATTCTCGCTACCTTTCTACTTAAATTAGATAACTGTAATCCACCCTGACTCTGAGAAACCCATCTTTATCTAAAATTGACAATACACTTTAATTTTATTGTTCCCTTGGTTTGCAAAGATTTATAATTAATTAATAGGACAAGCATCGTTAAATGAGGTAGGAGCTGAACCATCAAAGACTACACGAAGCTTGTGGTACTACTACTTTCGTTTAACATGATGGGTTAAGCAAGATAAAACCTCATTTTTTCTAAGATGAATATTTACTGACATGACTTAATATTTAATACAAAAATGGAATGTACCGAGTGAGTCATTAAGGAAGGACGCCGACTATATCCCAGAAACCGCTTATGTTATGACTTCAAAAAAAATTCTTCAGTTAATGTGGCCAAGAGAAAATGCTGGAAATAATTTTAAAGTTTGTAAATAGACCGCTAGGTGGCGTAACTGCTGTAGTAAATTAAAAATGTCTAATAAGTAACAGAAACTTAAGGGAAAGGTAAATTGGAAATATCGTAGTTGTATTTTTGGGACAATTTTACCCATTTTTTGTATAAGAAGTTTTTCTCTAACTTTACAGATTTCCCATAAGGGGAGCTTCGTAAGTTGTCAGACAAACACGTAATTATCTTCGGAACCAGTCATCGAATCTTAAAAACTAATATTTCGGTGGAAAGGTCTTTTCTGGCGCTATTCGTTGATGTATTAAAAAGTTAAGTTTGATTAACGAACAAAAAGCTAGAGGTCGTTTTCTAAATATTTTAGCGATTTTCTTCAAAATATTAAATAGAATGGTATGTTTTTTATATGTAAGTCAGAAAAAGCATAAAAATTCGCCTATACCCTGAAAATTTCAAGTCGATATCTTTGTTGGTTTCAATTTTATACCTACATTAAATTCAGATCCATGGTAATGATTTTGTAGTGCCACGATCATCCAATAACACTACCAGACCAACAATGCATAATGACGATTTATCCATAGTAACATTAATTTTATCAATGTCATTGTCAAGGAAGAAATTTTCTCACAAAATTACCTCCGGTTTTGCCGTGTATGCGGGTGTATTGTGATACGAGTTTCTTTGACTTATTGCCACACTCTTTTTGCCAACAATGCCCTCTAACCAGGAAGCATATGATATGCTTGCAGTATATTTCGAGTGCATGCAGAATTCTACTGTTGCTGCACGATTGTATGCGGCTAATTTTACAAAAAGACGCCATTACGAAAAGAGACTTTACTCGATTATCACAACGATTGAGAGCTACAGGAACAATTCCTCCCTCAGTTACTCACAGAGCACGCAAATCCCGAACGGAAGAAAATGTTATAAACGTTCTAGCATATATCGAAATTAATCCACGTAGTAGCACAAGAGCAATAGCTCATGACTTGGGACTAACACAAACTAATGTTCAGCGTATTGTGAAAGAACATAAATAAGTTCTAAATAAAAGTTAGCTATTAAAAATTGTAAAGTTATAGCTATTAAAAACCAAAACTTCAATTTTAATCTAGATTACATCCATACCATGTAGTCCTTCATCAATCACTAACTGCAGCTGATTATGAGCAACGTTTAGACTACTGCTATTGGCTGTCGAATATGGTCATAGATAATCAACATCTGTTATCGCAAATATTGTGGACTGACAAGGCTAAATTCCGCAGTGATGGTGGAGTAAATCGTCATAACATGCATTATCGGTCCAGAACCAATCCTCGTTGGATGCAAGAAATTCAACATCAGGGCTGGTGGAGCGTCAATGTTTGGTGCGGTATTTTAGGAGGTCGAATTATTTGTCCTCACATTTTTGACGCATCACTTAATGGTGAAACCTACCTTAATTTCTTACCGTTACTTTTAGAAGATGTGCCGTTGCTTACTAGGCAGTGGATGTTTTTCCAACATGACGGCTGTCCGGCACATGTTTCAGTACGCGTGCGTCAATTTTTGAGTAACACTTTTCCTGATACATGGATAGGAAGAGGGAGCTTTTTTCCATGGCCAGCTAGGTACCTACATTTCCTCATTCATTCTTAACCTTAGCAGCTTAATAATCATTACCATTGTTACCTTCTAGGTTCCCCGATCTAACTTGTTTAGATTTTTACTTTGGCGAAGAATAAAGGACCTTGTTTTTACAACCAGGCCAACTACGCCTGAAAATATGGTCATTAGGATAAGAAATTTCATTCGCACCCTCTCCACAGCGGACATAGAAACCGCTGTTTTGTCAACGCAACAGCGGTTGCAGCTGTATATTGATAATGATGGCAGACAATTTGAGCATTTAGGTCGCCACTGAGTAATGGCGTACTACTCATCTCTAATTAATTTTCGATGGTCCACCCGGTGTAATGATTAACCAACGGTAATAAACTAACCCCAGAAACTCGATGATAATAACTCTCAGTATTACCGAATTTCTCGAGTTAACTCTCGGGGCAGGGTTAATCCGTGTTTATAAAAGCTGGCCTAAGTAATAAACAATTATGACAAAAAACTTTGCGTTTTATTGTTTCTGGAATATAGCCGGCGTCCTTCCTTAATGACTCACCCGGTACATATCTATTATGTTTTTATATTTTTTTGTCTAAAGCCAGACATCTACGAATCTTAGAATTCTTTACAAATCACATAATTTTCTGACATATTAAACCTACATTGGAGAGAGTTCCTAGACACTCTCAAATTTATGTAATTGTTTCTGTATTCAAATTAGTATTAAGATTATACATAAATGAAGTTAAGCAATTTTTTGTAACATTGGCATACCACGACCTAATCTTATTTGACCTAATTATAACAGGTAATATAACCTAAATCGCCCTAATCGTCCACAATATTCTACAGTAACTAAATTAGGTTGCGAACCACTATGAAGTAATACTCTTCAACTTTCAAATTGATCATCGAGTGGGTTAAATTGCACCATATTACCATATTATTAGAAATCATTGAATTGATTACATTTGTACTACTAGAAATAGAATCAGTAGCATTAAATATCAAATAAAAATAATGTTAAAGTTTAGATATTCAAAATGAAATTGCTTATGATAAAACAAAAATTAAAAAGATTTAAAATTAAAGCTTGACAAATAACAATTAGTGTGTATTAAAACGCACCTTTTAAATAGAAAATTAATTCAGAACCTTTTATATTAACTTCATCTATCCACTAGGTTATAAATGAATCCTTCAATGGTGTCAATACAATGGATTGGTGCTAAATTGCAATAAAACACAAATAATTCAATTTAGTTTTAAATGTGATCAATTCTTTGTTGAGTAAAGTAAACAGCATATCAATAGGGGACAAAGAGGAAGGAAATTTTTTGGGTATCACGATGGACAAATATCTTTCGTGGAAAGTTCATAAGCAAACATTAATAAACAAAATTATCTCGTATAATTACTTGTTCTTGAACCTTAGAAAAAAGTTAACATTGAAGTACTAAAAATACTTTATTATGGCTACATTTTTCTCAGACAAGTTATAACGTAATTTGCTATTCACCTTAAGTGTTTTTATCACACAAAAAAAAGTTGACAATTATGTTTAATAAAAAAGCAAAAGACTTGTGCAGCCATATTTAAAAATGAAAAAATGCTAGCTTTGCCGTCTTAAAAAAACTTAAACTCAGTACTTTTTGTTGGCTTGCATACATCGCACTTACAAGCTATTACCAAGTATTTGGCTTATTTTGACTATACTAAGTAAATGCGGACTGGGATATTGTTTATTTACATATATATATATATATATATATATATATATATATATATATATATATATATATATATATATATATATATATCTATGATATTTGTTACAGCAATTTTTATTTTAGTTTACAATTATTACTAATAAACAAAAATACTAATAATCTAAACAGTAATTAAAAAAAGGCGAGTAAATAGTATTTAGGAGGGCTATGCCATTGAACTTCTACGAAAAATACGGTTCCCTTAAAACCCATGCCAGGTTTGTTGAAACTCATAAAATCGTACTGACACAAATATTAAATACAAAAGATGTGACTATACATGGCAGATCCGTGTATAAGTGGTAAGTTTTCGGACATTTTTTCCTTTGTTTTCAAATTTGAAGGTTGATCCAACTTTTATTTTTGGTACTATAGGTGATTTTAAGTTTAATTGTAACATTGTGTTGCGTATTGTCTTATACTATATTTTTCCTAGACTGCAAATTAAAAATTTAAGTTAACTTTTACCTTTGTTACTATGTTTGATCTTAATCCTAAAAGTAGACAATTTATGTCGGGAGAGTTAACAGGCCATTATCGTTATTTATTGTTACCCTTCAATTGAATAAAACTGAAACTTAGAGGATGAAAACATTTAAGTTGTCACAGTTCGCGACAATAATATAACAGATTTGATAAATAAATAATAAATTAAATTAAATAACAAAGAAATAACTATATCTCGGAAATCTAAATTAAAAATAATTAAAGCATTTGGTCGCAAATAAATAAGAGCAAGTCTGGTGAGTGGCGCGAGAGCCAGGTGTCGCGTAGGAAGCAATCTGGTTGAAACGTGATGTGATTGAAAGGTATGTAAGTGAAAAAATGTACATGTATACAAGTAGAAGGGGGACACCTTCCGCCATCTTGGATTTTGACGTCACAAGACTGCCCACGTGGGGGACCGGTTTTTCCACCATTATTTTTTACTCGCTTACGTGTAGGACGTGTTTTTTCACCCCTATTTTTGCACATCCACGTGTGAGACCGCATTTTCAACCCTTATTTTTATATATCCTCGTGTGAGACCGTATCCTTTCTTTTCGAAGGCCCTTTTCAACCCTAATTATTTTTACTCGCTTACGTATAGGACGTGTATTTTCACCCCTATTTTCAACCCTATAGGTCAACCCTAATTATTTTTTACTCGCTTACGTGAAGGACCGTATTACCCTTATTTTTATTATTATTTCTTTTGGGGTTAAACCTTATGGCTGTATTAAGGACCTTTTGACAGCTAGGACTTTTTTGTGGTTGCTAACGTGAGGACTGTATTTATTACCCTTATTTTGAGATGGTGATCTTTTAATTATTTTTATTAATATAAGATGATGATCTTTAATTATTTGTATTAATTAATTATCCTAGGGGAAATTCTTAATCTGATAGCTTTAAGATGATTATGATCTTTAATTATTTTTATTAATTAATTATTTTTAGCCCCTGGGAAATGATGTAAAAGATAGTTTATTTAATTTTGTGTTTTACTATTAACATTTATTAGAACTTGTTCATCAGATATTATTTAAAGAATTGATTAGATAATAATAATCACGTACACATTGACTGTATTTCCCCATTTTACTTTATTAGCGTATTTTTTGATCAAATGAGATTGTTATTACATTTATTTTAATACCTATGTACAGGTTGTATTTAGGGTGGGGCTGGTTTAGGGTTAATCTTAGGGTTATTTTGGTGGTATTAAGGTCCTTCTGGCTATATTAAGAACAGTGCCCCTGGAGGTTAGGCAAATGCACACGCATACAATGTTGAAAATTGCATAATTAATAAGATATTATTATTAAAATTATCGACCCTATTGCTTTAAAATGGCCACATGCTATTGGGTGATCTTTTACCTAAACGTTGTATTTGTAATAAGGAGGTTCTTGTAAGACACGTGTAGGGTTTCGCTCTCTTTCTCTCTCTCTCTCTCACTCACTCACATGTAAACAAATCAATCTCAATCAATCAACCAATCAAAATGAATAAAATGGGGATCATAACTTACAACCACACTGATATAGGTAACGGTAATAAAACGGCATGCTTAATGGTAGCTGATCATACCCTTCTCTCCCTCTTTCTCTATCTCATACATGACTTTCCCAAAACATATCAAACAAAGCAATTAAGTAATTAACCAGATAAATCTCAAACAAATCAATTAACAATCAATAAAATGGGTCATAACTTACATTCGCATTGTTATAGGTGACGGTAATAAAACAATAACAGGTTTTAAGGCTTTATTATCGATGTTAAAAAATAGTAGTTTTACCTGCATTGGGTTGAAGTATCATCACTGTATATATATATATATATATATATATATATATATATATATATATATATATATATACAGATCCCAGGTATCCAGGCGGTTATTATTTAAAAAAGGTATGTATCAGCTGTAATTAAACATGTACATTTAAGTAAAATAAAAAACAAAGACTAAATCGTACTCGCTAATTCTGCATTGAAAACAAATTTTAGAGGCATGATTCACATGTACTCAAACAATTGATTTCTGTTAAACATATGGCAACACTAAAAACAACTTTCTGTTTTACGTTTACACGTATAATAGCTATTAAAGTTTTTCCCGTAATTTAATTTTAGAAAGTAAAAGTACTCATATTGTATGTGTAAAAACCTTTAATACCTAATCAGCACACATGTATATTTTTTAACGATATATAGCAAGGATGACCAATAGGTCATTAATGTTTTATTATTAGGGGTTGTTCTGATGTACACACATAGTTTATATTATGTATAAACAAATATCGTCTTGGTATTATAAATAAATAAAACAACAACAGTTTTCAAAGGGTAATTTATATTGTACATAGACGCAAGTTGCTTTTAAATAATGATCGATTACGCTGTTAAGATCACAGTATCTACAAAATGAAATAAAACACATTGGTACACACTATCAATATTAGGGGAAATCATATACAAAAATGTAAAAATACATCAAATATCTGTGTGCCCGGATCTTTTACATCATTTCCCAGGGGCTAAAAATAATTAATTAATAAAAATAATTAAAGATCATAATCATCTTAAAGCTATCAGATTAAGAATTTCCCCTAGGATAATTAATTAATACAAATAATTAAAGATCATCATCTTATATTAATAAAAATAATTAAAAGATCACCATCTCAAAATAAGGGTAATAAATACAGTCCTCACGTTAGCAACCACAAAAAAGTCCTAGCTGTCAAAAGGTCCTTAATACAGCCATAAGGTTTAACTCCAAAAGAAATAATAATAAAAATAAGGGTAATACGGTCCTTCACGTAAGCGAGTAAAAAATAATTAGGGTTGACCTATAGGGTTGAAAATACGGTCTCACACGTGGGTGTGCAAAAATAGGGGTGAAAATACACGTCCTATACGTAAGCGAGTAAAAATAATTAGGGTTGAAAAGGACCTTCGAAAAGAAAGGATACGGTCTCACACGAGGATATATAAAAATAAGGGTTGAAAATGCGGTCTCACACGTGGATGTGCAAAAATAGGGGTGCAAAAAACACGTCCTACACGTAAGCGAGAAAAAAATAAGGGTGGAAAAACCGGTCCCCCACGTGGGCGGTCTTGTGACGTCAAAATCCAAGATGGCGGAAGGTGTCCCCCTTCTTCTTATACATGTACCGTGTGTCCCAAATTCGAGGCGTATCATTGGGATCTCGAAAACGGTAAGAGATAGAGAAACGGTTAAATTGTGGCAAAGTTGTGCATTTAAGGGAACAAGAATTAGACGCGATCAGATTTCAAATATTTTCTTTTGTTTTTGAGATAATTGAAAACAAGTGATTTCTCTGATTTTTGTTTTTATTTTTTTTGTAGAGCCATTTAAAAAGAAATCAAAAAACAGTTTAACTTCTTTATTGTCATTTTTTATTGTCTTTAATATCATGTCATCTACATATCCATCTGACGTTTCGGATTCCCACATTCATCATCAACTTAATTTTTTTAAATACGCACCTGGATTTTTTTTAACTTTACGAACCACTTATTTCATTGTGATTACCATAACATATACTAAGTTAGGTTGGAGTATTTGTTTCGTACTCAGTCATCATCAAGCTCCTAATATAATTATAATTGTTTTCAATACGGCCCTGTAATTTTTAAGGAATTTTTGAAGATTTTTATTGTGACGGTCATCATAACATCTACTGGAAAGAAGTTGAATATTCTTTTCGTATAGAGTATGCAATGAGAACATTGCAAATATTTAAAAAATGAAATTCTCACTTATAATTGCACAAGAGGTTTGTATTTTACCGAGTAAATTTGTGTTGCTTAATGAAAATATATTTACTAGCAATTAGGCGAGAAAAACTGTCAACTAATAGGTTGACAGTTTTTCGAGACAAATTGCTAAAGGAAACAGATTTGAATTTAAACAACACAAATTTACACGGTATAAATACAAACCTGTAATTCGGCAGGACAATTTAACGAACATAAAATTTTGAAACATCAATGTAGTTCAATATGTGTGTAGTTTGCATTTAAACATATGTGAACCTACAGTATATGGAAACGGATACTGCGATAATTGATTAGAAAATAAATAAGTGAAAAAACCACTATTGCATTTGCCGCTGTAAAAGTTGTAGGTAAATTTTGCCGCTGTGAAAGTGCCAATTGCATTGCGACTATGCTATTTTTTAAACATGAGTTAAATTGTCCTTATTTTATTCGATTAACCTGTAAGTCATTAAGAAACCAAAATCTTACATAATAATACTGAAATAAGTTTGTAGTGACTGTAAGATTTGCAGATTGTTTAGAACTGATTATAAAAGTTTTAATTAATAATAAATTACAAGAAACATGTGCATCTTTTTAATATGATCGCAGTGGCTGTGACAGCTTGTGTCATAGGAATTTGACATTTCCAACGTTTAGTACGTGCTTACTTATTTGTGCTATTTAATAGAAGTATAATACAAAAGGAAATTTTCTAAGCTAGAACAGAGAGATATGTTAAAAATATATTACGCATGTCAATGCAACCATCACTGCCGACAGATATATTATGGATTATCCTGAAAGGGAACAACCTCACAAAGGTTACTGCGCCAAATTAGACTTGAACTTAGTTGAACATGGAAGTTTTAATTTTCCAAAAAAGAAAAATGGCACTCGAGTTTCAGCTGCTACACAAAATAATATTATTCTTCATAAGACCGAGTGGGGTTACAGCTGTACCCCAGGGTAAATTGAAATAAGAGTATTCAACACCCTCGTTTTATTTGGAGTCTGATATAAACTTATTCCCTAATTTTTACTGCCTTTTATGTTTGCTAAGCGTTTTTCTTTATTAATTTTTTTTTTATTATTTTACTTTCTTTATTTTGATTTTAGGTCCGTAACAATCCCCGGAAGTCCACAAGGCTCTTCTTGGAGCTTAGGGTGTCAAGGATGGCCATTTGGAGAAAATAACCATATAAATTACACGTTAGCCAACAACTGAGACAAGGAGATAACCTAAGAAGGTTAAATTTTTCTAATTGGATCAATGATCAACTGGCCATTGACGACAATTTTGTACACAATGTTCTTTGGACTGATGAATTCAGTTGTGCCACTAATGGAATGTTTAATAGACACAATGAACACTACTGGTCAGTATACAATCCAAGGGTAGGATTCAGGGTAGGTGATCGTATAATGTCTGGGTAGGAATATGGCAGCATTAAATTATTGGCCCTTTCATCTACGATGGTCGTCTTACCCATCAAAAATACTTAGAGTTGATACAAAATGATGTCCTGGATGCTTTGGAAGATGAACCACCTAATTTAATTGCTCATAACGCCAGAAGGGTTACAAGATATTTACACCGAATCTTTAGTCATCGGTGGATTGCGAATAAAGGTATTGTAAGATGGCCCCCCAGAAGTCCAGCTTTGAATCCTTTGGATTAGTTTCTTTGCGGGTATTTAAAAAAATCGTCTATATATGGATGCACCCTAAGATATAGGCATTTTAAGAAATAATTTAATACGAGAGATACGAGCCATTCTACGTAGACAAAGTTAAAAAATCGGGTAAGGTGCTGCAATCAAGAACGGGGATACATTTACTTGTTCTTTATGTCCTTTAGTGTTTAGTAGTTTTATTGTTGCTGTAATTGTTTTTACGTGTTCTTTATGTCCTTTAGTGTTTAGTAGTTTTCATTTCTTATTGCGTTTCCTATACGAAACGAATATTCAACTTCTTTCCAGTAGATGCTATGATGACGACCACAATAAAAATCTTCAAAAGTTCTTTAAAAAGTTACAGGGTCGTATTGAAAACAATTATAATTATATTAGGACCTTGATGATGACTGTTTGGGTACGAAACAAATACTCCAACCTAACTTAGTACACGTTATAGTAACCACAATGAAATAAGTGATATGTAAAGTTAAAAAAATCCAGGTCCGTATTTAAAAAAATTAAGTTGATGATGAACGTGGGAATCCGAAACGTCAGATGGATGTAGATCACATGATATTAAAGGCAATAAAAAATCACAATGAAAAAGTGTAAACTGTTTTTTATTTCTTTTTAAATGGCTCTACAAAAAAATCCGAGAAACCACTTGTTTTCAATTATCCCAAAAACAAAAAAAAATATTTGAAATCTGATCGCGTTTAAGTTAGAGTTCTGCATGGTAAAAAATTTAAAATTGCGAATGTAATGTACGAAAGACACCTTGATATTCTGTGTGTATCGGAGATAAAGCGCAAAGGGAATGATGCTATGTAGATGGAGGGTGGCAGCCTAGCACTATGGTCAGCAGTTGAGACTGAAGTACATGGCACAAAAGGAGTTGGGGTGATCGTAAGTGAAAGAACGAAAAGATGTGTTAAACAGTACGAATTGGTATCTCCCCGGGTAATGTGGGTTAGAGTGAAAGTGGAGTTTCGAAACAGTGTGGAACGAACAAATAAAAAACACTGACGTGGAAAGTGCATGGAGAAGCTTGAAAAACTGTGTTGTCAATTGTGTAGGTAGACAGAAAAAATGTGCTTGGTGGAATGAGTCGGTAAAAAAGGCAGTATGCAAGCAAAAAAATGGCAATGATTGCTGCAAAAAATGAGACTGAGAAAAAGCGATTGTATGAGGTGTACAGATTAAGAAACAAAGAAGCGAAGGGGGCAATGAGAATAATTAAAGAGGAAGTGGTGGCTGTGGAAGAAGAGAAAATACAGAATAATTTTGAGGGACACGAAATGGGTCAAAAATACAAAACGTGGCCCAAAATAGAACCGGCAGGAGTGATAAATATGAGCAACGAAATAGTGTGGGACGATTGTGAAGTGAGGAAATGCTGGCAGGTGTAGATGAAATCACTAGTGAAATGCTAAACTATGGGGGTGCAAGCTTATACGAAAATTGTGTCAATTATTCAATGTATGCCTTATGTGTGGAAAAGTGCCGAGGGATTGGAAGAGCGCGATCATTGTACTACTGTGTAAGGGTAAGGGAACAAGAGTGATTGCAAGAACTACAGAGGTAAGTTTGCTCAGCGTGCCTGCTAAAGTATTTGGAAGAATAATGATTGCAGTACAAGAAACTACTCAGACTAAGATTTGGCACGTGCAGGGTGGGTTCATTCCTGGGAGAGGATGTGTCGATCAGATGGTTGCTCTCCAGCAGGTGATCGAAAAGTGTTTAAGTGTAAAAAGGAAGCTGTATTGTGCGGTTGTAGATCTGGAGAAAGCATACTACAGAGTGAATAGGGTGAAGCTGTGGGAAATATTAAATGAATATGGCGTAAATAAAGGTCTAATAAACGGAATAAGGGTAGTATACAACGGTAGTCGGGCATGTGGCAGGGTGAGAGGAGGTGTGAGTGAATACGTTAATATTGAGAAAGGGGTGGGACAAGGCTGTGTGATGTCACCGTGGTTGTTCAATGTATATATATATATATATATATATATATATATATATATATATATATATATATATATATATATATATATGGATAAATGTGTTAGAGAAGCATGTACCGATACAAATGGTGTAATGGTTAGTGACGTAGATGTACGACTTCTGGTGTATGTAAATGATACAGTCATATTAAGTGACAGTGTGGATGAGCTATGAACTGTTTTGAGGAAGTTTGATACAGTCTGTGAGAGCATGGACCTAAAGGTAAACGTGAACAAAACTAAGATTGTGGGTGTTCAATCGAGAAGGTGGAAAGGAGAGTAGAGTATTTACTCTGCAAGACGAAATTGTGGAGCAAGTGGACGAGCTGGGTAGAATGTTTACTGCAGATGGTACAATGGAGGGCGAGATTGGACGAAAGGTCAATGCTGGAAGGAAAATGATTGGAAGTATTTGGACGATAATGAGAAACGAAAGCATGAGCCTATGATAAAGGAAAGAAAGATAAGGAGTTTTAAAAATAAAAGGGCATGTCAGAGACAATGTATGAATATTGCGCAACCTAGGGAGGTATGCGGAGATAGGAAAGCATGGAGAAAGATTGAGAATGAAAATGAATAAGAAGCTGGGATTATTTTGCCTACCCCGCAAGAGAAGGTTAAGTTAAGTTATATTAATATTAGTTAGAGATAAGCGTTCTGAAGTATTCAAAAATAAAATTTAAAACCCGATCGATATAATTAAGAGAGCCTGAAATTAACAAAATATTTAATAATTAACACCGTTATTACAAATTAATTTATTTCTTAGAAAATTGTATTGTTAAATAACATTTTCGATATAAATAAGTAAGGTTAAACCTGCAATAATTTCAATCATATGAACGAGGTAAACAACTGCAATAAAAATTGTAATATCGTTCCCATTGTGTAACATATGTGTAAGAAGCAACCAAATTCTGTAAATTTTGAGTTATAACTAGACAAAAGTGTCCATAACTATTAATTAAAACAGTCTGAATTTTTTGCTATTAGAAACCAGCAAAATTTTATATCAATCGTTCCGTTATTTCGCAAATAATAATTTTAGAATGACGAAATAGGTAGTAATTTATTAATTGATTTAATATTAATTAAAACAACTTGTTACGCTGCTGTCTCATCATGGGTAACCTAGGAATACCAAACGCCCCACTTTTAATATTTTGTATTCTATATAGACGAGTGCCACGGCCAAATGATTACCTTTAATTCTCACTGCGTTGAGTATACAGATCGAAGCTGCATTTTTAATGAGTATTAGGTAAAGATTAGTTAAAATTGATTAAAGTATAGATACTTGCTCTATAAGTACATATTTTTTGATACAAAGTAGTACAGCTTTGCTGCTGATCATTGGTGAAGGATTTTGTTTGTCAAGGGGACCTGTGACCTTTGTCAGCTTCCGTATCCTCCGTCTGTTCACCTTAACTTTGTTTTAGGTACATCTTGTACCACAGGATTAGACCCTGAATTTTATCCTGCACTGAGAGACCTGGTGCAGCCGGAGGGGGGTTTATTAGGGGCTGTTTTGGTTTTTATGAAATATTTATAAAACAGCATATTTCAAAGATATAAAAATACCCAGATATAGATAAACATATCGATGTTCTACGCAATTTTTTGATACGACGCCTAATTTAACTGCACAAAGATTCGTAAGGTAGAGTTTAAGTATTCAAATTTTTTCAATATCTGAATAACGATTAATTTTATAAGAAAAAGTGGACATATTGTTTAAAGAAATGAAATTTTACATAACTTTTATTTATGAAGTTTCTTAATATAGCTTAAGATAGGTCTCAAAATTAATTAAATACGAACGAAAATGTCTATTAATCTCTATCTGACATGAAGTTTTAAACGTCATTCTGACATAGATTATTGTTTTATTTTTACAATGTTGCTTGTTTTCGTTATGAACATATAAAAAGAGAGGTTATATGGTTATTCTAAATTATAAGTAATAGTTATTTTTAGTACAAGTGAGCAAAGGCGCTATTTACTCTTGAGCTCGCGATTTAAACACACGAGCGATCATAGCGAGCTAGTGTTTCATTTAGAGCGAGAGGAGCACAACTGCCTTTGCTCAACAGTGATAAATATAGTTTTTTCCACAATCATATCAATTATTTAGCAGTTCAATAACTGGCTCTTGTAACTTGTACTGTGATAGATTTATTACAATTATTGAAGATGCGCTGATGTCATCTTGCATGTGACAGTGACGTACACATTCTGTCAAAATACGGACGTAAAAACTGAGAAAGGTAAAGAATCTCAGCCCATAATTTCGTTAAATATTTAACATTAGTATGCGTTTTAAACATTACACGAAACTGAATACACTAACTGTTTAGTATGGTGTAGTTATGGCGAAAGGTCAAAACAGATATAGTATGATTTACAAAGCAACCGCAGGCATAGTAAACGATCAACAAATTTTGGTCATTAGAGATTAAACACCCGTTTTGCTCAGTAAAAATAGACAAAAAAACAAGTTCTTCTCATAACCTTTTTGTGGTGTGTCATAGTTTGTCGATTTACTTCTATCACATTAAGTTAATAGGGATGCAAAAAACGTCACGTCGACTCTTAATTTTTGGGATGACACTACTTTCAAACAGTGACACATCGAGAAAAGTACACGTCATTGTTTTCATATTTTAAACTGTTTATCCACATATTTTAAAAATGGAAATTCATTTTTTTTTATTTATTCATTTAGATTACTAAATATATGCACGATACAACGAAAAGGAGCAAGCGCACATAACTACTTGCGTACTTTACGTTAGAAAAAGAGGGTGGAAAATCGTTATTACCTTTTACTGATGTAAGTAAGTAAGTGTGACATAATATATCATATAAATTTTAGTAATTTTCAATCTGATATACTATGTATCTAATATACGTACTTTTAAGGTGTTTTAGCGTGTTTCTGAGACATTGGGGATATCTCTGCCTACCGTAGGGCGATTGGCAAATCAAGGCATTCAAAGTGATTATGAGTATGCCACTAAGATGTGCGAATCCGTATGTGTCAGCCGTGGCCCTAGTCTTCGGGATAAATATGAACACGCTATCAGGAGGCATACATACAGCATATTTAGTAAAGGTATAAAATAAATGTACACATTGAAATTGTATTCTAAGTATGGGCTGGACATTTTCGTTGTGGACTAAAAATTCAGATCACTAATAAATAACTGAGGTCGAATTGTGACAAAAGCCGAAAAACACCACCTGGTGGTTAAACGGGAAAATTCCTGAACGTTCCAAAGTTAATTTTATTTTTAAAATTATTTAAAACTGTCGATATAGATTGTTGGAATATTTTGATTTAAATATAAAGTTGTCGACTTGTTATTGAATTTACATTTGAAATAAGTATAATATAATAAATAAAGAATAAATTTATCTACTGCTTCACTGGCTAGAGTTATGAAGAAACTAAAATTCACATGGCGACATTGTACAGTTTCCAATAGAAAATATCTTATAGAACAATCAAAGATTATGTTTTCTAAGCGATTTTAAAAGAGATAAAACTGATCCTTACTCTCTACGCCTGTTGTTTGGATGGAACATGGATATTTAGCAATGGGGGTTTCCGCAGGAGCTGGCAGACCGGTAGTGCTAAGGCATTTAGAAAGAACAGTGGTGAAGGTGTACGGTACATAGTTCTTCATGCAAGCTCTGAAAATGAATTCATTAATGATTGTAGCTTAATTTTTAAAAGTGGAAGCTATTCTGGTGACTACTATGAATAGTTATAATTTTAAAAAGTGGTTTAAACATCAGTTTTTGCCAAATTTAGAAAAACCATGGTTAATCATAATGTACAATGCATCATACCATTGTCTATCATGAAATTTGAACTATTAGAAATTGTGAAGAAACATTTACCGCATAAAGTGTACAAGTACATATTAGGATATATAATTTAAACATCTCTTATAGTTGTATTCTGTTTTACAGATTAGATAGATTAGCCTTTCAGCATTGTCATCGTGAGTAGAAGACAGGCACCTTGGCCGCCATCTTGGATTTTCTGTGGAAAACCCACCTTTCACTTTTTTATACGCCCACGTGGAGATCGTATTTTTTCACCCCTATGGCTTCTTTTCGGAGGCCTTTTTCAACCCTTGATGGAATTTTTATCCCTAATTACGGCCTTTTTGTTTTTACTCGTCCACGTGTGAGACCGTGATTTTTCTACCCCTATGGTTTCTTTTCGGAGGCCTTTTTCAACCCTTCATAGCATTTTCATTCCTAATTAGAGTCTTTTTGACAGCAATTTTTGTACTTGTTCACGTGAGGGGCATATGCAGGTCTTGGGTTTGGTCTTGGACTTGGGGGTTGGTCTTGGACCTGAAGTTGGTCTTAGGGTTATTTTTGATGGACAGCTTTAACCCTAATTAAATATATATATATATATATATATATATATATATATATATATATATATATATATCTAAACAGGCACAAGCTACCGTCTTAGAAGAAAATACCTCAGCCATAAAAAAGGAGTTTAGATTTATAAACATGCCCCTAGGGAAGATATTAGAGTGTGGTTAGGTCAATACTTCAAACTTCCCTCGAAGATAACCGATTCTACCCGAGCCTTGACGAGTGCGCCAGCGCACAAGACCCTAGGCTAGCAGGGTTCTCGTTTCTCGTGTGTTTCGCTCTTTAAAGTGTAACTGTCATCGAGTGAGCATTATTATGATGTATTCTCCTGCTTATGAGCCAACATCAGCGGACATTAGAGATTTTACTGACTTGTTAATAAACTATTACAACATAACCGTTCAAGATAATAATGGAAATGATGATGTGGATGAGCTAAATCTATCTCACAACCAAGGTGATGGTAATGATTCACAAAAGAGTAAGAAGAGCGATGAGGTAGAGGTGAAGGACGAATCTCAAAATCATGATGATGATAGCGACGAATCACGGTTCAAGAAGAAGAAGAAGACCGATAAAGGTTGTTACTAAATAAAAATGAAGTATTTTTGTTTATAATAATAATAATATATTTTCAAACGCTAAGCTTTCCTTCAATTTTGTCAATAAACTTGTTTTTTCTAACGGTACTCCCCCGTCTTGATTCATGTTTGCAGCTTTACGAGTTTTCGCGTTAGCGTGTTTTTTGCTGGCGTATTTTCGCGTTAGCGTGTTTGCGTTTTTTGTGTTGGTGTGCTTTGTATGTTTTTGCGTTTGCGTGTTTTCGCGCGCGCGCGTTTGTTGTGTGTAGTGTGTGTGTGTGTGTGTGTGTGTGTGTGTGTGTGCGTGCGTGCGTCCGTGCGTGCTTGCGTGTGTGCGTGCGTGCTAAAACAATGATAGTCGATTGTATGTAGTTGTAGGCAATATTGTGTTGACTAAAAACCATAATTGGAAACGCTGCTTGCTATGCCCAGTCCGTGGAGTTATGTTTAGTTAGATTTTTGACAGATGTATTTATGATAGGATCAGGCTTGCATGTAAAATAATCTATAGGTGAAACTAGCCAGCTAACGTGTTTTGCTGCTACACGCATCACAGTATTGAAGATTCTGTTTATGTATTAGAAAATGTACTACAGTATCGAAACAGAATGCAGATAAAATTGAAGGAAATGAATACGGTACAGCTTCTGCGAACGAACTGAAATATTTGAAGAGTGTGCAGCATTTCCAGAGCCGTGTTGAAACCAGTTAATTTAGGGATAACCTCATGCCCATGTAATAATAATAATAATAATAATAGTGTCTGATTGTATCTCAAAATCTCGATGATGGTGATGCTCTCTATGAAATTTCAAAAAAATTAGATTACGTTATTTCAGATTAGAAATTTTAAAGCGTTTAGTTAAAATTGCTATTAATCTCAACTGATAAAAATCCATATAACGTGAAGTACATGTGCGTGCGTGCGTGCGTACGTGTGCGCGTTTGTGCGTGCGTGCGTGCTTGCGTGTGTGCGTGCGTGTGCTCAAAAATTCAATTATTTAAAGTAATTTTTACGTTAGCAAAATTTTTAAAATATTTGTAAGTGTTTTGAATGTAAATTTTATAAGTACAATATAATTGCTAAATACGAGTATCAGTAATCAGGTTTTGTGTATTACTTTCTAAATTAGTGAATGATCGGAATGCAATAGCCATTCATAAAACCTGCTTTGGAGAGACGTCATGTGGACACGTTGTATAAAAAAAATATTTCAGTTGAACATATGGTTATCATTATTAGAACAACTGAAGGAAAAAACACTTCTAAAGGTAAGCGTATTATTTTTAATATATATATATATATATATATATATATATATATATATATTTTTTTTAACTGATATTGATAACAAAATGTCGATAAAGATTTTTAAAATGTATTATTACTCTTATAGGATGACGTCATAAGATCAGCTCTACAAATAGTTGGTACGTATTCGTGGATTTTAAACTTGTAGTTATTGTTAATTCGCGTATAATAATAAAACCATTAAAACCTTTTGCCTTTTATTTCCATTATATCAGTTTGATATTCTTAAAAACATGTTAATTTAATTTAACTCTATGTTATATATAAGTAATTATTACTTTCCAGTCTTTTTAATGGGGTTTTTAAAACTGTTAATGAACACGTTACTATGAAACAATTTTGTGTGTATGTAATTGAACATGCAAATAAATCAGATATAATTTTCCGAATGTATGGGTGGTGCCTGTTTAGAAGGAGAGAATCTGCCTATATATATATATATATATATATATATATATATATATATATATATAACTGTAAGACATAATTACGGTTGATTGATTGATATTGATCTGGTTGATTTGATCGAGCATGATTTGTTTGAGATTGATTGATTAATTAATTAATTGATTTGTTTGTGTGTGCGTGTGTGTGTGTGTGTGTGTGTGTGTGTGTGAGAGAGAGAGAGAGAGAGAGAGAGAGAGAGAAAGGGAGAGAGGGTGAGAGAGAAACGAGATAGAGCAAGAGAGAGGTGTGCATTATCAACTTCTACTATAGAAAATGTTTATTAGCCTATACGCCACTAGATGACGCTAAAATCATTTTTAACTCAAAGGGGCCAGGGCGCAGACCCTGATAAAAATCCTGTCTTACAAGGCTAGGGCCTCCTTATTAGAATACAATTTTGTATGACGGGCGAAGGCCTACAGCTGTAAGATTAAGTTAGAACCCATACAATTGCACCAAGGGGGCCACGATAGGGCTAAGCTCTGCACTTGTCTTATAAGGTTAGGGTCCCCATACCAACTCCAGCCAGGGTGAAGGCCGAGAACAAGTTGCGAAGCCCTACACGTGTCTTACAAGAACTCCTTATTAGAAATACAACGTATAAATAAATTTCTCGTATAGGTAAAAAATCGTCCGAACGTACCCAATAGCATATGACCATTTCAAAACAATAGGATCGATAATTTTAATAATAATATATTATTAGGGTAATAATGTAATTTCCAACATTGCATGCGTGTGCGTTTGCCTAACCTCCAGGGGTACTGCTCTTAATACAACCAAAAGGACCTTAATTAGGGTTAAAGCTGTCCATCAAAAATAACCCTAAGACCAACTCCAGGTCCAAGACCAACCCCCAAGTCCAAGACCAAACCCAAGAACTGCATATGCTCCTCACGTGAGCAAGAACAAAAATTGCTGTCAAAGACTCTAATTAGGGATGAAAATTCCATCAAGGGTTGAAAAAGGCCTCTGAAAAGAAACCATAGGGGTAGAAAAAACACGGTCTCACACGTGGGCGAGTAAAAACAAGAAGGCCGTATTTAGGGATGAAAATTCCATCAAGGGTTGAAAAAGGCCTCCGAAAAGAAACCATAGGGGTGAAAAAATACGATCCCTACGTGGGCGTATAAAAAAGTGAAAGGTGGGTTTTCCCCAGAAAATCCAAGATGGCGGCCAAGGTGCCCGTCTTCTACTATCGCGCCTTGAGACTGCCGCCTTATCACTGTCACTTCAATCGAATAGAATATGTTTGGTCTGAGTGTAAGAGGTATTATGATGCTAAAATAACTTCTGCAGAACGTGTCACTGCAGATACCGTACTTAGAATATGAAAGCAAGCAGGTAAAATGAAAGTTTTGTATTATGCTGGTTATTATTATAATACTGTTAAATTGTAGGTTACAACACCATAGTGGAACAAATATGTAAAACATATTAAAAATGTTATACTGGGAGACAGCAAAAATTATTGATGCCAGTAACATTCCTCCAGTCGTTATCGATTTAAATGAATCAGATAATCAGTCAGATTGTGACTTATGTAAGATATTGAATTTACTGACGAGTAAAATGGCGGATTTTTAATTGGCAGTACAGTTTAGTATAAAATTCGATATAATTTACTAGATTAATAACCGAGCTGGTAGCGTAGTGGTGAAACGACCTGCTTAGCTTTCAGGAGGTAATGGATTCGATTCCCGTTACCGTCTACCTTGCCTGAGATTTTTTCAGGGGGTTTTCCTCATACACATGTTGCGGCATCGTCACTGCGTATATGCACACCATGTGCGGCTACTTAGGCGAATGCTGAGGTAGTATTTTCCCCCTCAGAACCCTAACTCTGTTCCTTCCGATCCTATCCTGATCACACCCATCCTTAATCCCACCATGCATATATACGTAATGTATGAATGTATGCTGGGAATCCATGATTGTGGCTGAAGGAGCTCGGAAGGATCGAGCAGCCCGTCCTCCTCCTTGGGGAGGGAATGAAATACGTGGCTTTTTCCTTTTTTCCTACTAGATTAATATAGTTATTATTTACTTAAATTTTTGTATTGTATTATTGTATTTTTATGTATATTGTTGAATCAATTTGTATTTTTTTATTTTTCTATTGAGAATAAACGAATTATTATTACTAATAAATATATGTTCTTCAACACCACTACTATTACTAATAAAACACTACTTAATTTTTAACTATAATTGAACAAATGTCTTAACTGTTCACTTTTTTATTTAAATATTTTGATAATTACATACCTATATACTTTATTATTCTCTTTAAATATTACAGCTATTAATTTCATAGCCTTTTTGTATTTGGCTGAATACGATACTGGCAACGACTAAAATTTTATAAACTGGCACGCATTAAGTTTCGATATGCTGAAAACGGGATATCACAATTGATGACGTACATCAAAAAGGTTGTGAGACGAACTATAGTCGCGATGTACCTGTAAATAAGAAAATAGCTAATTATAAAACAATATTTTATTACTTTTCTTTAGAAATTTATGAAATATTAATTTTCATGAGCAGTTCAAATTTTGGTAAAGCTAGTTGCTAGTTTCTTGTTCCATTATTTGTTGAGTTGGTGACCACACTGTCAAACAATATTATTTTTATATATTTAATTATTCTATATTTAATGTTATCTTTGTTGTATTGTCTATTACACTTTTGTCGTTTTGTTTTAGCACCAAAGTGCAGTCAACACTGGAAAAAATTTCAGAGGTAGCTAGTCAAAATATAAAGCTAAATTAAGAACAAAATCAGGACAATCTAGAAAAATGTCAAAGAATATTGGTACGATGATTAAAAATACAATTCAACATACTATTTAATACATAAATATGTATATATAACATCCTGAAATATAAGAATAGTAAATATGACCGACTCCGCCTTCGTGTCACACGCCAAGAGTGCCCGCATCAGAATAGAATGCCGGTTTCTTCCCTTCCTACGTCCTCCGGTCTCGCTTTCCCCTCCAATCTCTTTTCCCGTGTAACAGTTTTATCTGGCACCGTACCTTCTTTTCTTGGACTCTTTCAAGAAATATCGTAAAACCAAAGGTTACACAGATTACGATATTGAAGATGATTCAATAGGTGGGATGGTAGAGGATACTGAGAAAGATGGTAATTACGATTCGGTGTTTTTTCTGTAAATGATGAGCAAAATTTTATTCAGCCAGGCGGTTCCATTAAAAGTGATTACAGGAAGATAAAGAAGACTTCAGGAGCTACCGCCGTCGTTCCCACAATCAATGATGCAATGTAAACACTTTTCAGTACTTCGAAAAAAAGGAATCGCTAATGGAAATGAAAAACTCATCAAACAATATAACTTCTGAACCTCCTGACCCTGATAAGAAGGGTTTTCAGTGTTTTAGCAGATATGAAAAATATGAATGATAACCAAAAACATCAGTTCAAAATAGGATTTTAAAGTCGGCAGACCAAATTCTTACCTCGACATATAATCATAGTTCTCAACGAAATGCTATTAATCCTACACATATTATTTCCAATGAAAACAATTTACAACTAGAACTCAACATGAACGAATTTATTCCACACGATAATAATTAATTAATACCTGTTGAATACTATTTTATATCATATTTTTTTTCAGAAATAAATACTTTTTTTCAATAAAACTCTTTTTTTAATTACCTTAACGTTATTAACAATCGTTCCACGGAGCTTACTGGCCCTCTCCAATGTGTGTTTCTCTTTTAAAGGTCATCCTTAACTAAACTTAAAATGTTGTACTAGCATTCTTGAGACATTCAGTAATAATTTTGAAAAGGATCTGGGTACAAGTTTAGCTCCTGCATTACGTTGAATGCCCCTCCAGTTTTCCTTTTGTCTAACCACTGGATGCACCCAAAACCTCCTCCTCGGTATTTGCATATTGGCTAAATTCATTAGATCCAACCCATCCTCGTCATCATCCGAGGAAGAAAACATTGTCCTAGACTGTTTGTAGTGAACTGCATCATTTGACCGCTATACATGTGTGTATTAAACGCACCACGTCCGATCCACGTCAGCACCACGCCAATTCCATGCGCCACTTGTGTGTGAATTGGGCCTTCTAAGAAGACATGCGACACACAGGAAAAATATTATTTCTGCAGAACAAGAGTAAGGCGAGGTCACGGGTAAAAAGATAGTGATTTAAATCATTATTTTTAATGTCAATAGGTATTTGTTTATTTAAAGTTAGGTACTAAAAGTTCCACAATGCCATTTCTTTATGTGGCGTAAAAATTAACCTTTAAAGGATTATCCTAAATAATGAATAAAGCACGATTTCTAGCTTCTTGGTAGTACACTACAATTATACCTATGGCTAACGACACTATTAAAGGTTCACGTGTTTGTAAAATTAAGTTAAACTTAAATACCAGTAACCATATCAACACTTCGTGTACTCTCAAATGGACATGTGCAAAATTATTGCAACGAAAATAATAAATAACACATTTACACCAGACGTGTGGTAATGTGTGCGATTTAATTAAATCATTCCAATCTGTCTGGATTGAACATTAGGTTTATCTCTTAGATAATGCAATCAATTATAGTAGTTGAAATGTTGACAGAAACAACATTCGTATCAGGTTTTAAGATATTTTATAAAAAAACGGATATAAAAAAAAAGGTTGACGAATTCAATGTTCTCGTTACTTATTATCACTATACACGTATGTACAGTATTGAAATTAGAAAATTTCTAATAAATTGTATGCAATGCAGATCGGACAATGAAATTGTTTTCATGAGATTGATCTCGTCTGATTTGGTAAACTTGAATTTAGGACATCCATCCTGTCTGATACGTTATCTAATACTCCTACTTCTGAAGGCGTCCTAAACTGTTGTAACTTAAATTTATCATGAAAGTTACATCATTAAATATAATGATTACATTTAATAGAACAACGTGATAAACTGACTTACATAAAATCCCAAGCATTATATAGATTTAAATGCTATTAAGATTATTATGATATCTGTTATCACCAGAGAGATCTAAGACGGACCCAAAATTTGGGTAGCTACACATTTATACTCTGTGACATAAAAATGCAACACCAAGATGGCGTTGGAATTTTTGGACCAAACTTGGCAGAAAGTTTTAATTAGTCAAATGCAGTAATTTATTAAAATTTCATTCAAAATAATCCAGTAGCCATGGAAAATTCGACGTTTTACTTGTTGTAACAATCGAAACTGTCGGGTATACTTCTTGAAAGATTAAGTCGATTTAGGTATTGTTTTTGGTTGCAATTCTTTTGCTTTTGTGTTCTTGTTTGCATTTTGGGCTGCGATTATGGCTAGAGTGCGGCAACGTCAGAATTATCGGCAACTGAGTGAATTCGACATAGATCGCATCATTAGCTTACGTGAAGGTGGTTTGTCATTCAGAGAAATTGCTAATCGTCTTAACCGTAATCAATCCTCTGTAGTACGGTGTTATCAAGCATGGTCTAGAAAAGGTCAAGAACGTCGTAGAAGAGGAATAGCCGACCACATCTTGCGCTTCCGCTGACGGCTCGTCATCGACAGCAACGTTTGGAGTGGTGTGCCTTGCGACTGGATTGGGACGTGGAATGACATAGGGTGGTCTTTAGTGACGAATCCCGATTCTGCTTGGGAATGCACGATGGTCCCATGAGGGTCAGACGTAGATGTGGAGAACC
Organism: Vesta saturnalis; assembly: GCA_036346205.1. Taxonomy (NCBI): domain Eukaryota; kingdom Metazoa; phylum Arthropoda; class Insecta; order Coleoptera; family Lampyridae; genus Vesta; species Vesta saturnalis. Next base: position 216,715 of record JARFJB010002230.1, on the reverse strand, counting down.
TCGCAATGTGCAGTTTTCTGTTGAGCGGCATGTGCACCACACTGTGGGGGTTATAGTATGGGGTGTTATTGTTTATGGAAGCAGGTCTCAGTTGGTATTCATCCGAGGCAATATGAATGTCCACCGATATGTTGATGAAGTGGTAGAACCCCATACCCTTTCATTCGTCTAGGAGCTGGAGGCCCTATTTTCCAACAGGATAATGTCCGTCTCCATATTGCAAGGCATTCTATGGACCGCTTAGAAGAGGCTAACGTCAATATCTTGCCTTGGCCACCCAGATCTCCCGACTTTTCGCCCATCGAACATGTGTGGGACATGATGGGTAGAAGACTCAAGCAATTATCCAATCCTCCACAGACACTAGAAGCTCTCCGGCATGAATTACAGATTGCCTGGGATGCAATACCTCAGGAAGAAATCGACCACCTGTTGGAATCCATGCCAAGAAGGGTGCGGGAGTATGAATCTAATAAGGGTGGTCCAACACATTATTAATAAAATGCCTTTATCTTTGTTTAATTTCTTTGCAATTTTAATCAACTACTACATTTGACTAGTTAAACATTTCTGCCTAGTTTGGTCCAAAAATTCCAACACCATCTTGGTGATGCGTTTTTTATGTCACAGAGTATTTTTGTTTACTTTAATGTAGCAGTTCCAACCCGCGTTATTTCTATTGTGGCGAATAAAAAAATAAGCATTATTAGTAATATGCCCTTCTGCACGTTCATGAAATAATGAATTAAAAAAAATAAGTACAAAATATTTTCCAGCTTCTAACGATAAGTATAGTCTCTGATATAATGAATTAAAGAACTCATTATTGTAAAATATACGAAGTGAAGTACCAGATAATAGGTAAATCGTATATGTAGGTGCCTACTCTCTGCGGTGTTAGGGGTGACATTTTTAATTTGGGTAATTAAAATATGCATGTCTAAGCCCAAATATCACCAAATTGATGTCTTTAACTAGATTTCTTCACATTATTCTTGGTTCTATGTCGGTACACTCTCGAAGGAATTTTAAAGAGCCAGAACATCGCGTGGTTGACGAACCTGACACAACGAACCTCGACATATGTGTGGTGTAACGCAAAAATGTCGCTATTCGTGGTATGAAGGTATAAAGGTCGTGCGATTCATTCGGTGTTGTAATCGTGTTTATGTGTATGCACCGAACAGTGTTGATCGTTATATTGTAGATCTGGTTCTTGACGTGACGATTTAAAGGCCTTTTTAAGTTTACGGGATGCGCCATCTTATTTCTGTGACTTTGCGGTGTTCGTCATCAACGATATTCTGATACACGAAATCTTTATTTATACCTAATTTTGTTAGGAATACGGCCAAACGCATTGCTTCGATGGGCAAGAAATATCTTTTATTGTATTTTGGCTAAAAATAGTATACAGCAATCTCATTCCCTCGACGGGCAAGAACTAAATGTTATGATTTTTCAGTGAGGTTTATCATTTGTGATCAATGATGTCGAAAACATTTACTTAAACTCTAATTTCATTGACGTAATGGTCAAACCTATTATCGTTTGGAAAGCGTTCAAACGAACGACCTCGATGCGCAATAATTAAATTTAATGATTACATGGTGTTTGTAATCATTTGAGACTTAACATACCCAAAAACCTTCTTTAGGTATCAATTTCGTTGGGAAAACGGCTAAACGCATTGCATAGAAACAGTTTTATAGTTCTACGGTGTCAATAATTATTAGGGGCCGGTGATGACCAAAACTTTTATTAGACACCAATTGCCTTGATAACACAGCAAACAAATTGTCTCGATAGGTAAGAACAAAATTTTACGGTTGTAGTATATAGACCTTAAACATATCGATTAATTATGTTCTGTGCAATTTTATAAAAAAAATGCCTAAGGTGGAATTTGTGTTAGTTCAAATTTTTTCATTATCTCAATAACGATTAATTTTATAAGAAAAAGTGTAGACGTATTTTTTAAAATAAATAAAAATAATAATAAAAATAAATGTAAAAATGTATTTATGCCTTAGGGCCGGTTGTTCAATGGTGGTTTAAGTCCCTTTAAACGTCGTTAATCCATAGTTTAAACTGCACTTGTTTGTTGTTCAATTACTTTACTTAAACCATCGATTGCAACCGTTAAGCGCGTTAAACGAAAAACTTAACCTCAAAAAGTGTGTTTATTTGTGACAGAATAACGTTTAACGTGCTTAATAAAGATGGGTTATTACAATTATTTAGAGGAACCTTTCAGCGAAGACGAGGATTTTTTGGAATTAGTTGATATTGATATTAATTGTAACAAGATAAATTAAACAGTTTAATTAAACGTACCTTCTCTTATTTTACAACTGTAAACAATAGAAAGCACGTGAAAGTATCTAACCGGGAACATATAACCTTAAAACACACTGAATCACTCGAACGACAACGGCAAAATGACATATGCTGAATCTAGTTACATTTTAGTGTATTCTGTTGATGTTTGACTGCTGCAGTGATTTTGTCACTGCCAACCTACATTAAACGTGGAATAACTAAACTGCAGCTTAATTGAAATTGAACAACGCTCGAAAGTTTAAACCACGGATTAGCATAACTGCCGATTACTTAAACGATCGTTTAAACCACTATTGCACAACCGGCCCTAATAGTTATTTACCTAAATAGCACTTTGCAGTACAACCGCACGGAGTGCTGCATTTAGTGCGAATTCGGGAAAATATATTCCGAACAAGTTAGTTACAAAGTTTTTTGTAACGAATAAATTAATAAAATTAAAACAAATAATTTTACATTGTTTGGTTTTTTATTCTAAATGGATTGGTAGCATAGCCGGAATTGTAATATTGCATTGTTGATATGGTTGCAGGTCAATAAAAATTCAAACGTTGTCGCCATTTTCTTAAAAATTATTTTTGTTCAATTTGTGAAAAATGGGCGATTCCGAAGAAATTATATCAAAATATTGCCTTGTCGCGTCCGTTATATCAGCAGCATTTCAATTCTGCTACCAACTATACAACGTAATTACCCTAATTTCTATTGGAAAGTAAAAAACACCACAGTGCGGGATAACAAGTTTTCAGTGCATCGGGAGTAACCGGGAAATACCTATTGTAAAGCAATGAGTACAAAAAGTAATTTTCACGAATCTAATATTAATACTGAGGACGCCGATGTTGTCAGATTGTGAAAAATAACAGTTTGACAACTGTCAAATCTCAGCTGCAGGTGTTAAGTTTATTTGATCACAATAATAAAATTTAAGTTTTATAGTTCTTTTTGAATGTGTTATTGATGTTGTCTCACGAGAATATTATATTGAGTTATTTCTTTATGATACTTCCAATTATACAGTATTAAAACTTATACATCTATAGTCACGGAACTAAATAAATAAAATATGTTGTTTATTATATTTACTAGAAATTATACAAACATTAATGACAATTATTTCAAGAATAGAAATAAATTAATGTGAAAAATCTGAATCTTCAAATTCATAATCTCCACTGCTGTCACTATATTCATCGTTCAAATTAATTATTTAATTAAATTTTATTGGTGCAATAGCTTTCGAGATTCATCCACCATCTGTTAATATCTGCATTTGTGTCTCGTATACAATTGGATCACTCTTCGGGAATGGTTGCTGCTAATGATTCTTTCCATAAGTTCATACAATTTTCTATAGTTCCACTTTGTGCTTGTGAATTATAATACCTTTTAGAAATGCCCCAGACAACTTCGATTGCATTAACAATGCAATCGAAGCATATATATATATATATATATATATATATATATATATATATATATATATATTGTGTCTAACATATCGTTGACATAAATCTTTTCAAGTTTGTTACTGAAATCTAACAATCCAGATGTCATCTATACTACTACTGCAAATAATATTACTCTTGAACTTTTGTAAAAGCTGTGGTTTTAACAGATGTCTCAAAAGAAATTTTATTGTTAATTAACCAGTCCTGAATTTCTTTCTTTGTGCTTGCACTAGTGGGAGGCTCGTTCATGACTGTACTGTGATAGGATGCACTGTCCATTATAATAACAGATGGCTCCTTTAAATTTTTAAGTAGTTGTTCCTTAAACCACCGCAGGAAATGTTTGCTATTCATTTCACGCAAATTCATTACAAATAATACATACTTTCTTTGTACATATCGCATATCACATAATGGGAGGAACATCAATTACTTGTTTTTCGTTGCTTCTTTGGACTAGAAATTATGCTACCCATTTTCGCAGATGACGATAGTCGATTTACGGTAGACAAGTTGACATCTAAACATTTGCCACACGTTGTAACAACAGTGTTTTAGTTATTTACAAAATAACAAAGTGTTAATCTTTACTTCTCTCATACACTGCAAAGGCAGTAATGTGCTCCGTTTTTACGCTTTTTCTCAAAATAATTAATCAAGGAAAGAACCTTCGCTTGATATCTCAAAGGTTTCGGATTTTTTCCCGAAAGTTGGTTCCAACAAAGGAATAGTTTTGAAAAAAAACTATTTTGGCAAAACACAACACACGTCGTAATCGTTTTATAACACAAATTTGAGACAGTACTACAAACGCTGACATAATATCAGAAAATATGTGTCATGTCAAATGTTTAATGTCAGAAATGCTTAATAACACCAGACAGAATTGCCAATAGAAATCAGTTCGATCTGCAGTCTCTCGTGCATACTAGGCAGGTTGTAAAGGTGGTAATGAAACAAAGTTAGTTATGACACAACTGCTCTGAAATTGGTATTATCCTTGTTAGGACTGTTTACCGCTACGTCATCACATACAATCATGTGGTGTAATATGAAAAACATGAGTCAATCATGTTCGTTATAATAAATTCTAATTAGATCTGCCGAGATGGCAGTATTTAAAGCTACAGAATTCCAAAATACAATTACTTATTTATTGTGATTTATTTTATAAAAATTAGAACTGATTTAAAGTGTGTAAATAATGATGATTAGATGAAGTAAATGTAGGAAATGAGGAAACAGTCAAAGGATAAACAAACATATGGAGGTTATGAAGTATTACTCAAATGTGAATTAAATTCATATGCATATAAAACAAATAGATTTCGCGGTTAAAGGTTTACTCTTTCTACTACATTTGCTTATTCAATACCGTATGTCGATTTTGTCAAATGTACTATGAATGTTCAACATCCTTATTTAATTCACTGTTTTATATCAGAAGACAGTAGGTATAAAGCAGTTGGATAGCTAAATTCATAAATTAATGACGTAGCGGTAAACACTCCTGGCGAGGATAATATATTAATCTTTATCTGACATGAAGTTTTAAACGTCATTCTGACATAGATTATTGTTTTTGTTTTTACAATGTTGTCTGTTTTCGTTATGAACGTATAAAAAAAGAGGTTGCATAGGTTATCCTAAAAAAATTGAAATTAGAATTATTTCATTTCTTTTAATTTAAGTTAGCACCTAGATGTCCGTCTGTCATGAAGTTTTAAACGCTGCTTGACATAGATTATTGTTTTTTTTGCAATGTTGCCTATTTTCGTAATGAACTTCTTATAAAAGAGGTAATTATCTTTAAAAATGTTATTAAAATTATTTCATTTCTTTTAATTCTCATTTTGTAGGTTGGAAGGTCGTGTGGTGTTCCACACCAGAAATTTTAATAATTGGACAATAGTGCCTTTAATTATTTTTAAATTTTAATAAGATTGTTAAAAATTTTAAATCTAATAAAGACATTTGTTCTGATTATGCTGGCATTCAAGATTTGCCCCTTTTTTAAACATTACAATTCGTTGAATTATGATTAAATTAACCATTTAAGTTGGACATAAAAAAATTTCACTATTAATTGTTAAATAATGTATTTCAAATGCATTGCTATTAATGACAACAACATTTCATAAAGATCTGAGATAAACTGTACAAAACTGCAATATCTACTTTACAGATTTAGAGAAACAACACATACAATACCCATAAGCACTAAAACTATATGGTCTCTTAAAAATCCACAAACCACGTGTGCCTATTAGATCAGTTGTTTCTTACATCCAAGCACCTAATCATATTTTAGTAAATGAACTAAACCACGTAATAACAAATAATGTAAAGTAAACATTAAAACATTCTATTAAGAATTCTTTAGAATTCATTAATAAACTACAAAACAGGTTACTACTACACAATATGTTTGTAAGTTTTGAAGTTACTAGTATGTTTTCTAAAATAGCCCCTCAAGAATGTATGCGTTCATTAAGTAATTTTCGTTTGTTTGTTGTTAATCAATATTATTTAATATTCAATAACAAGATTTATTAAAAAAAAATGGTTTACCTATGGGCAGTCCAATTTCACTCATTTTATCTTTATAGATAATTTAGTAGATCAAATTTTTTGAAATAATGTTACTGATAAGATAGTACTTTGGTTTCGTTGTTGATATTTTAGCATGCGTTTAATTAATTTTATTTAATGTAATTAATATTAACAATGTTAATCCTAACGTAACATTTACACTAGAGAAAGGATAAAATAGAGCCATTAAATTTGTAAACTTAAACATAAAAATTAAATCATAGAATAAGTTTGAGTTCTCCATATTCAGAAAACCTACACATACAGACATTACAATTCCAAACGATTCATATCACCAAAACACACATAAGTTAGCTACATATAGATCATTATCAATGTCATTACCCTTAAACCAAACAAATTTCAATAAAGAAATATCAATTATAAAACAAATTGCATAAGCAAATGGTTATACTTCAAATATAATCGACACTTTAGTTTAAAATCAAGAGTAAAAATTTTCTATCAAAAACATTTACCAGTTAAGACGGAACCGCCAGAAAATAAACTCATATCAATTACGTACTTTGGAAAAATATCACAAATAAACAAAAGTACAAAGTAGTTTCCAAAATGAATGTCAATGGTCTTAAATGTTTATTTAATGCCAAAGATTCAACTAGACATTTTGAAGTCTTGTATTTATAAAATCTACTGAATATTCTACAATTCTGTATATATTGGACAAACACTTAGGAACGTTGCTATTAGATGCAAGAAACACATTAGATGCTTCAAATATAAACACACAGACAAATCACATTATGCCAAACATTTAATAGTAAATAATCACATGACTTCACAAAACAACAATGTATTTATAAATTTTTGAAATAAGGAACAAATTAAATGTTTTGGAAGCATTCGGAATTTATAAACACAAACAGAAAGTACCTTTAATGAATGAACAGGTTGATCTTATAGGCTCACGGAACAGTATACCGCGTTTACATTACCGAATATATGCCTTTATCAATTTAAAAGAATGTCTTTTGAATTGGTTAATCGCATGGCAGCGTTTAATTGACAGTATTATAGGTCCAGAATTGCAGCCTTATATTTTTGTTTAACTTGACACAGTTGTACAACCACCTCAGAGAAACATACAGAAGTGTTGACAACAGTTTTTACCGAGGTTGAATAAAGATAATCGATAAGGATTATTAGTAAACCTCGATAAAGTTGAAGCTATTTCGAAGATACTCGTACCGGCTACAGTTACCCAAAACCGACGAGTTGTTGAAATGGCGTCCATTATCACTCTTACGAAATTATTGAAGAAAAGTTCTCGAGAATTGTGATAAGGCTATAGAAAGTTTTTGGTAACCTCACCTATATTGATGTGTTCCGATTTTAAGGCACCTTTTAGGATTCAAACTGACCCATTTGATTATGGTATCGGCTTACGTGGAAAATTTTCAATTGCTAGAGGCAACGTGTCTCGGAAGTGTACATACGTACTAAGAAAAGAATGTAGCTTAAATCAAGATTAAATAATATGCGTGTTAAAGATTTTCAAGTAGGAGATGCCGTGTGAAGAAAGATTTACGCATTTTCGGACGCATCACGCAATTTTTTCGCGAAATTGCCGTCTAAGAGTACTTAACCTTTTTGGATTAAGAGAAAAGTAGCACATCAGAATGTTACGTGCTGAAACGGGAAGTGGAGAAAAAAAGGAGAGAAAGGATATGAGTCACTACCTGCGGACCTAAGATATTGCCGGCGTTAGACAGTGTAGGCGGTGTCAAGAATGTTCCGGTATAGATAAAAGGGCGCCACTCCCTAAAAGAAGAGCTCATCGTTATCCCAGCTCCTGAATAACGATGCCAGAAAGAGGCGAGCAGGTAACCGTAGGAAAGCAGAAAGGAAAAAATAATAGGGAAAAGAACAGAGTGTTGTGGGATAAAACAAAACCCATAATTATTAAATCACATAAAAAGAATGCATATAAAAATAAAACGTGTTTCAAAAATAAGTAAGTTGTAACAAAAGACAAATAAATTGGCAATTAAAGTCCAAAATAAGGTAAGTACGCAATTAAACAAAACTAAATTTATTAGTGTATAACGTAGATACGTTGGTTAATTAAAAAATTTAAAGAAAACAAAATAAAAAGAAAATATCTACAACACAAGTTTAGACAAAATTATTTCGTAAAACGTTAAAAGTGTATAGTAAATTATAATTATAGATAAATAGGAAACTGTTTAATTTTGAAAGGCCTTCCCAAGGTAAAGCAGGTTTTTTTATTTTAATTGTGAAAAGTTAATATGGTAAATGATAATTTAAATTCAGAAATTTTTTTATGTCCTAAAATTTAATTTAAGAAATTTGAAAGAGAATGTTATGAAAAAAATAAAATTTAATCTACTAATATCAAATTAAAATTTAAAACATATGGAAAATATCTAAAACTAAATTACTGTGCGCAGGTTTGCTTGACAGTTAATACGTCACAAACATTAAAAGGTAAAAATATGGTCGACAACTGTTTACAAAGCGGTATCCGTAAAAATAATGATTTACACAGAAATTAAATTAAAGATCTAATCAAAAAGTAAGTAATTTAGTGATAGAGTAATTACACTATTTTAACAATTATAATTGTAGATTACAAACAAAAAAAAACAAAGAGAAAGGAAGTGGAAAAAGGGATTTCAGATAAGGTTAAAATAAATAATATTTTGGTTAAAGCAACGAGTTATCTAGTAGTTTTTTTATTTTAGTATTAAGGAAAGAAGTAGAAAGGAACTGAGGTTACAGTAGTGAAAATTTTGATTAAAACGGTCTGACCTTTTGTTGGTTTCTACGATGATGGATGATATTCTACTTAAGTTACTTTTCTACGAGATGAACCAAAGATGTATGAAGATGGAATTTCTAGGTAAGTTACAACATATACAGGTACAGATGGTATACCCTTAAACTTCTTTTAGTTGTATAAATAAATATGGAACAGTAATGACAATAACCAGGACAAATATAACTGCAAGTGCAACTGCGAGGTCAACGGAGTTCAAGCTGAAAATTGTAATGAGTCATTAGAAAAAGCCAGAGAATAATAGATTCACATACCTCTAAGATAGAGCTGTTCGTGATAAATTGTATGAATGGTATACTTCAAAACCGCAATATACGAAGAAAACGATTAATACTCAGCACTCTCGAGTAGAAAATTTATTTTCTTTGTGAAACAATTCCTTTGTAATTCATTGTAAAGATCCTTCTAGAGAAGATTGAAAATTAATTCAAAAACTTATTTAGGAATGCTTCAGCAACCAAACACCAAAGTTAACTCAATCAAAAAACTGTTATGTAAAAAGAAATTTATACACAAGCTAGCTGTGTGTTAAAATGAAGAGATTCAAAAAGGTTGAATAGCCAAACGTAAGAGATTATAAATTGTTGAAAAAAACAATGTAAAAGTAAAAGGTGTTTTGTATAAAAGTACAGGCAAAGTACTTCAAGTTATATTTAATTGTATAGCATTAAGGTTAATAAAAAAATGCAAAATCCAAACCAAATCAAATGAATAATTCAAAACTTGAGAAATTTTTGTTAGTAGACGTATGAGTTATCGGACGCCTCGGGCGACTCTGAAGGCACATGGTATCCCAAACATTTAAAGCCCAGACCCGTATACCACTAGATTAGTTAGAATTTAGGTTTAGGGTCGATAATTTGATAGTCGAGTTATGGATTACGTTTTTCAATTTTGTTTATGTTTTGGTTTCTGTCATTTTAACGCCAGATGATGGTTCATCGGAAAACTACTGTGCGTGTTTGAGTATTAGTAACCCGAGTTTTGGAGTTTTTTGTTTTCTTCGTGTCAGAGGGATCCTTCCACGCTGTGTAGGGCCGGTGTAAGAATTTTCATACACCAGAGGTCAACTGCTTGTCGTAAGAGGCCACTAATCAAAGGGATGTCGAGGTTGGAGGTCTGGTTGAAGTGTGTTGGGAGATTACCATTTCAAACTCCCATTGCTGAGATATTGATTTCTTTTTGTGAAGTGATACAAGTGTGTGGCAGTAGTATTATTTAAATTTTGTAATCTTCAGTTATGGGCTTTTCGAGCTATGGTGTGCATGTTGCACAAAATGTTGTTTACGGAGCGCTATCGAGCTCATTGAGTTTTGTAGATTTGAGATTATCGTTTGTTAGTTTTAAATGGAATTTTGTTTTACATTTCGACCGTATCAGTCATGTGATTTTACGTATGACGCGCCTAGATATTTTGGGTTTAGGTCAGTTTTAGGTTAATTGTTCTTTTTTGTGCAGGTTTATTTGTAGGAAAGATTAAGTTAGTTCTAGGGTGTCTAATTATGATACTAATTGGGGTATTACGATGTTACATCAAATTTACGATTTTGATTTAAAAATTTACGTCCCGATTTTTGAGTTCTCCATTTGTGATTTGCTGTATTATCGGATTTGATGTCATCTATTTGTTTTGTTTTGGCTGAATGTGTTTCATTTTGCTACTTAGTTCTTCTTTTATGCGGCCAGATAAAAACAAACAGTATATAAGGTTTTTAAAACAAATAGCCAAAAAAATCAGTTTTAATTAAAAAATAAAATAAATTACCCGCACGTTTCAACGGCGGAGATGAAATACCTTAAAAGAACACTAGGAAGAACTAAAAGAGATAGAATACGAAATGTAGTAACAAGAGAAGAGTTAGGAAAAGGGCCGCTGGTTGAAACAATAAGAAGAAAACAGCTAAGATGGTACGGGAATGTGGTCCGATGAGCACAATATGCTTAAATACTCAGTAACGACACTTCCATTGAACGCTGTGTAAAGCCATCAATGACAGCTGTGACCTTCGGCCATGTTTTCGAGAGTACGTTTGGCGCAAAATTCAAATAGAGATTTGGGCTAAGACGATTTTTTATTTATGTTGAATACATACATTTACGCAAATTTATTAATTATATTTAAACATTGCCCTTCCATATAAATCTATAATATTCCTACAATAATTATGACTCAAAATGATAATTTTCTTGCAGTGTTTTTGAGTTTTAAAATTTCTATTCAAGAATTTTTATGAATAAAACAACCGCATACGATAAAATAATTTGATTAGAAATTTGCTGACAATTTTATTAACAATACAGAATAATTTTGTGAAGAAGAATGCAGAAAAGTTATTTTTCTAAGTTAACTCGTTTTAAAGAATTAATTTCAGTTCTTAACTTATATTTCCGTGGAGTACATTTAGATAAAATCGCTAAGGTTTGTGTAGTTTTCACGAAGTACTGCAGCTGAAGTTTGCGTATAAAGTGGCGATGATAATGGAACTGGAATTGATTGACGTATAGTCGATTCTATAAAAAAAACATTAATCATACATTGTAAAAGAAAGTAAAATTATACTAGTGCCTTCTTCGACATTCGATTGTGTTGTCTATTATTTGTGTATGCAGTGATGATGGTAATATGGCTGTATCTAATTCGTTCGTAAATGATTCTATAAAAGAAATTCCTTAGTATATTCTCAAATTAAAAAAAAGTAAACTTATTACCCCCTTCATATAAATCTTGACTTGCTTTACGCTTCCGATTAGTCATATCTGTAGGATATGCATGTGCATGTAAACGATTTCTTAAATCATTCAAAACATAATTGGCCGAAAATGTTTAGAACACATGCGATAGGCACTATGTAGAGTTTCTGGCTTAGCTTTTTACAACTGTGGTTTGTTACACGCTTTAACCCATAATTGACACCTAAACAAATTTAAAATTATTCTTTATTGTAAAACTTTACCTTTCAGGATGTTTCGGAAAGCTAAAGAAACTCACATTCTCTTCCTTAAACTTTCTTACCGATTTGAAACCGAGAAACGAACAAACATGACCTCTTACTTGTTTCTTCATGATTTTCGATATACAGAAATATTACAATAAATAATAACAACTGTTGTTCAAGCAACAACGTGTATATCAAGGTAAACAAAAAACATGTGGTTGACATCGGCCATATTGAAAGGAGTACTTCTGTGGTGCATGCGCATAATTGATCTGTTTAGTTTCGTTACTGGTATTTAAGTATACTGTGCTATGAGTGAAGAGCTAATGCCAAAAAGATGTATGGGAGCAAGAAGATAATGAAGAGAAGAAGGAGAAGACCCCGATTAATATGGTACAAAAAAGAGGGAAAAGTATAGAAGTGAAGAGGTTGACGAGAAATAGGAGACAATTCCTGAAGTGGACGGAGGATCCGACACCCTAGCGTATAAGAGTTAGGAAAGCAAAAATAAAGAATAATGTATTAATCATTGAAAATATTCCAAATAAATAATTCAATACAATATTCCTAAAGGAATAAACGCTGAACGATAACAAAGAAATTAACCAACCAGGTCCAATCGTATATTTATAAAATAAAATAACTAGGCAACTCTATTGCTATATATAAATGATCACAAATCAATTTTAATTCTGTACAATAATTAATTAGGCGGTAATGAGGATATTATATTCAAGTTTACAACCAGATAATTACAGAACAAAAGATTTTAAGAAAATTAATCTTTTACACCATGCTTTAGAATAAAATGATATAATACAGATATCCAAACGGGTGGAAATTTACTTAATATTTTGAATTTTATAAAAAAAAACGATAGTGATGATAGCGTTGCTTATCACGGAATATTTATAAACTTAATTTTTAACTAGTAATAGTGTTAATGTGATTGTAATAATTAACAGTTGTTAATTGTACGGTAATAATAACAAGTAACCGTAAGAACGTAAGAACTGTGATTAATTATAATTAATGTAATTTAAGGAAATTTCCGGTCACTGACTATCATGCACCCACTTTTATTACTTTTTCCAATACTCTCAGATCTATTGCAAAACTGCTTAAATGATATCGGGTTGACATATTAGGTAATGAAATCTGTCTTAGAACAGAAATATTTTGTTACATGGAAAAAAGCATTATATTAATGTTTAAAAATCTAAATTTATATAATTATAATGATAATATAATTTAAAGTAAATTACTGCACCTTAAATTTCAATTTAACAACTGTATGTAGGTTATTGTATAAGAATTTATTCAGTCAATTAATTTCTAAACTTAAAGATACCGAGAGTTCAAATAAATCTGTTTTGTAATTTTACGGAAAATATGGTAATGATTTTGTTTAGTTACAATATTAATAAGGTAACTAGATCATTAGAATTGAATCACTGTAGACTGAAAAATTCTCAGTTTTTTGAACTTAGACACAGGTATCGGACAGTACATATCCATTATTCCTGTTCAAATAAATGCTTAACATGCCTTAAACACTCTGCACACACATACACACACGCGCGCGCACACACACACACGCACGCACGCACGCACGCGTGCACGCACGCACGCACGCACGCACGCACGCACACACACACCCACGCACCCATGCACGCACGTACGTACGCACTCGCGCACGCACGCATGCACGCACGCACACACACACGCACACACAAGCACACACACACACAGGCACACACAAGCACACACACGCACACACGCACACACGCATGCACACAAACGCACGCACGCACGCACACACAAATCAGGCTTGTTGCAGATTGCTATATCTTCAATTTCTGGATAATGGATATTATTGGTTTTTCTTCTACGTCGTAGAAATGTTACTTGAAATTGGTCGGATTCATGGATGTTTGCAATCATTTTCCTAATATAGTGGACTTGAGTGGTTTTGGTAGGAAATTTTACTAAAACATAGTCGAAACAAATTATCTTTTTCATCTAGAGATGCCATTGACATTTCACTTTCTGTATCCGATTTACTTTCATCCTGGAATATTCTTCGTTTTGCTTTTAATTGTTTCTTTTTTCCTACATTTTATGATTAATCAGTAGCACCATGTTTCTTTTCTTCGCCTGCTACCTTCTTGGTTTCTTCTTGCGTTTCTCCTTAGGTTTTACTCTTTCAAAAATGGCCGCACTGCGTCTGGTGTTATAGTGGTATATTTCTTAATAGTTGCGGCTGTATCGGAAGTATTTTTCTGGATCACAATATCAATTTCTTGTGAAGCTGTTATTGACGTTGTCGGAATTGTCAATGATTACATAGGGGCTACATCGAAACGGACAAAACAATGTCTTTGGTCACAATAATGTTTTTTGTAAAGCTGCTTGTGACGTGGATGGAACAACTGCAACGATGTAGCAATTTTCTCAGGTTGCCTCTTTTCTGGAATTTCCGCGCCGAGATTTGTCGGTGGGTTTTATTAATTACTTTAGAATGAGGATTGTCTGTATGGTATACATGGGTAGCATCAAAATCACTCTCTAAGAACATCTGGGAGTTTACAGGCCATTAACCTGCTTTTTTAAAGGAGTTGGTGATATTTTTCGGAGAGAAAGCGTCGATAAAGGGAGAAGAAGTCAATTTGGGAAAATGCCTGATAGTTATACTCTTACCAGATTGTGAAACAAGTTAGTCATTATTAGATTGAGAACACTTAGACTTGAATGGTCAATACACACCTATATTAAGCGGCTAGAGCCGCTGTGAAGTATGGGGCGAAAAGATAATAATTTAATGCCATGTTCCCTAGCGCATAAAATTGAGGACAGAGACGCGTGGCTTTTATGATTACCCAGAAAATTTAAGAAATCTGTTATCAGGATTGCAAGAAGTATGTCTGAAAAAATGTTGAAGAAGGAAAATATCACTTGTCGTCCACCCGAATTTGTTTCCAAATGCAACAGAACCATTTAGACCTTCATCTAAATACTCCTCGATGTTTCTAACCCTAGGAAAAGTATATGCTGGCGGTAGTGACTGTCCAAGAGCATTCAATACCAACTACAGTCACTGTCTCCCCTTTCTCACGGATGCAATAAGGTCAATTTGTTTTTTCCCTTTTGGAACCACTATTGTCGGTAGTATCAAAACTGTTTGAACCCCAATTTCATCTCAGTTGTGAATGAAAACTTCTTGTGCAATTTCAGGTAGTTGTCGAAAAATTCTTTTACTTTTACTTGATTGAATCCTATTCGTATAGCCAGGCTGGTATTATTGGGTTTTCGCAGGCTTAAATCGATGTGTCTTTTCATGAATACCTGAAACCAATCCATGCCAGTCATACCATTCTCGTCCCAGGAACTTGGATATTGGCATTCCGCATGTTTTGCAAATTCGAAACACATTGTTTAATTTGTCTATGTCAGTCTATAATTGATGTTGGCAGATTCTTTTAAATATTTGACAATTTCGCTCACTTGGTCGGTTGAAAATATATTTCTAGTGGCATATTTGGATGCATTCGATTCTTCTTCACTGTTTACCCATCATCTGATACATACTGTTACAAATATTGTTCAGCAGTGGTATTTTTAAGAATTTGTCTTATTACGGATTGAAGCGTATGCCTTTTTACTTCATAAGCAGTTGCTGCCTGACGTGATAACCTTTTACTAGAAACATCCTTTACTGCCCTCCTTATAGATACATCATTGATATTATTGCGATCAGTTTTTGGAATATAATTTCGAACCATCTGAAGACGGAAAATTCTACATGTAGAGAAATGATCTACTGAGAAACTAACATATAAAGAACAATGTAACAAGCTCATACCCACTGGATTAATATGCCCTTGAGTGAGGGACACTTTCATCCATTGGATAAATGTGCCCCAACATGCCTGGATGAACGTACCCCGTTGTACATTTTAATATTTTAATAATTGTGAGAGAAACATCGACAAGATTTGAGGTTAAGTGACATTTTGATATTGGTTTTGAATGATTAGGCTATCCATTAAGCATATGTACATACTGATTGTTTAAAGACGATTTACAATTAAGGACTGATTTACTTAATGCAGAAAAGTTACCTTTTAAGTCGATTTTCCTTCTTTAATAACTGTTAACACTAAGAACGCTTTCTAAACACGCCGATCATTCAAAATACCTAATGTAGGTGGTAAAAAGAAGAACTAAGAACAAATTGCATGGAAATTTTAAAAATCCAGGATAAAATCAGGAGTGAATGAATGTACCCCATGGATGAACGTGCCCCCACCTCCCTTAGTTATTTTAGACTCAATGCATACTATATCATGTATAGGTTATTATTATTATTAAGCAATTGCATACATAATTTATATACTTTATAAGATTTAAGGATGAAGTGCTAAATTTATAAAACACAGTACGTTTAACATATATATAGGGTGTCCCAAAATTAATGGGACACAGAGCACAACTAGATTCCTTACAAGAAAATAAGTCGATTGAACACAATATGCTTTAGTTCAAAAGTTGACATTTACTGACATACGGGGTGTTTGTTAGTTGTAATGAAAAACTGAAAAATTATGATTATTATTAAAACATTAAAACATTAAATTGCAAGAAAAGCTACTACAACAAATCTCAACATGGCTATTTACATCAATACACTTTGTTAAGCGTTTAATGAGTAATTGTCTTATATTAAAAAATATTTCCTGCGCTTAGCATGACGTCCATTCAAATATTCTTTTGCATAAATGCATACCATATTTCGCATCTCTTCGTAGGAGTATAAATTATGTCGTGGCATTAATAATAGTCGTACTATAGACAATCTAATCACATCCACTAAATTAAATCGATAAATGTCATCAGTACTTACGATTTTGTTTCATAAAACACATTGCTACTATGTTTTTTTTACGTTGTTCTATTCGTTGCGTTTTTCATTACAACTAACAAACACCTCGTATCTCAGTAAATATCAACTTTTGGAAAAGCATGTTGTGTTCAATCGACTTATTTTCTTGTAACGAATCTACTGATACTCTGTGTCCCATTAATTTTAATTAATTTTTACGTTGTTCCATTCATAATATTTTTCATTACAACTAAACTTTAATTCTATAGTTGGCTTTATACGTTTATCAAACTGTTATGTTGATAGCAGGCTGATGTTTATGTTTTAATTTTTCAACTTTGACAAAATTGTTTACAACATCTTTAACAATTTTAACAGATATTACTACTGACGAAGATAACTGTAAGTGTTATCGAAACGTTTAGATTGTATAATTTAAAATACACCATTAAAAAGCTTATATTTTCATAGAAAGGAATATTTTATTTGAACAAAGTTCATGGTTGTACAAATTCTATGTAAGTTAAAATTTAAAAACACACACAGAAAAAGAATTCGTCGAGTGGGATTTGAACCCACGATATGTTCTTTGCTAGAGAACTGCGTTACCAACTCAAGGAATTCTTTTCCTGTATGTAATTTTAAATTTTAACTTAGATAGAATTTGTACAACCAATGAACTTTGTTCAAATAAAATATTTTATTCTATAGTTTTCTATGAATAAAAATTTTAAATTTTAAAATTGCGGGCATTCATAACAAAAGTACAAAAAGTTGACAGTGATCATCAATAAATTAAGTTAGTGTACACCAGTACTAACAAAAATACATACAAATTAAGTTTAAATCCAGTGGGATTTGTTCCTCAGCGTAGTTGGTAACGCAGTTCTCTAGCAATGTATTTTTAAATTTTAACTTACATACAATTAAGTAAAATGTTTAAAAACATGTATTTACCGCTTGAAAACAATAGTTATGCAAAAAGCCTCAAAAGCTCTTAATTTGAAAATTTATCTTAAACAAAGTGTTCAAAATTCCCCCCGATTTACTTCTTGACAATAAGCAAGTCTATTCACAAAATCTCCAATTACATTTCTCGCCATATCCGCAGTGATTCTGACTATTTCCTCTCTGATCCTATTTCGTAAACCTTCCAAATCATGAGATCGTTCGTTATACACCCGAGATTTCAGGTGGTTTCCAAAAAAAAAAAGAAATCCAGTGGAGTAAGATCAGGGGAACGCAGGTAATATTTGATCGAGCCTCCCTACTTACCCATTATTGAGAAATATTTGGTTTAAGTACTGCCTTACATTACGAAATAAATGAGGTGGGGACCCATCTTGTTGAAACCAGATGTCTTCCGTGTTCTCCAATAGATGGAATACTTTAGTTTCCTAAAAGTTCTAAATATCCCGGACCAGTTAACATATCGTCAATAAAAAAGGGACCAATTATTCTGTTTCTGCAAATTCTAGCCCTCTCGTTTAATTTTTGAGGGTGCTGCGTATGTACAACTTCAACCCAGTGTGCATTTTCTGTCGCCCAATATCGACGATTAACCGTTCCATTTAGGAAAAAAATTGGATTTGCATTACAAGGATCCATCATACTTTGATAAAACTGCAGCCTACGATCGAAATCATCTTCTATTAACTGGTAACTTAGTTGAACTTTACATGGATGGTATTCCTCTTTCTTTAGTATTCGCCCTACTGACCCGCGACGAACACCGTGCATCCGTGCAAGGTCTATAGTCGATATTTTAGGATTTTCCTCCAGAGTCACAGCAATGTATTGTGCCGTAGTTTCAATTCTTGCCACCTGTGGCCATGCAGTGAATTGCAAACACTACCGTTAGTGTCAAACTGTAACACCTCGTGCATGAGCATAGAAATAAAATTTTATTTCAATTTAGTATTAGATTTATTAC
Organism: Vesta saturnalis; assembly: GCA_036346205.1. Classification (NCBI taxonomy): domain Eukaryota; kingdom Metazoa; phylum Arthropoda; class Insecta; order Coleoptera; family Lampyridae; genus Vesta; species Vesta saturnalis. Next base: position 197,757 of record JARFJB010002230.1, on the reverse strand, counting down.
TCTGAAGTACCCTGTATAAATGCTTTTATTAAAATTATCATGATACCAAACCGTATATGACTGAAAACCTAAAGGACTGTTCTATCCGAATCCAAAAAAAATATACCGGATGTTTAATTTAAAATAACAAAATTGATATCATTACCTGTTAAACCGGAAGTTAAATGAAATGAGCAATAGCACCAATGGATTCGCCATATATAAAAACCTTGTGCGAAATTTCTTTCAAAGAACTTCATTGGTGTTAAAGATCTCCCCTATGTTCCATACTTTGCCCACCCCTGCATATATACTGGCTGATTTCTAACCTACGGAGGAAGTTGAAAGGGCAGGTAGACGGGATCAAATAAAGTAGTTTTAAACAAAAAATGTACGTCAAATGGTGACTTTTTATAATTCACATTTACAAACACTTCTCATGCAAGTATTTTGGGAAGGCGTTAGTCGATTTGGAACTCCATAATTCTTGCACGTTCAGCGTTTCCTACAGCAGCTCCATACACCATTATCATATCTACATATTCTTCATTACTGTAATTCACCATTTCGACGAATTAGTAACTAATAATTACTAAATAAGTCAATAACAACAATTAAAGTAGGTATTTAATCTGGAATTATGTGCTGGTGCACCGTCTTGCATAAACCAACAACCTTCAACTTCTTGGAAAGGCAAATCATTCAAAGCTATCTCTAATTCATTTTGGAGTAAAATTTGTTAAGGTTCAGAATTTAAGGACTCATGGTAATTGAAAGGACTTATAATTCGAGTACCGAATATAGCACCCACATATTAAATCCGAAACGGTGTTGGTGTTTTGTGCAGACGTGGATTTACTCTTGCCCAATAATGAGCATTTCTACGATTAAAAATTCCATTATTATTAACCATACTTTCGTCGGACCATATTATTTTATTCGGAAAATATTCATTGTCTTGAGATTGACGTGTATACCATTCCCAAAATATTCTACGTCTTTCTGGGTCACCTGGTCGAAGTCCTTGGCAAATTCTAAATTTATATGGATGTACGTTTTCCTTCTTTAGAACATAATGTGCTGTGGAATGGACTATGCCAGTTGCCCCTTCAATTTTCCTAGTAGAAACATCTGGATTTTCCGTTACAGCTAATAATTAAGTATTGACTTTTTTTTTGCGAGATTTTACAGGTTTTTTGAACGCACCATATCTTTTAGATTAACTGCTAATGTGCGAAAAGCAAGGTTGGCGCCTTTATGAAATTTTTCAAATTATGCCTATCTTGATGAAACAAAGTAATTATTAAAATTTAAATAAAATATATACATCCTTTTTTGTTATTTTTTTTTGTCACTGCTTTGTTGACTCTTAGTAACAATAAATTTTATTAAACAAGTTACTGATGTGTAAATTTTGCGATTAGTTTGTCCACTATTGTGTTGTGAAAGTATAAAAATGCGAAGAGTTCACCTACAAATTATCAACAACCAAATGATTTTGATTGTGTATGTATTATTGGTGTGAGAGAGGCCACCCTTTCATATAGAAATATTGCTGACCGTGTAAATTGTGATGTTGCAACACTGGTAAGATGTTGGTCCGAATGAAGGGATTCAACAACGCCATCCAGGATCTCGGCGTCCAAAGGGTCACTGCAGATCATGAAGAACGCAGTTTAAAACTTTTGCCACAAGAGACAACTCGGTCAATTTCAATAGATTGAAATGGAGTGCAGGATGGAGAACGGCAATGTCATCTGTCAATCTTATGGTTTGCATTCGTAACGTCCATTTTTGTGCCTTCCTGTTATTCCACTCATCGTACCCTTAGACTAGAATGGAGTAATGAAAAAGCAAATTGGCCTCAAAATGTGTTTAGTGATCAGATCTTGTTTGTCCGCTCACGACGGTCGTAGGAGCGGAGAGAAGAGGCATATGCGTTGGAATTCAAAAGTTCAACGTTTTTTGTAGAACACAACATACCTCTCAAATGAGGAGTGATAATATGGAGTGCAATATGTTATGGTAGCAGATCACCCTTGGTGTTCCTTCAACTTAAACTCAGCCAGTTACATTGCAAATGTGCCTGTTGCACTAATATACCTTCGCGTCCGGAAGATCCCATTATCCAACACAATAACGCACGTCCTCATAGGCCAAGGGTTTATAACACGATGTTCGCAAGAAGCTAACCTAAGAAATAAATTAAGTAAATGACGATTTGGCGTCCCCTTAAGAGGTGGGAGCAATTGTACTACGAATCCTCAGAAAATTTCAACTATTTCTCAATGTGGTATGTAGATAAGTAAGTATTTAGTTTACTACATTTTTACTACGTCTCATCTAATTATTAATGTAATATGTGTATAGGTGTCTGGGAGTAATAATAGAAGGGAATTAGCTTGACTTTTAATATATTAATTTTTAAAACAATGAAATAGTATGAGACGATAGTGAAGTGAGGAAATGCTGGCAAGAATATTTCGAAAAGCTGTACAGTAGTGAGGAAAGTAAGACTGAAGGGTTAAATAGGAGAATGTAGAAGGAATGGTGAATGAAACTAAGAAAGATATTGGGATAAATGAGGTAGAGAAAATGGTAGGTAGGTTGAAAAACGGTAAAGGAGCAGGCGTAGATGAAATCACTGGTGAAATGCTGAAGTATGGAGGTGCAAAGCTTACACAAAGATTGTGTGAACTATTGAATGTATGCCTTAAGGGTGGAAAAGTGCCGAGGGATTGGAAGAGCACGATCATTGTACCACTGTACATATAAGGGTAACAAGAGTGATTGCAAGAACTATAAAGAAATAAGTTTTCTCAGTGTAGCTGGTAAAGTATCTGATTGAGAGAGTACGAGAAACTACACATACTAAGATTTGGGATGTGCAGGGTGGCTTCATGACAGGGAGAGGATGTGTTGATCAGATGGTTGCTCCCCAGCAGGCGATTGAAAAGTATTAAGTGTAAAAAGGAAACTACTGTGCGTTTGTAGGTTTGGAGAAAGAATACGACAGAGTGAATAGGGAGAAGCTGTGGGAAATATTAAATGTCGTAAATAAACGTCTAATGAACGGAATAAGGGTAGTATAAAACGGTAGCCGGGCATGGGTGAGAGGAGGTGTGAGTGAATACTTTAATATTGAGCAAGGAGTGTGATGTCACCATGGTTGTTCAATGTATACATGGATAAATGTGTTAGGCAAGCATGTACCGATACAAATGGTGTAAAGGTTGGTGATGTAAATGTACTAGTTTTGGTGTATGCAGATGACACAGTCTTATTAAGTGACAGTGCGGATGAGCTTCAAACTGCTGTGAGGAAGTTTGATACAGTCTGTAAGAGCATGGACCTAAAGGTAAACGTGAACAAAACTAAGATTGTGGTGTTCATCCGGGAAGGTGGAAAGGAGAGTAGAATATTTACTCTGCAAGATGAAATTGTGGAGCGAGTGGACAAGCTGGGATATTTGGCTAGAATGTTTACTACAGAGGGTACAATGGATGGAGAGATTGGACAATGCTGGAACGTAAGTTGTGGGAAGTATTTGGACAATAATGACACAAAAGCATGAGCCTAGCTGCAAAACGAGCAATCTATAATACGAGTTTGTCCCGTCAGTACTGTATGGAAGTGAGACATGGGTATGAACAAAAAAAGCACGAAAGAAAAATAAATGCCGTGGGTATGAAATTCCTGAGAAGTGTTACGAGAAGGAATAAGATAAAGAATGAGTGTATAATGAGGTAGTGTGGCGAGGAAAAGACGATGATGAATAGATATAAAAGTAGCAGATTACGTTGGTTTGGTCACATTCAGAGAATGGACAACACTAGATTAACGACGCAAATATATGTGGGTGAGGTTAGAGGTAAGGTCAGGCCTGGTAGGCAGTGTAAAACTTGGCTGAATGTATTAGAATGTATGATAAAAGAAAGAAAGATGAGTTTTAAAAATAAAAGGACATGTCAGAGACAATGTATGAATCTTCTGGAAGCTAGGGCGGTATGCATGGAGAAAAATTGTGAATGCAAAATAAATAAGAGGCAGGGATTGTTTTGCCTACCCCGCAAGGGAATGGCATAAAGGTTAAGTTAAGTTAATTGTACTTTTACAGATCATACATTAGTTACAACGTTAAATTGATGAGATTATTTATCATTTTTGTTTTATTATCATCATAACACTGCTGAGTACTTTTAATAATTTTTATCAAAATTCTGGATATTAACAATAAACTATTTTTATAGCCGTCCTTATAGAGGGAAATAGAGAGGTTTACAAGAAGTTTTTATACCTACAGTTAATTTTATTTTGGTTCATATTAACTGCTTCTTAAATATTAACACACAGTCCCAAGATACCCAGTATATCCAACTGAGTATCCAATGAAGATGAGACAAATTCTATGTAGTTCTTCATAGCAGTCCTGCAGTATCTTGATTTAATATCCTTGCCAAATGGTTTTTCGATTATGTATACAAAAAAATGTAAAAATTATTTTCTCAAAAGAAACAAAAATGCATTATAAATTTATATATTCAATAGATAGAAAAGTTACCAATTACAATCATATAAGGTATAAACATATTGATTTAAAAGAGATACATCAATATAGTCAATATAAAGCAGCTTAATTAAGAAAATTAGAAAATAAATAATTCTATTGAAACGATATATGAATTATATATTTTTACTAAAATGGTGTAATGTAGGAATGTGAATATTTTTTACATAAATTAAAGAAAACAACACAGAAATTAACAAAACATTTCTATTCTTATAAAATACACTGTAATTAATACTACTAATAATTAACAACTTGTGTGTATAGAGTATGCTTTAAATATTGATAAACTACAGTTATGTAATTACATCAGATCAAACGAACCACAAGTTTATTATTTTACATTTTCAACGCCCTGCGCATAATGAAATTACATCAATTGTTATAACTATCTTTTAACAACAATAATAATAAATAACAACTTATTAATTGACAAGAACTTTGGTATTTTTGACTCACCTTAAAGCAATAAAAATTAAATTTGTTTGGTAGAGTACAATTGAACGTAAATATTATTTAAATGTATAAAATAATTTTGATTGCTCATATAAAATAATGTAAAGTAAAAGTGATTTGACTTCATAACCATCATTAGAGTAATGATAATTGCACATGTATATGTTAAAACGTAACATTAATGAAAGCGATTATACATTACAGATATAAATAAAACATATGTTTTCACACATACCTACACAACTGCCCATGAATGAAAATCTCCTAATTAAGCATTCCCTCATGCATAAATGTATAAAAATATAAAATAGTAGAAGAAAAAAGTATTAAATGCAACCACTAATTTATATATGTGTATAAAATCATAAATACTGCTACGCATTTGTACATACATGAGACAATACTGTTATCTGCTTAAATTAGTGAGTGGGTACCATTCAGTCATTTCTTTACTAAGATCAAATTGGCTTAAGTTCAATTCCACACCACCTAGAAATTCGTTTTCTTGTAAAGGATCATGATTCCACACTGTTGCTTTAAGAACCCTTTGTTTAATAATCTCAAATGCCATTCGGTATTCCAGCTAAATACAGTACTAATAGTAAATAGTAAAAATTAAAAAAATACTTACCATTTCCATAAAGCTTGGATGACAATTTCGTTTAACAACTTTCGTTTTACGTTTAGTTGTTTTTGTAGGATCTGGTTGCAAATAAACTTTTACATAAGTTGATGGTTCTTGAGCATTTCCTACCAACGGAAGTCCTCGAGCATGATGCACCATGACTGTGAAAATTCCACGATTGAATTGGGTCGAGAGTTTTAATTGCCCTTTTAACTTTCCAATATCACTACGATCTTCAATTCTGCGATCTGCATTAAGTACAGTATAATAACAAACATTCCATTTATGTTTTTTTTACCTTTAGCTTTTCTTGAAAATTGGTCTGGTATTTGCTGATCCCTCAATAAAGGGTGAAAGAAAGTATATACTAGATCTGAATGAGCAATTTCATCTGCCGTTTGGAAAAGTGATCTTATAAACTGACTAACGTCATGTAATCGTTTTGCTGCTACTTGCTTTATATTTGATCTGCCCATATGGAGTCCAGTTGATAAACTAGAATAGAGCCAGTTAATCAAAAATATGCTAAATTAATAAATTTGGTAATTGGTAACGTTTATATTAAAAAAAAGCTAATGCTATTTATAATTGAATTTTGTAATAATATTAATATTAATAATAATATGGTTTAAATGTATTTTTTCTATTCTATACATATATGTAACACACAAATAGTGAAACTGTAAAAAAGGCACATAAAACATAAAAAATAAATATATCATCCGTAAGGCGAAACAGAGAGATCCGGAATCGCCGAAAAACTAAAGTTGTTGTTTGCTGATGAAGCGCCGTCTAAAACCATGGTCTAAAATCCTGTCCGGAAAGGCAGGGCCCAAGCTGCTTCGGTACTCGAAAGTACTTACTTTCTGATCCATTATTGTAACATCCACAGTATCAGGTCTAATCTTAAGGTTGTTCACCAACGTCTTGAACAATTACAACCTGACATTTTATTTCTATCTGAAACACGTCTCCCCGAAGAGTTCCGATTCACCTGACTTGCAATTTCCCCAATACAACCTTCTCTATAACTTACGATTCAAAGGAAGAGTGTGCCTAACTCAAGGACCACATCGCTTGCAAGAGGATTTCTTCTTTGGAGAATAAAAAATTCGACGTGATTTGGTTTAAACATTCTGGTCATAAATTTGTGAAATTCTATTGTTGAATTTGTCAGTCTCCAAATCACAATAACTTTCAAGACTTCCTTGGTTACCTTAGCTTTTTTTGGGAGATTTTCAAGTTCATAACTCATACAAATGATTTCTGAACCTAGCAGAATTCCTGATAACCTTAACCACACCTCCTAGATCGCTTTCTAGATCCCTTTCTTACATCACACCCACTTTTTATAAAAGTTCAGTTTTTTCCCCATTGGGTTCATCTGACCATTGTTTAATAGAAATAATTTCTACTGTCAATAATTCCTCTTACACTTACACTGATAGAACCTTGTGGTGTTTTAAGTCAGCTAAATGGAGTAATTTACGGGATTGCCGCGTGGTCCGATAAACTTCCAGGCAAATTATCCTACAAATTCGCAAGCATTTGGCAAGAAGGAACCTGAGTCAAAACCAACCCCGATGTCAATATCCACACGAAATACTGGCAGATCAAATCAACAGCCCATTAATTCAAGTAACCCTTCGAACTATTTTCGAAGCACGGGCCCCCGTAACTTTCATTCCGAAGAACTTTACAATTTTCAAGACGATGAACAGTCAATAGCAATAGTGGAAATCAACGAAGATAATCAAGAAGATTACCAGAACCCAGAAACTTTTGAATTTACTGAAAATTTTCATAAAACTCTATTTGAATACACTGAAAATTTTCGAATACCTGCCTCGGAATCACACATTTGGATTTAAATTCGCTAACAAGCAAGCCAAAACTACGATTCATAACGATTCCTAGTTTGAAATTAAAGATTTTAATAGATAGTGGAGCTTCTAATTCAATAATAAATCCGGGTCCCGCCTATGAACATTTTAAAAATTATTTTTTTAAAACCATTTACTGATAAAAGTTTAAATAATACGATAACCGATAATCAGAATGTATCATATCCTATTTTAAAAGAATTTGGACTTGATAATAAAATTAATTTTTATATAATACAATGGCATGACAGATATGACGCATTAACAGGAAGTGAAGATTTTCAAAAACTTAAAGCTACGATTAATTATAATAATCAAATACCGTTATAATAATTCTAAAATACCGTTTTTTTATGGAACTAAACCCGAAGAATTTTAAACCAGTAAACCAAATTGTTAAAAATAGTATTATTAGAATTCCCGTAAATGTCGATCGAGCACAAGTTATAATCCCAGAAATTAAATTCGGGCAATTATATTATTGCAGAGTCAATTTCCGTTGCAGAAAATGGCATTTGCACTATTCCTTTTGAAGAAGAACGTGAATTAGAAATAGATTTTTAACAACAATACGAGGTTACCAATGTTGATTTAGTAAATCTATAATTCAAAATTTTATGATTGATATTCCAAATGTCATTCGAACTAGTCATCTTAATCTAGAAGAAAAAAGAGAAATTTAATCTTTGTGCAAGAAATATAAAGACACCTTTTACAACGAAAATTGTGACTTAACTTTTACCAACGCTGTAAAACACAACGTCAGAACAAATGATAATGAACCAGTTTATTGTAAATCATTCCGATACCCACATCAATTGAAACATGAAATCCAAAATCAAATTCAAAAACTGCTTGATAACAAAATCATTAGACCAAGCATTTCACCTTATAGTTCACCAGTTTGGACTGTACCGAAAAAACCAGATACGAGCGGACAAAAAATGGCGACTTGTTATAGACTATAGGAAACTAAATGAAAAAACGGTTGAAGACAAATATCCACTCTCAAGAATTGACGAAATATTGGACAATCTAAGAAAATGCATGTACTTTTCTACCTTAGATCTTGCCCAAAGATTCCATCAGATAGAAATGGATCATCAGATAGAAATGGATCATGATTCTATCGAAAAAAAACTGCTTTCTCGGTAAACAATGGTTATTTCGAATACGTCCGAATGCCGTTCGGACTTAAAAACGCCCCGAGTACGTTCCAAAGAGTAATGGACAATATTTTACGCCCATATCTGTATAAATTCTGTTTTGTATACATGGACGATATTGTAATATTCTCAAAATCACTTCATGAACACTCAGTACACATTAGACAGATATTTGAAAAATTAAGAGAATAGAATTTAAAAATTCAACTACATAAGTCGGAATTTTTGTGTAAAAAAGTAGCCTTCCTAGGACACGTAATTACACCACAAGGTATAAAACCTAACCGCCCAAAAATTAAAGCTTTAGAAGACTACCCACTTCCGAAAACAGTAAAAGAAATAAGAACTTTCCTTGGACTTGTGGGATATTACAGAAGATTTATAAAAAACTTTGCTAAACTTGTACAACCATTTACCAAATGTCTTAAAAATAATTGAAAGATTGATGTCACAGATCAAAATTATTTGCAAACATTTTATCAATGCAAGGAATTACTAACCAATGCACCAGTATTAACGTATCCAGACTTTGAAAAAACTTTTCATGTTACAACCGATGCATCTAATATAGCCATAGGAGGAGATTTATCGCAAAATAACAAACCAATTGCATTTTACTTGAGGGCTTTAAATAGTGCTGAACGCAATTATTCAACTATCGCACGTGAATTGCTAAGTATAGTAGAAACCACGAAACATTTTAGGCCATACATTTACGGAAAACAATTTATAATAGAAACAGATCATAAGCCGCTAGTTTGGTTATTTTCCCTTATGGATCCAAATTCCAGACTAGTTAAATGGAGATTGATACTCGAAGAGTTTGACTACAAAATACAATACAAGAAAGGCAAAGAAAATTTAGTATCCGATGCGTTATCGCGAATTGATATAAATACAAAGGAAACCTCAAACGATACAGAACTAGACCTTATGTCAATAATCCCAAATGTCGACGAAAACCCATCGTCTGATGATTTAGAAGAATCATTGAACAGGCAAAAAGATGATCAATCGAATAATAAACAATATACATCTACTGAAAATCCAATATTCTCAGTACCAATCTCTGAGAATCCAGTAAATCATTTCATGTATCGCGTAATCTTAAAACTAGGAGATCAATATAAAATAGAATATCAAAGACCATTCTTAAAACATAACTATGTTGTTACAATTAGGCAAGGTAACGAACTGGAAAACATTTCGCGGATGTTAAAGGAAATCATAGATCCAAAAAACTTATACGGAATCTACTTTAAAGAGAAGGAATTAGAATCTAAATTTTTCGAGATAACAATAATTTATTCAATAACAGAATAAAATTCGTTAAAAGCAACCTTCTAACAAAAGATATAGTACAATCTAATGAACAATTCGAAGTAATAGATAAATATCATTCTAATAATCACAATGGCATACTAGAAACCTATAATCACTTAAAAACTAAATATTACTGGCCTAACTTAAAAACCACGATAAACAATGTAATTAACGAATGCGAAACTTGTAACGTTAGTAAGTACGATAGAAATCCACATAAAATTCAATTTTCTGGACCTTTACTCGCAAGGAAACCTTTCGATGTAGTACACATTGATACATTTAGTTTCGAAGGAAACAAATTTTTAACAACAATAGATCTCTTTTCACGATATACACAGGCCTATTACATAACAGACGAATCAGGATTAACAGTGTTAAATAAGTTGAGACACTATTTTTCGTACCACGGTTACCCAAAGAAAATCGTTTGCGACGAAGGAAAGTAGTTCAAGAACAAGGTCTTCCAAGAATATTGCGCTTTATTCAAAATCGAATAGCATTTCACTACTAACTATAACAGTAACAGTAACTCTCCAATAAGAGTACACTCCACCATTTTAGAAAAATTAAGAATTATCAAGATTGAAAATAAACACGAAAGTCCCCAAAATTCAATTATATCGGCCGTATTAATGTACAATCAGTCTATACACTATACAACGGGTTATACACCTTTCACTCTACTGAACGGGCCTTACGAACACTTAAATGCACATGAAATTGATTTAAACAAAACTGTGTACGAAAACTACAACAAAAAGCGAAAAACCGAATTGTTACCCTTCTACGAACACTTATATCACAAACAATTAGAAAGGCACTAAGACTCTAGAAAAGAAAAATAGAGATAAAGAATAAACCATCGAAATGAATGAACCAGCAGCCTATTTTACACGGCAAAGAATTAGAAAAACAGATACGTGCTTTGGTAAAGTAAATATAACCCGTTAATAAAAATAAAATTAAAAGGCTCAGAGAAAGTTCAAATAGACCAGCGAACATACATACAAGAAAAATGAAACGTATTAAAAAGAAATTTTGTTTGCAGGATTTGCCTGGCAATCCAGAACCAGGGCCTTCAAATTGAAAAATTTAATACAAATGGGTACATTACCGAAGACATAGGCCCAGCCAAATTAGTAGATCATTATCATAAGTTTTACTTCTATATTAATATAACAGATTTAGAATTAAGTTATTATCAAATATTAAGTAAGGTAGTAATTTTAGACACAAATTCAAACGTCATGATCCAGAAATTAGTCCATGTGTTAAAAGAAAATTGTAAGTTAATAGAAAAACAATTATCTAAACTTAAACATAAAAGAAAACGTGGTCTTGCTAATATTATTAGTACAGTAATAAAATATATTACCGGCAACCCTGACAACAACGATTTAACTGAAATTAATACAAATCTCAATTCACTATATAAAAATCAAGATAAAATTATTCAACAGATAGATAAATACACTTCATTTGCTAATCATATCACTGAAAGGTACTCCAAAGACTTGGAAACAAT
>JARFJB010002230.1:176230-178730 GCA_036346205.1 Vesta saturnalis | reverse complement strand
GAAGCCTAAAATCGGGCTTCACAAAAATAAACGTGTATAGGTAAATGGGGTTACACACATAGTTTAGAAATGTTTAAAGGGCTCGTAATTCCTGTTTACATAACAAATATACTTGTATAACGCATTATTTAGTTGAAAATATGGTTGAGAAATTATATAGGGACTCGCAAGCCTACTTATATCTCATTTGATACTTTTTGTCCCGTTACATAGGGATCATATCTCGATCTGTAAATACGTTTAAGATGTTTTACGGAATACAAGAAACAAATATTTTGCACGTATTAAAGGATGCTCACAAAATTGCAATCAATGTTTTGTTGATTCTTACAAGCATGATAAGACAATTTTAAGAAAGGTTTCTGGTCACCAAGTATATGAACTTGGATTTCTATGAAAAATTGTTTCGGTACTATCTGGGTTAAAGCAAATTGAACTAATTCCTATTACCCTACTCTCTCTTAATTCCTTAAAGCAAAATAGTAATAATTCTAAATAAAACCATATTAGATTATAACAAATACATAAATTGCAGTAAAATAATAATAGTTATAATAATAATAATAAAGATCCGTTAATTCTATCTAAACACGTTATGAACCGCAGTTTTACTTTTACCCAATCTTATTATACCTTTGCAATCTATTGCTAGTAAATAATCGCATTCATGTTTCTTCAAGCATGTCTTCAATAGCAATTGAACGACTGAATACCTTTCCTACCAGTACATTTTGCTGTGAAGTTTCGTCAATATAGTCGGCCTCTTTGGCTTTGTGTAGCAAGTGAACTGTTACGAGAGATGATTTGAGGTCGATTTCTTTCGTCGAATATAGTTGGAGATAATCAAAGGTTACATGTATCACTTATACAACTTTTTTTTAAAGTTTTCAAATTTCCCACTTTGCTGATAAACTTCAAGCTGAGTTTTATGCCAGTTAATTTTTTAATCGGATATTAACCAATTTTACAATGTATCATCCATCGTTCTTCCCTTTAACTTCTAAAATAAATCTAGAAATTTTTCGCACAAGTGGTGGGCCCATATAAATTTTTCTAAAAGGCAAACTATTTTCTAAACTTAAACCAAACATCTAGGACTTAGACAATGAAGAGTTCGTTTTTGTAAGCATCAACCATTGACTAGGCAAGTAAAAATTTTAAGTTTTGATTTGATTGCTCACTAATAGGGTACCCTAGTGCATTCGGTCTTCACCTAAGGGTTGTCACATTTCCAAGAAATTACCTTTTTCAGCTATTACAATTGACAAAAAGATCCTTATTTTTAAAAATTCATTATATGTATAACATTAAATTGAAAATTTAAAAAACCCGACACCAAAAAACATCTAAAACTTAAAACAATTTTCTTGGATAACAGCAAAGGACACTCTCGATCAAGTTACCTTTCAAATAAAAAAAATATATATAGAACAGAGCTGGTGATCTTCAAACGACTGAACAAATTTTCTTGAACCATAGCTCATAGATCAAGTCATCTTTCAAACAAAAAAAACTAAATCAAAATCGGTTACTCCGTTTGGAAGCTACGATGCCACAGACCAACACATAGATGCACACATTAAACCTACAAACCTCCTTTTTTCGTCAGGGGTGGATTTAAAACTATTTAAATCAGTAAGGGCTCATTAAGATCAAAATCTTACGGTATTTTAATGCACTTTAAGGAATTGTTATATAACTAATGGTCTTCGTTCATCAACGACAAAATTGTACCGTGTTACTTCAAGCATCAAGTTTAAAATGTGTGTGGTGTGGGTGTGTGTGTGTGTGGTGTGTGTGGTGTGTGTGTGTGTGTGTGGTGTGTGTGTGTGTGTGTGTGTGTGGTGTGTGTGTGTGTGTGTGTGTGTGTGTGTGGTGTGTGAGTGTGTGTGTGTGTGTGTGTGTGTGTGTGTGTGTGTGTGTGTGTGTGTGTGTGTGTGTGTGTGTGTGTGTGTGTGTGTGTGTGTGTGTGTGTGTGTGTAGTGTGTGTGTGTGTGTGTGTGTTTGTGTGTGTGTTGTGTGTGTGTGTGTGTGTGTGTGTGTGTGTTGTGTGTGTGTGTGGTGTGTGTGTGTGAGTGTGTAGTGTTGTGTGTGTGTGTGTAGTGTGTATGTGTGATGTGATGTGTGTGTGTGATGTGTGTGTGTGTGTGTGTGATGTGTGATGTGTTTGTAATGTGTGTGTGTGTGTGTGTGATGTGTGTGTGTGTGTGTAGTGTGTGTGTGTGTGTGTGTGTGTGTGTGTGTGTGTGTGAGTGTGTGTGTGTGTAGTGTGATGTGTGTGTGTGTGTTGTGGAATGTGTTGTGATAGTAGTATGATGTGTGATGTGTTGAGTTGTAGTGTGTGTGTGATAGTGAGTGTGTGTGTGTGTATGTGTGTGATGTGTGATTAAGTGTGTGTGATGTTGTGATGTATTGTGAATGTGTGAATTGTGTGTGTGGTGGTGATGTGATTTGTGGTGTGTGAATTTTAAATTAAACAAATTAGTTGAAATGAGTGTTT
>JARFJB010002230.1:26230-171230 GCA_036346205.1 Vesta saturnalis | reverse complement strand
GTGTGTGTGTGTGTGTGTGTGAGTGTGTGTGTGTGTGGTGAGTGTGTGTGTGTGTGTGTGTGTGTGGTGTGTGGTGTGTGTGTGTGATGTGTGTGTGTGTGAGTGTGTGTGTGAGTGTGTGTGTGTGTGTGTGTGTGTGTGGTGTGTGTGTGTGTGTGTGTGTGTGTGTGTGTGTTGTGTGTTGTGTGTGGTGTGTGTGTGTGTGTGTGTGTTGTGTGTTTGTGTGTGTGTGTGTGTGTGTGTGTGTGTGTGTGTGTGTGTGCGTGTGTGTGTGAGAGTGTTGTGTGGTGTGTGAGTGTGTGTGTGATTGTGTGATTGTGTGTGTGTGTGTTGTGTGGTGTGTGTGTGTGTTTGTTTGTGTGGTGTGAGTGTGTGTGATGTGTGTTGTTGTGTGTTGTGTGTTTGTTGTGTGTGTGTGTGTGTGTGTGTGTGTGTTGTGTGTGTTTGTGTGTTTGTGTGGTGTGTGTTTGTGTGTGTTTGTGTGTGGTGGTTGTGTGTGCGTTTGTTATGTTATATATATATATATATATATATATATATAATATATATTTTGTCTTAAATAACCTATTATTGAACCATAAAACTGAAATTAATAAAATTTTGGGAATCCGACGATGGTTGACAAGTTAACAATAATACTTTATTTGAAAGCTCGTTTCGAGTCCGTTTCAACGACATCAATTTATACTGATTTATGATTTCAACGAAAACCTAAAACATTAATTGGCGTTTCTGGGTTGAAACTCGAATCAGCAGTAATACTTTATGTTATCGATGCCGACTTGGGACGAGCTTCCAATGAGGTATTACTTGCCATATGATCCCATTTAAAATAATTTTACAAAATGGCGGCTGTCTGTCACTGAATGCCATCAGAAACGTTGTATATGTGCCTTAGTTTGGTTTCCCAAAAATTTATTAATTTCAGTTTTATGAATCACATAATAGGTTGGGGGGGGGGGGGGGTCGGCTTAATAACACATTGACGAACACGTCACGGACTAACCATTATTTACGAATTTTCGAAATGCAATCATAGAAGGAAGGGAAAATTTTCAAAATCTTTTTTATTATTGTACAGGTTGTCCCATTTTGGTTGTCCTCGCAGGGTATCTCAGTTATTAGCAAAGATACAGAGATGCGGTTTTCGCGAACGTTGGCTACTTTTTTGTGAAACGAAAGATGACACAAACATAATTACTCTAGCTCTTCTCATTTTTGAGATACAGGGCGTTTTTGAAAAAGTTGCATTTTGAGACAGCCCCCGTATCTCAGCTATACGATAACTTATAGAAAAAGTGAAAAGTGTTCTTTATATAATTTTTTCCGTAGAATGCAGTGCTGTTTTCAGAATGAGTATACGGGGTCAGGTCAAAAAGTTATCGGGATCAACTTCATTTTTTTTAAATGGGACACCCTGTCTATTTTCTCATAATTAAATTTCTCTTGTTCTAAGCATTTCAAATATATAACAATTATCACTTATTTTGATAAATAGCGTGGTATTTTGTATTATTAACTGAATTTCTTAGTAGGCTTTGAATTCGTAATCTTCTATTGTTTTTTTGTGCCTAATATAGAAAACCATCATTATGTAATTATATGTCATTGAAGAAGATACAAATTTCGGCAAAATAATTTATTTTATTTCCAGAATTGTTGATTTGAAACTCATATAAATATTGGATGTATTTATTTATAAATTTAGAGACAAACGAAAATAAGAAAATTAAAATTTTATAAATATTGCTCAATTTGCTGACCATTATGGTCAAGACAAATCCTACATCTCGAAGAATTTCTTGAATGGATCTTAATAAAATAGGGTCTTAAACGTAGTTCTTCAAAGGCTTCTCTTGTAGCATTCATCAAAGCTTCTTGAGTTTCATACCGTCTTTGATGAATTTTATTTTTAAGGTAGCCCACAAAAAAATCTAAAATTGATAGGTCTGGGGACCTTGCTGGCCAATTAACTGGTCCATTGTTACCAATCCAATGGTTTTGAAACATTGTATTGAGGTAATCTCTTACTAGTCTTGCATTGTGAAAATAAACCTCTCTTAGCTGGGCTAACGGAATATCATCAATCAATTCTGGAAGGCAAATGTCCAAAATTTCCAAATATCGTTGATGGTTCAAATTGCCTTCAAACATGTAAAATGTTAATTGCCTCCTAAAATGAAACAGGACACATTGAACCCAAACCTGCCTTGCTGCTGACGGATCACGGTAACATGCCGATTTTCGTTAGACCAGAAACGATTCGTTGCACGATTGTAAATTCCGGCGGAGCTTATATGGGTTTCATCCGACCATATAACTAAACGACCAAAATTACCATTTTCTTCACTTTTCTGAATATACCATCTACAGAAATCGATACGCAATTGAGCATCACCCGGATGCAAGTGGTGGATGACTTGAGGTATATATGGTTTATAATGGTATTTTTAAAATATTTTGATACTTTCGTTTTGAAATGCCCACCGATTCTTCAATTTTTCTGCAAGACGTATAATTTTCGTTAACAGTGACCTCTGCAAGGACATTTATTTCATTATTTTCTTCGTTTTCTTTTCTATATGTTTTGGCGCGTGGCCTTTCAAACGATCCGTGATTTTCCAAATTTTGTTTTAACCTAATGAATGTTTTTTTACACGGTTGCCTTCTTTCCGGAAATCTATTCACATTTTATTTAACTCAAATGATGACTAACATTCCAGTAAATATAAATACCTTTCAAAATATATTTCCTTCGCTTGCTCTGCATTAAAATTTGTTTGGTAATAAACCCCAATCATATCTAATTTCTCACAGTTCTCGTACCCTAAATTATTCGCCATGGTTTGAAACTTTGTAAAAATTCAAAATAACGAAAAGAATATTGAAAACTTTACTAGCAATAAGGATCTCAACAATCAACAAATTTGCAAATATTGACAAATGTCAAAAAAATGAAGTTGCCATGGTAAAACAATTGCAGTACCAAAGGCCACTAACAAATCCAGTTAATAATTTGAAATACTGCGCTATTTGTATAAAAAAATGATGAATGCTATACATATTTGAAATGCTTAGAACAAGAGAAATTTAATTATGAGAAAATAGACAGGGTGTCCCATTTAAAAAAAATGAAGTTGATCCCGATAACTTTTTGACCTGACCCCGTATACTCATTCTGAAAACAGCACTGCATTCTACGGAAAAAATTATATAAAGAACACTTTTCACTTTTTCTATAAGTTATCGTATAGCTGAGATACGGGGGCTGTCTCAAAATGCAACTTTTCAAAAACGCCCTGTATCTCAAAAATGAGAAGAGCTAGAGTAATTATGTTTGTGTCATCTTTCGTTTCACAAAAAGTAGCCAACGTTCGCGAAAACCGCATCTCTGTATCTTTGCTAATAACTGAGATACCCTGCGAGGACAACCAAAATGGGACAACCTGTACACAATTTATAATTTTTAAACTCAAAATTAAATTTTTAAACTCAAATGTTTGTCATATTGAAAGATTGACCTGTTCCTGCAGTGTTTAACACACTACTATTTGGTTTAACAGCCCAAAATCGTATATTAGATAAATGAACCTCCTTTTTACGAAGCCTAAATGGGCTTCACAAAAATAAACGTGTTTAAAATTACACATAGTTTAGAAATGTTTAAAGGCTCGTAATTCCTGTTTACATAACAATATCTTGTAAACATTATTTAGTTGAAAAATGGTTAGAAATTATATAACTCAACTAATATCTCATTTGATACTTGCCCTTACAAGATCATATCTCGATCTGTAAATACGTTTAAGATGTTTTACGAATACAGAAACAAATATTTTGCACGTATTAAAGGATGCTCACAAAATTGCAATCAATGTTTTGTTGATTCTTACAAGCATGATAAGACAATTTTTAAGAAAGGTCTGGTCACCAAGTATATGAACTTGGTTCTATGAAAATTGTTTCGGTACTATCTGGGTTAAAGCAAATTGAACTAATTCCTATTACCCTACTCTCTCTTAATTCCTTAAAGCAAAATAGTAATAATTCTAAATAAAACCATATTAGATTATAACAAATACATAAATTGCAGTAAAATAATAATAGTTATAATAATAATAATAAAGATCCGTTAATTCTATCTAAACACGTTATGAACCGCAGTTTTACTTTTACCCAATCTTATTATACCTTTGCAATCTATTGCTAGTAAATAATCGCATTCATGTTTCTTCAAGCATGTCTTCAATAGCAATTGAACGACTGAATACCTTTCCTACCAGTACATTTTGCTGTGAAGTTTCGTCAATATAGTCGGCCTCTCTGGCTTTGTGTAGCAAGTGAACTGTTACGAGAGATGATTTGAGGTCGATTTCTTTCGTCGAATATAGTTGGAGATAATCAAAGGTTACATGTATCACTTATACAACTTTTTTTTAAAGTTTTGCAAACGTTTCAACCACTTTGCTGATAAACTTCAAGCTGAGTTTTATGCACAGTTAATTTTGCCTTAATCGGATATTGACCAATTTTCACAATGTATCATCCATCGTTCTTAAGACCCTCTTTAACTTCTAAAATAAATCTAGAGAATTTTTCGCACAAGTGGCTGGGCCCATAGAAATTTTTTCTAAAATTCGCGCAAACTATATTTCTAAACTTAAACCAAACATCTAGGACTTAGACAATGAAGAGTTCGTTTTTGTAAGCATCAACCATTGACTAGGCAAGTAAAAATTTTAAGTTTTGATTTGATTGCTCACTAATAGGGTACCCTAGTGCATTCGGTCTTCACCTAGAGTTGTCACATTTCAAGAAATTACCTTTTCAGCTATTACAATTGACAAAAAGATCCTTATTTTTAAAAATTCATTATATGTATAACATTAAATTGAAAATTTAAAAAACCCGATACCAAAAAACATCTAAAACTTAATACAATTTTCTTGGATAACAGCAAAGGACACTCTCGATCAAGTTACCTTTCAAATAAAAAAAATATATATAGAACAGAGCTGGTGATCTTCAAACGACTGAACAAATTTTCTTGAACCATAGCTCATAGATCGTCATCTTTCAAACAAAAAAAACTAAATCAAAATCGGTTACTCCGTTTGGAAGCTACGATGCCACAGACCAACACATAGATGCACACATTAAACCTACAAACCTCCTTTTTTCGTCAGGGGTGGATTAATAAAACTATTTAAATCAGTAAGGGCTCATTCAGATCAAAATCTTACGGTATTTGTAATGCACTTTAAGGAATTGTTATATAACTAATGGTCTTCGTTCGTCAACGACAAAATTGTACCGTGTTACTTCAAGCATCAAGTTTAAAATTGCCAAAGAAATATGAGGCCTAAGCCAGTCTTCATCCTTGCATCAAATAGTGGCTCGCCTAAGTAGCTTCTAAGAAAAAAAAAGTTTGACCAGTTATTATTTGGTTAAAATAGTAAAGTTCTTAAAGACCGGTAAATTTAGAGGTGTTAAAAATTATGGTCCACTTTAAATACGTTCAACAGAAACATTTTGTAAAGAACCAATATCCTTTACACATTTTTTTAAATAAATTATTTGTTAATTAGACAATTTTAATTAAATTTCAGGACTCCCAAATAATGAATATTTATCCTATCCGACGTTGTTTCAAAAACGTTAAGAATTTTTCTATATCAGAGTCCCCTCCAACCAACCAACCTCCGAGTCAGAATAACCGCCAGAAGCCGTTCCCGCCTTTCGTCGATTTCTATAAAACCACGAGACACGCTCTCATGCTCAGTACGCGCTCTCATTCTCATTTCCGCGTTCACTACTGCTACTTAAATCTGTGGTCACCTGCATGTAAGTTTAATTACACAACCATACACATACACTTATAAACGTCCCCACCCCGAGGGCTATTCCCGACGTAGTCTTTTACTTACACCGACGGACAGAAAGGCGTATTGCCTAATTTTGGCGTTATCCATGGAATCAATTGAACAGCGCAACAGGCCGCCAGTCCAGAATCTTTTAATTGATATTCAAGACATACTTTACACGAAATCACACCAACACGCTGCCACAGGCTACCAAAACAACGTGCAGAAAGTCCACGAATTGAAAGTAACAAACCGCCCACAATTAGATCATATTTCGATCGCCAAGCTCCGTAAAGTGCGATAGCATTCGCACATATTACGTAAAAAGAGAGAGTATTATTTCCAAAATGATCCCCGTTAATAGGAATAGTTGCTATATAGTTGGGCAACATTAAGTACCATAAACCACTAGCTAAAGACATATGTTATCCCCAAGATTAAGATCTGGTTTCTACAATGGGTCATCTCAAAACAGTTAAAATTAACGGTTTTTTAAGTTTAACAATTATACGCAAATGATAACTGGTTTAATAATTTTTTTTTGAAAATCAACCACAAAGAGGTAACTTTTGGCCCAAGAATAAGGTCTGGTTTCGGATGGGTAGTACAATCTTTAAATTTAATCGTTTAATATTACCCAAATGTATCTGGTCAAACAAATCTTTCTCGAGAGGCTACTAGAAGGGGCTAAGTTTTAGCTGAATAATGAGGCCTAGTTTGGAATTCGTATAAATGAAATGGGACCTCTAAATTAACGGTTTTTTTAAAAAAGTTACTACGAGGATCGTTTTTTAAGTAAGAACCGTTTTGTAGTGGGGTAAGCGAAACTTTATTTATGAACGGAAATTGTATCAGAAACTAAAATAGTACCTTTTTTTTCTACTTTTCAACATGGTCACCCTTAATATCTAAACATGTGTTAAGTCGTGGCATCAGTTTTTGAATCCCCTCGTCAAAGAACTCTACCGCCAGATAGTTAAACCAGTTAGTAACAATTTGTTAAACTACTGACCTTGAAACTTGTGGAAATTTCTGATGAAATTCGTTAATAGTGAAGTGTCTGTTTTGCCTACACCATTTTCGCATATTTCCGTCATTCATTACACCTTCATCGTAAACTTCAACAAGCTGCCGATGAATTTCAGCAGGACGGACTTTTTTTCGTTTAAAAACCGAATAACAGAGCACACTTCACAATCGGCGGGATCATTGATCAACATGGTGACAAACAAAACAGTATAACCACACCACCAACACCAGCAGAGACATGGAACGTAATGGTGGCGTAGAGCGGAACTGTCAAGGGTAACTAACGGACGTCACGTGATAGCCTGCGCAGCCGCGATACGCAATCGGATCTTACTTTAAAAACGACCCTTGTGTATCACTCAAATGATGCCTTGCAAACAACTTTTGCAAGAAGTTACTAAGGATGGCTAACTTCTGGCATCATAAGAGTGAGGTCTGATTTTAGTTGGGTATATTTACAATGAACGCTAATACTTAAAAAATCTCTCAAGTTCGAACAGTAAATATTATAGCTATAATACCCTTGATGTTGGCTGTCGACCTATGCACCTCCCAAATCTTAAATTCATGATGCACGTCAGTTGCACAAAGTTATCTTATTATAAAATTAGCTGGTTTTTGAATTAAAATTATTGAATTGTGCAAAGTTAAACTAACCAATTTTCATGTTAAACCAATCAACATTCTTAAGCTTAAGAAATCCACTCCAATTCCATATGCCAATTGTCATTCCCAAATACGCACTCTATAATTTTCGAATAAGTGGGTCATCAATGGAGTCTATACAGAAGTTATAAATATTATTGCAAAAGTTTAGTTTTGTCAGAAGGGTTCGCACAACAGACTTTTTATCTTGACATTTAAAAAGGACCTATAGGGAATGCAGTTTAAACTTATAAATTCCTAACTTTATTACTACATCCTTGAATTCTATTGCCTCACCTTTATGCATTCAATAATAAACTAAAAAAATTATGGTTGTTTGTATGGGAAATCCTGTAATGGGCGATTAGTGTACCCTCAAAATTACCTGATTCATTATGTTTTCTAGGAATGGGTGGCGTTTTCATATTTGTATGCTCTATCTTAAAAATGTAATCATCTAAGTGTTAATAATTGCAACCATATTTTAAAAATTTTCTTAAAAATACTTTCTGCTAGGTTAAAATAGTAATGTATATAAAATAATCTGAATCTTCGTTTATATAACCTCATTTACTTAACATAATAATTACACTATTCTCAAATAATTATCATTATCAATAATGTATCACTCTGAGAAAACTCACCTATATGAATAAAAATTAGCGATATAAGTAGTTAATCATTAGAGATAAGCTAAATACATGCTATTCGTTATCTACTTCCAAATGACGCTTGTAAAATTGTTACATTCTAAAAAATAATCTATTAGATAGTGTGTGCTCATCAATATGGGATTAAAATTGAGAGGATTTAGAGCAAAACTAAGTAGGAAACAAAAAAAAGATGTACCTGAAGTGGTTTGTTTGAAATATCATATTTCATCTGAATTTTCAAATATATCACGTAAGTAATTACAAAGATAACTAAAAGTATAAATATGCATTTTGTTTTTATAGCACATTTGGATAGTGATACAATATCATTCAAAACTAATGACGTTAGATCACAGAAAAATTCGATATCAATTGAATATAAAGAAGATATTCATGTCAGGCATAACATCGAAGGCATTTTTACAAATGCAACACCAAATAAGGAAGAAGTAGTTAAAAAGCCTTTTCCACTAAAAAGCATTCTTAAGAAAAATAACACAGATGACAATAACATCAATGATACTACCACTTATAATAATAATCCATATAATGTACACACAACAGTATTAGAGGATGGAACAAATCTTCCATTACCCTCAAGGACTGAAAGTAATGATGATAATGTATATGATTTAAGAACCATAGATCAAGGCTTACCAAACTCAAAAAATGTTAAGACGCAAATCACATTAAATGTGCAAGGAACAGAAACAACCTATTTCAATATTACTGATAATAAAACAATTAATGCAACAGCTACAAATGAACTTGATAGAGATTTTAATATACATAATAGTGAATTAGACAATCCTGATGATGAGGACAGTGATGATGATGAATACAGTAGTCAAGCAGCAAGTATTTTCTTTACTCCAGCTTCTCCTAAACCATCAGCAAGAGCAAAAAATAGATTAAGTGATGACTTTAATGCATAAGTTTTAAAAATGTTTTAAGTGGGTTTAATAAAATAACAGTAGCTGCTTATATTTAATTCTTTAAACCTAATTAGTACTTATTCGTTTATCTAAATCAATATAAGGTTTACAGCACAGTTACACATCAAAAAAGGCAATAATGAGTATTGTAGCTACCGCACTTCTGGACCACTTTACAGTGTTGCCACGTCTCAAGGTCATGCGGCGTTGCCATTATCCGCTTCAAGGTCCAGTTCATTTGGTGTGACTTATGAAAATTCTTAAAACCAAAGTTAATTGATCGCGTTGTTGCTAGTTCATTGACCTCTTCAAGGTCAAAGTTCATAGGGGTGTCATTACAATTCTTAGAATCAAAGTTCATAGACCTTATCAAAGTTCATTGACCTATAGAGGCGTGTCATATTACAATTCTTAGAAACCTAATAATGGAAACAAAGCGCTGTTACCAGTTCATCGACCTCTTCAAGATCAAAGTTCATTGGGGTCTCAAATTACAATTTTTAGAATCAAAGTTCATTGACCTTTTCATGGTCAAAGTTCATTGACCTTTACATGGTCAAAGTTTATTGACCTCTAGGGGCGTGTCATTACAATTTTCAGAAATCTAAAAATAGAATCAGTCCCAGGAAACGGGAGAGTCGAAAGTTCATTGACCTCTAGGGGGTATCATATTACAATTCTTATAAAAAGAAAAATAGAATCAGTTCGCGGAAACGGAGAGAAAAGCTTTGAAGGTGAAATTCTTGGAAATAGCAAGCATTTCTAATCAATGAGTGGCTTTGCGCATGCTCGGTGTTGTTCGGCTATCCTCGTGGGGTTAAACCATTTATATAAGGCGAAATTTTGTAATGGCATGTCAGACGCTTCGGCATCATCTTTTTCTAAAAAGTGTGTTAAGCTGCTATTATTATTGAATATACTCCACAATGTTATAGTGTATGTAAAATTGCAATATTGTGTAAACCTAATCGGATAATAACTTAATTGATAACATTTTAACTATAAATTACTACCATGGAATCAATTTTGTATATGAGCACCCAAGTTGTGGGGTTGACCACGTTGAAGCTGAGTAAACGGAAAGATGAAGTAATTCGACACATTTGTATCTTAAGGAAAATTTTGAAAAAGTTGAACAATATATTAGTAATAAGTTAGCCGATAGGTATAAAAATATGGTAAAGAGAGTAACTTAACTTTTATGAAGTGTTATTTACTAAAACTTAAACATTCAAGGAATGCTTTTAAAATAAGTGGGGTAATTCACAAAATTAATGTAGCAACCTATTGAATCTTATTTCAAAGGTAGAATACTTACAGGTGTTATTGTGAAGGTAAATATCAAAGATCCACTAACTTTTTTAAATCAAGCTTATAAAATTTTTGCTGATAAGATTAATTTAATGCTTAAAGAGTCCATATTGAAAGTCAACACGGTTTTGGCAGCCCATTTTGTACAGCTTCACAGTTTGTAAATTGATTTAAAAACTAAAGACCAAATTAATGATGTTGGAACTGATTTGTGCCAATGGTATCAAACTAATGTCTATAACAAGTTACAAACCAAATTGGGGGAATTTTCGGAAAAGTATTCAGGGTGAGCTTTGCATGAAATTTTACATTTAAAAGTAAACATTAACAAGTGCTTGCCTCTAAAAGGTGGAATACATATTAAAGTACAAAAAAGCTTTTGTTAATGTGAAAAGTAACGATGATTATTGTTTTTTGTGGGCCGTTGTTTCAGCTTTACATCCTGCTTCATGGAATCCAAATCGAACTTCATTTCAGTAACGTTTTAAATTATGAATCAAATGAGTTTCCCACTAAAATAACTGATTTAAAAAATTTGAAAAACTAAATAAACTCTCAATAGATTTGTGTAAAAAAGTTGTACCCTCTGCATTGAGTAATCTGCAAAGCGACAGAGAACCCATAAATCTTTTAATGCTTTCTAATGATGATGAGACTTATCATCACTTTGCGTGAATTAAAAACATGTCAGTTCTATTTCCAAAACATCTGTCAAAGAACGATGGTCATAAGTGATCTGTAACCGATGTTTGAATAATTTTTGGTCAGATGTAGCTTTAGAAAAGCATTTAACATATTGTAATCAGCTCAATCAATGTCGTGTCCTAGATTACCAAATAATTACCAAATTTCAAAGCGACATCAACATCTAATCAGATCCAAAAAACATTTACTATTCACCATTAGACAAAAGGTGGTTCTAAATCCGTGTGATGATAAAAGGATTATGTGTCGGGTCTACAGATACACGTTCCTGGGGCTACGCAATAATGTCTGTAAATATTTAAAGTGTTCCTTGAGTACAAACGATTGTGCACAGTTGTGGTTTCTGTTTTCGGTGGGTCATACACCCAAACTATAAAAGACATTGTTAGCAAAAAAAATTAAGCTTGATAAGTGTATTTTAGAAATGTGTAGTACCATAAAAGATGTAAATATAGTTTTAGATATTTTAAGTGTAGAAAATGTATACAAGCAATTTAGCGTCTAGTAATAGTGCGAATAAATAAGTGCATTGCAAGTGCTGAAACCACAAGTCTCTAAAAATATTAATTGCTAGTTTGATGGATTCACAAATGCTTATCATCGTAAAATTTACAATTGAATATTGGAAAATATCTATAAAGCAAAAAGCCAAACGCTCCTTTGAGGTGGAGATCTGAGGCAGATCCTGGGGCATGACCATCAACTGAATTAAACGATTACAAAAGAACAGGTATAAAATCATGAATTTAAAATATATGTATAAGGAATTGTAATAAAAAGATTATGCTTGCAGTATGTCGGTTTTTATTTACTTTATCTTTTACATAATACTACTGTCCTGACCGCCAGCTGATTCCGTTTGCCAAAAACAGGCCAAAACAGCTCACAACAGACAAAAACGGGAATCTGTATCCCAACACAGGCAGCCGTTTTCCAGGAGCAAGTAGCCGCCTCCCAAAAATACAGGTCAAAATAGCTCATTCATCCCAGCTGACTGCTGAAGACCATGGAAACATTTTGTGGATCGTGGGACTTTTGTCACTGGATCCTGCATGTGGGAAAATAATGTGCAATCTTACGAGCTCAGAGCCCCCCTTGTCAAAGTAATTTAAATGATTATAGAAATACTTTATGTTTACTGTATAAGATAATGGAATTTTAGAAAAACTAATATCAATCTATTCCAAGAATACCCATTTGTTCTTATGAACCTGTTATTAGTTATTAGGAAACACCCATCAGTTCTTAGGAATCTGCAAGGCGCATTTGGGAAACTGTTATTAGTTCTTGGGAAACGGATTCCCGTTTTTGACATGTTTCGACATGTCGAAAACATGTCGTGATTCAACATGTCGTGAGTAGGCGAAGACATGAAAGGAACAAATGACTATTTCCTTAGAATAGGAAGTCTTCAATGCCACGCAAAAACGCCATTCATGATGCTCTTTGGGATGGAACTCTAGATAGTCAGTATTACTTGTTTAATGAATCTGAGCTAGAAGGAAATTCCTCAACGGATTAGAGTGGAAGGATACCATAATCTTCTGGTGTCTATAAGGTTGTGAGTGACTCATTTAATAGTTATTTTCATTCCAAGTTGTCTAAATTTATTAGTGTTAAGCATGGTGTAAGGGTGAAACTTCTATTTCAACCACAAAAGAAAATACGAATGACTAAAAAGTGATTATTGTTTATCCAAAAAAGGTGATGTTATGTGAAGCTCGGACAGGAGCCACTTCCCAGTTGAGCGTTGAAAGCGTTTCGGAATATATACATATACTTTTTAAACATGAAGGTGATGTTATGTGAAGCTCGGACAGGAGCCACTTCCCAGTTGAGCGTTGAAAGCGTTTCGAAATATATACATATACTTTTTAAACATGTCTTGTATGCATATAAAGTAATAAATAATCAAAAAGTAGATAGTATTTATAAATATTTGGGTGAGAAAATACGTTATCGGTAGTAAATAAACGACAACAAAAATAAAGTATAGTGTTTAATCCTTAGTGATGATGTCTAATGCATGTGTACCTAAAAATAATGTGATTTAGAAATAATATATTTAAAGCTATACACTTGCAGTTGAATAACCAATCGTTTTGTATTACGCTTTAGATGCATCTTATCACACATACACACACCTTAATATTAAATGGAATTTTTCCCAGGGGAACAAATCAAATTTTTTCATTACTGTACTTAAAACTGAACGTTTTTAAAATTTGCCTCAGATGAGAATTATATTTCCAATAATTTATAAGAGACACATCAGTGTGTTACGTTACACATTATTTTGTACATATCGTAATTAACAGTTAATAATGATTAACTTAAATTAACAGTTTATATTAACACAATGCTAAAATATAGCTTATTCATTTTTGATTCATTTTAAGAAGACAAAGTGTAGAAAATCCTAAGAATGATAGACTGATAAATAAAAGACCCCAACCCATCAATCGAAAGACGGATATACCCGACACTGGCAAAACATAAGGGGGAGTTCTCCGATTACCAGACAACTAGATTTACCCCACGCTACAACAAACCTCCGCATCTGTACGGTCTACCAAAGATTCATAAGCAAGGAATTCCTCTGAGACCAATTGTGAGATCGAGAAAATCACCTTGTCACACATTAGGATACTATCATCACACCCTTATCGGGAAAAACCGAGTCTATGGTCAAGAATACGCAGCACTTCGTGGAAACCATCAGAAACTTCCAACCAAACCACGAAGAAATACTGGTAAGCTTTGACACTGGGAGTCTATTCACAAATGTGCCTACCGATAGGCACCAACTATCATAAGGGACAAGCTGGAAAAGGATGAAACGTTAGACGAACGCACGCAACTCTCGGTAAACACAATAATGGAACTTCTGACAATATGCATTAGAACTACAAATTTCCAGGTAGAAGACAAATTCTACCATGTTCAATCATAGTAGGCATTAAATAAGAATGATGCATAATTTCTGCACAAATTTTGTTAAATACTCTATTTTTCAAATAAAGAGTGGGGGAGAGTGGGAATGTTTGTATGAATAAATGCCTATAGCTTTGGTTTGGATTAACTGATTTTAACGAAATTATTCTCATTCGAAAGAGCGTAGATGAACCACTACATCTACTATAAAACAGTTGCATTTAGTTTTAATTGTCGTAGATAGAGGGCACTTTCGAATAAAAAAAATTAAAATTAGTCTATGTTAAAATTTTTAAATGGAAACACCTAAGTATTGTAAATTACAACGAAAACTGATTAAATTCGTAACAAAATGGCGCACACCGTATGTCAATATCTTTTATCCAACTCCAGTAAACATACGTAACTAGTATTGGCTCACTGTGTATTATAATTTAAAATAACTAAATATGTCAGTATTTTCAGAATTTGTTAAACTAGGAAGGCTGCGAAATAAAATTGACAGGGGCTTCAAATTGTTTATTTATTGACAGTAATCAAAATACTGCGATCATTTTAAGAAGTGTTAGCATATAACTCGAATGTAACTTTTCTTAATTAGATATTAATATTACTAATATCAGTAAATAATCAGCATTAATTCATAATGAGTATATCAAATGCCTTATTGTATCATATGATTGTAGTTCATTTTGTATGCCATCAAAATGCCGTATTGCCTCACGTATATATGTCATAAGATATCCTCACAGGAGGCATTATGCAAAGGAGCATTTAAAAGAACGGCAACTACCGTTCTAAGGATTTTAAAGCACAACAATTAGGTTTCTTATATTATTATGAACTGCACGTTTAATTTTGAAAATTGTAATCCTCTTTAAATTTTAGATTCAACTGTTTTATTTTCATATTGCGATACAAGCGGCAACATGGCACTTTAATCATTAAGGATTTTAAAGCACAACAGGCAGGTTTCTTATATTATTATGAACTGCACGTTTAAGTTTGAAAATTGTAATCCTCTTTAAATTTTAGATTCAACTGTTTTATTTTCATATTGCGATACAAACGGCAACATGGCACTTTAATCATTCCTTAAAAATATTTGTTTTTCTATGTTTTTTAGACTGCATCCTTATCATGTAGTTCTCCACCAAGCTTTACATGAAAGGGATTTCGATGCAAGGCTGGATGTTAGGTATGCTGGAAAAACAACCGCATATCATATATTTTGTGGGCAGACGAAGCCACCTTTAGTAGTGCGGATGGTGTTAATCTGCATAATATGCATTATTGGGCTGAAGAAAATCTGCACTGGATGGACGAAGTGTAGCTTCAAGGTAGGTGGAGTCTTAATGTTTGGTGTGGTATAGTTGATGGAAAAATCATAGGACCATATTTCTTTGAAGAAACTTTAAATGGCGATACATATTTAAATTTTTGGAAAATGAATTGCCTATTTTATTAGAAGACATTTCCTTACAAACAAGAAGAGATATTTCAGCATGATGGGTGTCCTGCGAACTTTTCCACACGAGTTAGACATTATTTGGATATGGGATATCCATATAAATGGATTGGAAGGGGAAGTATATTCCAATGGCTAGCTAGATCTCCAGACTTAACATGCCTAGACTTTTATCTATTGGGAAGATTGAAGGAGTTAGTCTTTCAAACTCGACCAACCACGCGACAAGACATGAAACAACGCATTAGAAACGCAATAAATAGTATATCCATAGCTGAGATTGAAGTAGGTGTTATGTCTACCCGCGGTAGATTACGTCTTTATGTGGAGAATGATGGAAAACATTTTGAACATTTAATTGGACGTTAAGTTTTAATGTTTCTTCTTTTCATATACTTTGTTATTTTATGTTATAATTTTAATTGTTTTAGTTCGAAAGCGCCCCCCCCCCCTATCTACGACAATTAAAACTAAATGCAATTGTTTTATAGTAGATGTAATTGGTTCATCTACGCCCTTTCGAATGAGAATAATTTCGCTAAAATCGGTTGATCCAAAGCAATTATTCATACAAACATTCCCACTCTCCCCCACCCTTTATTTGCAAAAATAGAGAAAAAAGTATTTATAGTAGTGAGGAGTCTCATGGCGGACTCGAGAATGGGGATATAATTATTACTATATCTTAGTGCGAAGTTCCCACTTAAAGAAAGACGGGTTATAATTTATACGTCTGCTATATATTTTAAATGCAGGACTTGAAAACGTATGTCGATTCTAAAGTCAAAGCGCATGACGCTGTCAGATGTCTTCTTTGCTATTTAAAATTATTCTTCGTATTTCGTTTCGTATAATCGCATCGTGTTTTGTAGTTATAATAATTTACCTTTCGCTTCGTGTAATTTATTAGTTTCCATTGAATTTGTAAACAACAGTTTTTTTTCAAAACTATTATTATTAATATTCACTATTACGAGGTAAGTTTATAATGCAAAATGTATTTCCAATTGATTGAATGCATTTATTTATTTTGAAGCAAATAACGATGTCATTAAAAGGTAAATCACTATTTAAATTTATATTTATGTAATATTATGTTGCAGCAGACTGCTCTCGCATGCGGCATTTCCGAGAAAACCGTAACTCAGACAAAGGCAAGAATGGCTCTCGCTTTTGAATCTGGGAAATCGGCGCCGGATTCACCGCAAAAACATAGACTGCGTTTGAAATCGAAGTCAGAGGATGTCGATGAATACGTGAAAGACGTTTTGAAACGAAAAATTTACACCATGCATGCAACTGGTAAATAATTCAGAAATTATTGATGAAATGGAGTTAATCACTGTTTAATTTTAGGCTCACATATTACTATCGAAAAACTCCAAACTGAACTTTTTTTACCTTCAGTAAAACGAGTTTGAAACAATTGTTACACAAAATTGGTTTTGAATTCAAAGTTGACAATGGAAGGCGTTTAATGGAGCAGGTTCATATCGCTAGTCCTCGAGTAACATTTTTGCGAAAATATTATGCTAATAAAAGTTGTGAAATTAGTTACGATCCTGTCTTTTTGGATGAGATGTGGATTTTTAGTCGAGGAAGCGTTCGACAATCATGGCCTGATAATGATTTGAAAAGCACAAAAAACAAACCGCTAGGAGAAGGGAAACGGTAATTAAAATAGTCAGATTTGTTAAAAATATTATTAACCGAATAAACTTTAGTTTTACCGTACTGAATGCTGGCAACAAGGATGGTTTTATACCAAATTCATCATTGGTATTTTCCAGTAACACTAAGACAGCAGACTACCACGATAATATGAACGCTGATTTATTTCAAAAATGGTTTCAAGAACAGTTTTCACCAAATTTAGAAAAACCAAGTTTGATAATTCTTGACAGTGCCAGTTATCATTCTACATTAGTAGAAAAATTACCTTAAAGTAGTTGGAAGAAAACCTTCTTCAATTTTTAAGAAAACACCACATTCCTCATTCGAATGATATGCTGAAAGTGGAATTATTACAAATTGCCAATGATTTACAGGTTCCAAAAATATATGCAATTGATGAAATCGCTCATCAATGGGGACATAAAATTTTACGTAGTTAATGCCCAGTTAATATGGGCAAATTGTAAACAGTATTACAACAAAAACGTTGACAGGGCTTCAGGGACGAGAATGTTTTACGCTATGGAAGGATTCATTAAACCAAGTAACTGGAGAACTGTGGCAAAAGTGTATTTTACATGATGAAAAGTAAATGAGCCAGTGGTGGGACGTTCAAAAAAGAGCTGAGGAAATGGTAAAACCTCTAGTAATCAATGTCGGAGAGTCGAGTGAAGATGATAGTGAAAGTGAAGGTGATGACTTAATTATAAGAAGTCCAATATTTCAACTTAAAGCAAAAATTAGAATCTTAGTTACTTTATAACATTGTACAGAATTATATTTAACATATACCTCTGTAGCTATATATATATATATATATATATATATATATATATATATATATTGACAAACTGTAAACTGAGATCTTTTAAATCGGTTATATTATTAACTAACAATAAATCTCATTTTTAACATCCAATACAGTGTATTTATTTATGACAAAATCAGTTATTTATAAGTGGCTTCGATAACCAAATTACAGTCTTGACTCTTTTGACGCAGTGAGATCTGTCGGCTAAAAACGATCCTCCGCAATTAATCAAACTTTTCGCACTTCATTCGGGCACTACCTACTGCTAGCTAATTCGTTTCTTATTGAAAATTATTGATATAATTAATTTGTAAAACAGATCCAAAACGAAATTTTGTTGATCCGGTCTCGGTTCTGATAATCGTTTACAGTTTACATTTTTATCATATGACTACCCACACTCAGTGGACTTTACATGCCAGAATAAGTGCGAACAGACCTTAAACGAAATTCGACTTTATTTATACTAGTGGATGGGGATTTTTAAGACCTTTATGATGCTAAATCCCGAGATGTTCGAACAATAATTTTATTTAAATTTGACATACAAATTTGAAAATAATGATGATGATGTTTTGTTGGTATTCAACATTACTAACTATATGAACCAATAACGACATACGTTTTTAAAATCTTAAACCATGTTTTACTAAAAAATGAGTCATAGGACACCTCTAGTCGGCCCGACTTAACAACATTTGTGAAGAAATTATACATCATTCTAATTTACTTATTTAATACCTACTACGATTGGACATATTTTATAAAAAATGTTTTTAAATTTTTCTATAAAGATTATGCCGTCTAGCGGAAAGGCTAGAAACTTGGAAGTTATTTCCAGCAATTTCCCTTGACCGTTTTTACTAAGCATTTTCTTTTCTCCCAAAGCTGTATGATAAACAATTCCTGAGATATAGCCGGAGGATTGGTTTATTGGTCCACCAGGTACAGGTTGCACCTGCAACTGCACTGCGAGTAGAAGATTTTGTCATTACTGATGAATTCAAGACATGTGATGTATGTGGAAGAGCAGAAAATTTTTTATTGAGTGACAGCCGAGCAGAACCTCAAAGAATCTTCCTATTTGGGCGTGAAAAAAACATAGACGAGGTAAGCATTTTCTTACATTGTAAACGAATCAACAAATTGGGAACATTGATAATAGCGAAAAACTAAAAATGTATTATTTTTTGCTTTCAGATTTTGCAAGATTCCGACCGCGGGTTCATTGATGGAACAGTTTCCATTACTCCACCGTTGTACTATCTAGTATACGTAATAATGGCTAAAAGATTTAATGCAGTTCATCCCGTAGTTTATGCACTTCTCCCGAATACGCAAATAGG
This sequence comes from Vesta saturnalis, assembly GCA_036346205.1. NCBI lineage: Eukaryota > Metazoa > Arthropoda > Insecta > Coleoptera > Lampyridae > Vesta > Vesta saturnalis. The sequence continues at coordinate 151,855 of JARFJB010002230.1, read as the reverse complement.
AACATACACAAAAATGATTGAGCGTCTAAAGAATCTTCAGCCGAATCTACACCCCAGAAAAATCTCCTGCGATTTTGAATTGACAGCCGTCAACGCCTTCAAGAAGAGGGCTTTTCAGCAACAGCAGATTTTGCTGTTAAGACGCGCATGATAACATCTTTTGTCATTTCTACCGATGGACCATTTGGGTGAAACTGTCGACCAATTATCAACTGTATTACCTCTAGAGCTAGAGCCCGCATTACAATGGTTTCAGGATTCATATTTAGGACGTCCAAATAGGAGGGAAACCGCACGACGCTAAGCAATATTTCTGGCAGCGTTGTGGTCGGTACATAATGGGGTACTGACGAACCATGATAGGACAAATAAACATGTCGAGGCCGCTCACAGAAGACTAAAAGCAGAGCTATCGATGAACGATCCAACCATTTAAAATTTATCGATAGCCTGAAAACTGTTCAACGCGGGAGAGATGTTGCTTATGAGCGCGGGGAACGAGCCAAGTCAAAAAAAGCGACAACTTATCCAAGCTGCTAGAAAAATTAAAAATTTGGTTGAAGATTATAACAATCGATGTAATAATGTAGACGGTACCAACAATAGAAATATTGAATTTTTGAAAGCGATTTCCTACAATTACGAAATGAATCCGTAATTATTTTATTTGTTATTTATATCATTGCACGTGTGTGAAAGATAATAAATATTTGTTTAGAAAATATAGACGCGTCCAAGTGTTTATGCGACCAAACGGCCGCACCTAAACGCCGACGCCCAAACGGCCGCGCCCAAATGCCCTAGACCGCAGCGATTGGCTGAAGTCAACACAATGTGCGGCAAAATATAACACTCAACATGCGTTACGCACTTTAGAGATTTAAGTCTACTTTTTAGGTAGTAGTTTATTGTAGAATAAGAATTTAGTTGATAATTGTTGTTTTATTGTGGTATATATATATATATATATATATATATATATATATATATATATATATATATTATAGTTTAAAATAAATAAATGTTTCAATTTTGTTCTATTTATATAGAGTAAGAATGCAAAAAGTGCAAAAAGTTAAGTGATTTAAATCATGGATGTATTTCAACATTTACGTTAATCAATTTAAAAAAAAATTGTGTCAACAGTTTCTAATTAAATTTAGTTGTTAGTAAATTCAATCTTGAAAGTAAAATGGTAGTATAATATGAAATCTTTTCCCTCATTAATGTAAAAGTAAACGTGTTAATGTACTTACTATTTTTAAAATTGTGTTTAAGTATATTATTATTAATAAATTTTACTTTTAACATGCAGCTAAATACAGTGATAAATTATAAATATAATTCTCATAAGTTTGTGTAAACAGTTCAAATTTGAAAACATCAGTTTTTAAGTTAGATAGATCCGCATTTTTTTGAAAACATGCAGTATTTCTTTATACAACTATAAGGGTATTTGTACTTAAATAAAAAAAAAAAAAAATCAGAATTAATATTTCTGTATTTTAATAAATGCTATACATTAGATAAAAAGGCCGATAATACAATATTTCCGTTAAGCATACAGTGTTATGTGAGTTAATATTATACGTAGCATTTAAAACATCTTTAGTGTCTTTATAAATGTCATCATCATCACTACCATGGAATTCCTTCTCACGAAAACGACGGTAGTTAACAACTTGTTGAATAAACTTTTCATAGAAACATACTAGATTGTAAGATTCAAGAAATTCCAATCGATAGCTTATTATATCCTTTAACAACAATAACCCACGCAATAATACTCAAATTTTGCTTCCGCATTACACAAGTATCTAAACACCTCAACCAGCCCAATTGAACCCGAATTACCCAATTTATAGAATTTTTTTCCCAAACTTTTAACTTATGTGATGGAAATAAAAAATAAAAATCGAAATATTTCAGGTGTGTAAATATTTAGTAGTATATCACAATTTCTAAATAAAATTTTACTGTAAAATCACTCTGAATTATACTTTACCTAGACAGAAAATTAAATTTTAAAATAAAAATTCATGGTCCCATGGTGGCAACAAAATTTGTATTAGATGTCTGAAATTCGACGCAGGTCCATGCATTAAGTAGTATAACATAATTCCTCAATAAAATTTCACTCTGAATTATACTTAGCCTAGACAGAAGATTTTAAACTAAAAATTAACTGTCGGTCACAAAATAAAAATTGTATTATACATATGAAATTCGACACATTTTCTCAATAAAATTTCACTGCAAAATCACTATGAAATATTCTTGAACTCGACAGAAAATTTTAAATTAAAAAATTCACGGTCATATGGTAGCACAAAAATTTGTATTACATGTCTGAAATTCGACATATGCCCATGAATTAAGTAGAAAAACACACTTTCTAAATAAAATTTTACTGTAAAATCACTCTGAATTATACTTTACCTAGACAGAACATTTTAAACTAAAAATTAACTGTCCGTCACAAAAAAAATTGTATTACACAAATGAAATTCAACACATGTCCATGCATATAACACAATTTCACTGTAAAATCACTCCGAAATATTCTTTACTTGGAAAATTTTAAATCAAAAAATTCACGGTCCCATGGTCGCACAAAAATTTGTATTACATGTCTGAAATTCGACATAGGTCCATGAATTAAGTAGAATAAAACAATTTCTAAATAAAATTTTATGGTAAAATCACTCTGAATTATACTTTACCTAGACAGAATATTTTAAACTAAAAAATTAACTCTCCGCCACAAAAATTTTTGTATTATATGCCTGAAATTCGACACAGGTCCATAAATAAAGTAGTATAACACAATTTCTAAATAAAATTTCACTGTAAAATCACTCTGAAATATACCTACTTTACCTAGACAGAAAATAAAAAAAAAAATTCACGGTCCCATGGTCGCAGAATAATTTGTATTGGATGTCTGAAATTCGACACAGGTCCATGAATTAAGTAGTATAACCCAATTTCTAAATAAAATTTCACTGTAAAATCACTCTGAAATATACTTCACCTAAGAGAAATAAAAAATAAGCCAAAAATAATTTCAGTCTCTCAAAAAAGCAGAAAAAACAGCGTAATAATACTCAAATTTTGATCCCGCTTACCACAACGAGTATTTCAACACCTCAACCAGCCCGATTGAACCCGAATTTCCCAATTTATAGGATTTGAAAGATTTTCCGAAGTTTGAACATGGGTGATCTTTTAAAAAATAAAAATCGAAATATTTCTTGTAAAATCACTCCACCCAACAGAAATATAAAATATGATAATTGTAGGTAAAATAATCGAAAAAAAGTACTACTCATGGGAACCCTGCTGTTTTGAGACGATGCTAAGTTTCTTATGAACTGACATTTACACAAATTTGCAACCTGCTAGTGACGTCAGGTTTTCACCAACTTGCTATTGTAAACACCTTTATGAAGGGTTGAAAATTACTACACGCATCGGTAAGACGAGCTTGTAACTCTCGCTGTTGTGATTGTGGTTTTCTTTAGTTTCAATATTATTGGTGGTAAGATAGATTGATAAACATGTAATGACGTCACGTTGGGGATGAAAATTGCGTAGAGATAGCGGGTTGGTAGCTGTACCTGCGTGTAGGTGTCAGAGTGAGGTATTTTGGAGGTGTGTAAGGAGTTGAAGAAATAGGGGATAAAATTTGCAAAATGAGGTGTGTAAGGGGTTGAAAAATTAGAGGATGAAATTTGCGCATACACCAAGCCGGTCATTGATTAAGAATGGTTATTTTGCTTAACATCCCCTGGATTATTTATTTTGTTCATCCAATCTTCACTTCCGGTCCAGGCTTTGCTTCTATTATTAGATATCCAAGAATTGACCAACTTCCTTTTAACCTAGAAAAAGGTTAATTCTAGGAACTGGTTCAACTTGTCAAATACTCACTTTGACTTACTTTTAGACAACTATTTGACTTTGACTTAATTTAACCAATACAAGAACAATTTAAGGTTGACCTACTTTTTAGCATAAACAACTCATGATTCTTCTTGTTTCCACGAATTGATTCTATTTTTGGATTTCTAAAAACCGAGCATGCGCAAAGCCAGTCATTGATTAGGAATGCTTATTTTGCTAGAACTGGTTAGATTTCAAAGAATTTAACATTCAAGGATAGCTTATTTTTCTAGAACTAGTTAATTTCCAAGAATTTGACCTTCAAGGCTCCCCCCTCACGTTTCCACGAACTGATTCTATTTTTAGATTTTAAGAATTGTAATGTGATATCCCTAGAGGCCAATGAACTTTCGATTCTCCCTGATTCCAAGAAATGATTCTATTTTTAGATTTCTAAGAATTGTAATATGATACCCCCGTAGAGGTCAATGAACTTTTGACTCTTCCGTTTCTAAGAACTGATTATATTTTTCGATTTCTAAGAATTGTAATATTATACCCCCTAAAGGTCAATGAACTTTTGACCTTGAACAGGTCAATTAATTTTAAGAAATTGTTCTGTTAGATTTCTAAGAATTGTAATATGACAATGAACGTTAAGAAATTGTTCTATTTTTAGATTTCTAAGAATTATAATATGACCCGCCTCTAAAGGTCAATAAACTTTGACTTCGAAGAGGTCAATGAACTTTGATTCTAAGTATTGTAATGACACTAATTATAAAATGGCACCCCCATTGAACTTTGACCTATAAGAGGTTAATGAACTAGCAACAATGCTAATTCTGGCAACGCCGCATTACCTTGACACAGGCAACACTGTAAAGTGGTCCAGAAGTGCGCTAGCTATACTACTATAATGAAACATCCTTAGGTTGAATAACGGCTGAAAAACCTCCATCAATGTTTTATTATTATTTATAGTCATCAATAGTTGTGGCCGTGCATGAAAGCGAATTTAAGGATTTAAGAATTGTAAATTAAATTAAAAATTATAAATTAGGTAGTTAATTCTAAAATCCACTATATCTAATCGGCCAATATAAAAAGAAGTAAATTGAAATTAATTTACTGATCGGAGTTATTCACAGGTAACTGGAGCAACATCAATTAAAAAAATAAAGAAAAACAGACAAGTGAAATGCTCACAAGTCACTTGATCACTAAATATCTGTAATTGTTTCTAAAGGCGCCTTTACAAAGTGTTCATTTCAAAATCATCTACTCTGAATATTTCAAATACGAACACTAGTAATATTATAAAATATCACCAACACATACAGCTCCACCACCCTAATTTCTTTCAATGGCATATGTACAATTTGATTCTGTGCATATGTCTCCCGATGACACAACTTCTTTACTTGCTTTATCGTGATAAAGTAATGATAAAATGAATATTAGTAACGCCTCCAGTCAACATTCATCAGTTTTAAATACACTAAAATCTAGAGCACTACTTTTTGCCAACCAAGCATGTTTCCAAGAAATGCTGATTTCAAATTGAATAATGCCACTATATCAATTGTTGACCAAACAAAAGAATATGGGATTAGTTGTAGATAATACATTTAGATATAAAACTCTTCATAAATTGCATTAAAATATGTTTAAATCACAAGATCTTATATCCATTAAGACATTCATTTCCAATTCAAATTAAAACAACACCATGTGAAACACTTACGATATCTCATTTTTCATGCTGTTGACTGCAGAACTGATGTTTGAGATTTATTTATTTAATTAGAAAGTTTGAGAGAATTTCCTATTAACTAAGGCACATACAATGGCTTAACAAGCAGAATAGGCAACTACTACAATTCACAACTTTTTGCATAGGCTTTTATTAGTTATAAAAGTCGCCTTAAAATTAGATTTCATATTGACGCCCATTCATTAAATCTTTGATTTAAAACGCTCATCATTCCACCAACACAGAACGCCACTCTTTCAATGATGCTTTATGTATCACGTTTCAAAGACATATACTATATAATAAATTATATTGTCTTCATATTTACTTTGATTATATATACTATTAAATTAAATTTTATTATTATTATGGACACATAATTATTGATTTAGTTTAAGTTAGTATTAGACACTGTGTTCTTATGCGACAGAATGTGTGGTGCTGGGTTACAAATATTTTCAACAAATAAGATTTAGAAGAAATAAGTTAGTTTTCTTTCATAGGTACCAGTAATTGACACTTAACTAATGAGTGACAAATTTTAAAAATTCATGCTAAAACATATCACACATAGTCCATGCACGTTCCTTTGAGCTCTGTGAAACAGGCAAAGAGGAAGCTATTGGCTCCAATGTGACAAATATGAAAGAATGCTCCTTTATTATAGCATATTGTTCAAACTGGACTGAACATAATGATGTGAAGAATGTGAAGGAGCTTTTTAAAACGCCAAAGTTATCAGATAAAAAATGATAGTAACAGCTGTTTGGGGTAATGAGAGTATCCTATTAGTTGATTTTAAACAAATAAACCCTCACTATTGTGAACAATATTATGCAAGGCTTCTGAATAAATTTCACAAAAAATTCGTGAAAAAGAGGCAGAAACATGACGAGTATTGGTATTCTACACAGCAGCTCACCTGTAATTGCGTAAGCCGTTTTCCGGGATTGTGGCCTCAAACAATTGGACCACCCTCATTATACCCCAGAAATATTTCCCTCAGACTATTATTTAAATCCTAACCTCAAGAAGAGGAGGAACCCATTTCTCAATGGATGATGAGCTCCAACAATTGTGCAGCATTTTGAAAGCATACCGGCATAAGGTACAGAGTTGTTAAAAAACCACTGCCTGGAATGTATTAAGATTGAATGAGTAAAAACAGCATTTTATTATATGCCACGGGAAAATAAAATGAAATGATTAGCAGCAAGTTTTCTTGAGGACGACCAAACAATCCAGACATACTACTGTCAAACATTTATTTTTTTACGTTAATATTGAATAAATCCTAATAACATCAATATCAATTTTAGTACCCACACGTTCTCCCATTTAGGCAGGAAATTACAACACTCTCGTCTCGATTTTTATAATTAAAAAGTTTATTTGTTATCTCAACATTAGCATTAAAAAATCTGATGCTGTATATACATCAGATGACTTTCTATTAACATTCAGTATGTGATTTCACGCATGCGTACGCAGGCTCTAAACCAATAAACATTTTATTATTTTAAACTTTACAACCTAAAGTAAAGCAGAATTTGAGAATTCTACAAGAAATTAAATCAATGCATTTAAACAAAATTATTTAATATAACATTTTAAGCGAAACAACGCTACTTGTTTCAAAGCTATAACTCTAGATGAAAGATATTTAATAGATAGGACACTCAAGTTAAGAAGTGTGCGACACGTTTCAACGCTGCCGGTCAGTTATGGTAAAACTAATATAATTAAAATGTAGTAAATTTATGTACTAGACTACTAACAAAATAAGAAGGCTCCGTCATGATCTACGCCAAAAATTAAAGTTAAAATGACAAGCGTATTATTTCAACTTAATGGAACAATTGTATTTTCTTCCATTGAGCACCATTAAACCTGTTTTTAAAAAATTCTGGCCAGGTTATGTACTTTTACAGCTTAATTTTGTGCAAAATAAGCATTATGTGTTAGGACTTTCTTATTTTGAAATACGTCTAACACAGTATACCAAACAGTATACAGTTTCCCAACAAAAACTTTCTCGGTTCTCAGCAACCCATCGTCATTCCTGTTTATATTGTACTTACGTAAACTGACATTGTAGTCATTCCACATCTTCACCGTTAGCTATGTCTGGGTTAATGCTGGTATTGTAACAAAATCTCATTACTATAAACTACTCAAGCTTAGTGCTACATTCAAATGTATTTTTTTTGCTCTCTGATCATCGTTTCACCTGAAGTAATATAGTTAATCTGGCAAAGTCCATCGAGTTCTACAGCACTATTATGAACTGTGTTTCAATTAGTTGTTAGGCTATTATAAACTTTGTTTAGCATCAGCTGTGGATGATTTCACTGTTATTATCCAGACCAAACTGAGATGATCGCTCAAATTGTAAAATTTTTCTTTGCTTACTTGTACTAAATTACTGTAGAGCTTCGTTAACGATTTAAATTAGTATATTCTGCACCTTTGAGGTAGGAGATATTTTGCTGTCGATTTACAGTAGTTCTATGGACTACAGTGTTGCTTGTTTATGCATTGGCACTACTAATACGCCAGCAATGCAACATTTACCGATTATATAATATATAGGGTGTTTGTTTAGTGATAAACTCATATTTAACTTTATGTTTAAAATTTAATTAAACTTTTTGATGTGTCTTACATGTGGCAATGAAATTATGTTATTCATCTTAGCATGTATATGGTAGTATGCTATTCATGCTTTAAATTGGTAGAGATACTTAAACTAAGCCATTTATTATCATTCTGTTCTAAACTTCATGGCTCAATAACAGACTATGCTAATGTTAAATGTCTGGTTATAATGTAGCCACTAGATGTATAAAGTTCTTATGCGTTACTGTGTTTATATAGATAGTTACATAAATTAATGATTTGGTGCCTAGAGGTTACTTTATTAAGAGACCTAAGAACAGTTGCAACTTGAGCAATACATTAGTGGTTCTGAAGAGAGCTCTCTGTGAAACTTCGGTCTGTATTTACCTAAGTAAAAGTTAATAAAGTTTTCGCGTGTATGGCCATGTTTGGGGCCATAGTGTCGATTTTACAGGTATACCTCTGTGGAACCTTTCTCAGCGCATGTTAGTGATCAGTATTGGAACGCATGACAAATTTAGTTCACTTTATTAACTCTTTTTCATTTTTTGCAAGTAACGTCACACAAATTTTAGTTTCGCGTAAGTACTAGTTCGCACTCAAGGTAAGTTTATTGCCATTTTGTACCATTGCTGTATTTGTAACTTTTAATTATAATTTGTGCTCGATTTTTTTGTGTTAATAATATAGTTTCTTTTACTGTGGGAAACGAGTACAGTTACAGGTTTATTATAGTCAATCTGTTTAGGTTTGTGGTTTGGTCTATTGTACTTTTTGAGACAACTTTAAAATTTACGCTTGAAAAATCTGGAATGCTGGAACTGTGGCAGGATTTGTAACAAACAAAATATACCCACGTACCACACAAAATTAAAAAACACCGAACGCGTTTCGATAGCTACGCGGTCTACTAGGGCGAAGTAAAGAAAATTTCTAACATATATACCATCAGCGAGTAACGTTTCGTTGCTTATGTGGTGAAAGTGACTTCGCCCTAGTAGACCGCTGATGATAGCGTAGGTTATCGAAAGCGTTCGGTGTTTTTTAAGTTCTTTAATTTTGTGTGGTACGTGGGTGTATTTCGTTTGTTATAAAATTTACGCATTAAATTTGTTTGAGTTCAGCGGTGCTTTAATGCGTTTTCCCATGCACTGTTCTTTTCAGGTATACCTTTAAACTGCAATTCTGTTCACTTTATGTTTGGTCCTCTTTGGCTATGCAGAGCAAACCAAGTGGTGATCTATTAAATTTAACACTTTTCTGCAAACAACAGCATCCAAGCGTTTTCCCAATGGACTGAGCTACCACTACCTTAAAAATGGCCACGTCACACCTCCTAGTTTGGGCATCAATACTCTTGTGCAGTTGACAAACACAGTTCCTTTCCTTGACACCTTACTTGTAGGGATTCGTTAAATATTGTCAAAGCATTGTCATTAAACTTACAATAAATTTAATAAAGGCGATGAAACAGAGTTTCATTAATCTTGGATGAATCGCTCCTTGATAACAATGTAAAGCAGTTGGCAACTATATTTATGCAAAACTACAAAATTATTTTCACGCCCTCACTAATTGAAAACGAGTTGAACCAATTAAGCACTAATACCGATAAAAATTATTTTTTGATGATTGTTCAGAACAAGCTAAGTTTAGCCTAAGGTGCTAAAGAACTCAGGAACACTTAAGAGGATGGATAGGGAGAATTTGAATTGCTTATGAAAGGGTCATATCATAAGTGAGAGTGAAACAGGAACTAGGAAGACATTCCAGAGTTTGGAAGTCGTGTGTGGATTGAGCCCGTTTGGTACGATACGTTGAGAATTGTACTGCATAGCCATTGTAATACCTATAGTACAAAGAAAGAATTGAAACGATCCTTCTATGCTCAAGGGATTGTACCTCAGACGTTAAAGACGGGTCATTTATAAGCTTAATCACTCTTTTTTTGAATACAATCAACTATATTGAAAGCGTATTTGGGAGCACTAACCCAGAGGTAAGAATTATATTTTAGATGAGGTCGAATTTGGGACTGATACGGCTGAAAGGGAAATGTACAAGTATTTAAAATATTAAAGCTTACCTTACATAGGTAGATTTTTGCGACAAATTAAAAACATTGTGAAAGATTTTAATGTAATTATTGCAGACAAACCTTCATTGATCATTTCAAAAATATTCATTCATAAAACCTAAAATTATTTTCATTCTAGCGGTACATATTCTGTTAAGTGCCTTCCGGGCCGGGTTCTACATAGGACAAATATCGCAGTTTTCAAATTTGATATAAACACAGCCAAATCTGTCAATTAGCACACCATTCACTAAATTATAATCACAATTTTACTTTGATAACACAAAAATTCTTGCAACTGAAAGATGTTATTACAAATGAATCTTTCTAGAAATGTGTTTTATTAACAAAGATAAGAATAATAACAGAACTGACATCAGTAATTTAAGTAATGTTTACAGTTATACATTATCAAAGAGTATATAATAGGGAAGAGAAACAGCGTCATGATATGTTAGTCCACCGCTTTAAAGCGCTATTGTCGGCCCCCTAGTAGAGGTCTACCGAAGTAATGTAACCAGAAAAAAAATCATTCTGTTTAAAATTTTACCGTTTTTCTTTTACGGCGTTGTGACATTTACCTGTCCATTCATTTGATTTTGTTGCTTTAACCAAAGAGTATGTAATACTCTTTGCTTTAACAATAACTTGTTTGAGGACTTATTGTTTTGGTTTCAGGTAATATTCGTCGTAACATTTAAAATGCGATTCATACCTTTATTTAACACAACATATTTCTAACAACACATAAATAATATTTGTTTTTAGAAAAGTAGAGAATGTTTATTATTGAGTTGTTCGTAACAATGCATAAGTTATACAAATCTTAAAGTGAATTAAAATGATTTTGAGTATTATAATAGCAAAATGCACACCGACAAGGATTAGCGACGAAATGATTGAATACCCATATGTAGGGGATGAAGCATTTTCGTTATCAGATAATGAACTTAGACGCGACGCTTTAAGTCGTAAAAACTACTCGTCGCATGGTCTTGACGAGCGTACGCGGAGGTGTTTCGGGTGGCAAACTGCTCGAAGCCTAGCGTCTGTTTTATATCACGTAGGATCCATACACCACACGCCGACTCGGTGTAATTCGCTTCGTATGTCTTTAGTCTTAGATTACCTAAACAGGGTACTACAACGATATACAAGCGTCAGCACACTCAGTATATGAAACATAATAATGTTGAGGTGTGGTCGTTCTGGAATACAAGCCAGCCTTTTTTTAAATTTAAATTATTTAAAAGTTATTTCTCGGAAAGCATACTGTTATAAAATTCAACAGGAGCAAAATGCCTTTTAGTGCATAATAATACACTATTTTAGAACTTACAGCAACTGTAAATTTATAGTAATTTATTACATATTTCTTGCAAAATAATTTCTGGGTTTATGTTCAATATCAGAACATAACCTAACATTTTACTCTTAAATAAAATGAAGAAAAATTGTACTAATTCTTGCGTTTGGATAAAGCCGATAAGGAGAAGCAACCAACATAGCATTGATGATATGCAAGTTTTCAATTTATTCCAGAAAGCTTCCTGGCTACAGTGATTACCAGGATATGGTTATTATGACTTCTATTTCCTTTTATTGTGCATAAATACGTTAACGTTAAGTAAAACTTGAAGAGTAAATATGAGTTGAACGCTTTAAACTAGTTTCTAACATATTTTACACCCATGTTGCATACATTAATTTTATACCAAGACCGTTTTCGCAGTATGAGAGTCAACAATTGAATTCTGTATAAATGACATTTTTTTTATGATTGTGGACCTGAACAGCCTAAATAAGGCCTATCGTGCTAAAGCACTCAGGAACACTTAGGAGGATCGATAGAGGGATAATGAATTGCCAATAGATGCCTATGAACAGCTACCTTAAATTTTCTCATATCATAAGTGAGAGGAAAACAGGAACTAGGAGATCATTCCCAGGGTTTGGAAGCCGTGAAGAAAATTGTGATTGCGGCCGTTTGGTACGACAAGTGGAGATTTGTACTGCATACTGATGATGTGAATGAGCGAACCGAGTGTTTCTCGCAAAGATAGCCGGAGATGGTATCAAAGAATGTAATTCACCAGCACAATAGCCGTTGTAATAACGATAATACAAAGAAAGAACTGAAACCATCCTTCTATGCTCAAGGGACTGTATGTGAGAAGTTAAGGACGGGTCATTTATAAGCCTAATCGCTCTCTTTTGAATACGATCAACGATATCGAGAGCGTATTGGGGAGCACTAACCCAAAGGTGAGAATTATATTCCAGATGAGGCCGAATTTGGGCCTTATACAGCAGAAGGAGTTGTAGAGAGGTAAAGTACTGCTTAGATCTGTACAAAAAGCCTATTTTACGAGCAGCTGTTTTGGTAGCTGACAGAAGATGGTCAACCCATGAGAGATTTGAAGATACAGTCATACCCAACAGAGTAATAGAGTCTGAAAACTTAAGAACTGAGCCATTCATACTTACAACAGGAAATGATCGATCTTTTTTGGCGGACATAAGGCAACACTGAGTTTTGTTAGCATTAAATTTAACTAGATTATTGCTTCCCCATTAGAGAATACGTTGAATGTCTTTGTTGATTGAATTTGCCATTTCAGCTTTAATTTCTTGATTTGACATAGAAGGTGGATTATCACTATGAGAAGACTGAAATGAACTACAGTGAAGAGTGCTATCGTCAGTAAAGCAATGGATGGGGTTAGTTGTTGAAGAAATAAGGTCGTTTATGTACAGGAGAAAAAGTGTAGGCGCTATAACGGATCCCTGTGGTACGCCCGCGTTAATGCTAACTTCTTTTGAAAAAAGGCCATCAACTACGACATGTATTCGTCTTTTATCAAGGAAACTAGAAACCCAGTTGATTAGCGTATCATTTAACCCAAACGAGGTGAGTTTGGCAAGTAAACACTTATGCCAAACTTGGTCAAATGCCTTTGAGATATCTAAAGCGACTACAACTGTTTCACCGGACTGCTCTACTGTATTGTTCCAAACTTGGGTCACATATGAAAGAAGATCGCCTGTTGAACGAGTTTGCCTAAACCCATATTGGTGGTCACTAAGGAGTTTGTTAGTTTCAAGGAACGTGAGCAGTTGCCGATTGATGGCTTTTTCCATGATTTTAGACAAAATGGAAGTGATGGCAATTGGTCTGTAATTTGAGGGATCGGTCTTATCACCTTTTTTGGGAATAGGTTGAACATTTGCTAACTTCCATGATGAAGGGAATTCCCCAGAAGATGTAGACATCGTATAGAGCTTAGATAGGACTGGTACTAATTCGGGGGAACATTATTTAAGACAATAGCTGGGATACCGTCTGGGCCAGTCGCCTTATTAAGATCAAGCCTACTGATGATCGATTCCAAGAGCTTGTACCGAAAATGAATTGGTTTCATAACGTATGAAGAATCATTGAGACACGAGTTTGATGCAAACAAATCCACAAAAACATTGGCTTTGTCTACAGAATCAGCAACTACCGATCCGTCAACAGACGTCAGAGGGGAAATGAAGATGTTCGAAAGTTTTTACTAATGGCTTTTGCTAAAGACCAAAATTTACGACTGCCTAAAGGAGATGTAGCTAGTTCATTGCATTTTCGTTGTTCGAACAACTTTTTAGTTTTAGTGATGGCACTTTTGCAGATATTTCTAGCACCAACGTATTCTACATGACTGTCAACCGATTTATTAGATTTCCATTTAATGTAACATTTATTTTTTAAAGATATTGCATCAGAACAAGCCTTATTGAACCTGGGTTGGGAACGTGAATGACCTACACGGTACTGTTTTTTGGAATGTATAACTCCATTCCCATGAGGATGACTTCAGATACTGAAAGAGCGATGTCCGAAGAAGAGGACGACTTAAAACAATATTCACGCCATGGAAAGGTTGCAAAGAAATCCCGCAAATCACTCCATCGAGCTGACTTAAAACACCACCAGGTTCTATCGGTTTTGCGAACAACAGTGGAATTAGGTACAGTAGAAATGATTTTTATTAAACAGTGGTCGGAAAGACCTAAAGGCGAAAGAACGGAAGTTTTATAAACAAGAGGGTTTGATGTAAGAAAGAGATCTAGAAGATGTAGAGTATGGTTAGGGTTATCAGGGATTCTTGTGGGTTCAGAAATCATTTGTGTGAGATCACATGAAATAGCAAATGTTTCTGCACTATGACCAGCAGGATTTGTAGTAGATGACAACTAAAGCCAATTAGAGTTATGAACATTGAAATCGCCTACAAATGAGATATCGCAAGATGGAAACTGAAACAGGAGATAGTCAACTTTCATACTAAGGCAATCGAAGAAGTCTTGAAAGTTGCTGTCATTAGGAGACCTATAAATGCAACAGTAGAATTTCACAAAATTAGGACCAGAATGTTTAAACCAAATCACGTCAAAATTTTTATTTTCTAAGGAAGAAACCCTCTTGCAAGCAATTCTGCACATACGCCTCCTTTATATCGAAAGTTAGAGTGAAAATGGTATTGAAGAAATTGCAAGTCGGGTGACTCGGAGCTTTCAGAGGAGACTCGTGTTTCAGATAGAAACAATACATCAGGTTGTAATTGTTCAAGATGTTGGTGAATAGCATTAAGATTAGACCTGATACCGCGGATGTTGCAGTAGTGAATCAGAAAGTTGATACTTTCGATGACCGAGGTCGCTTGGGCCCTGCCCTCCCGGACATCTGAGTGGGGCAGGATTTTACGTCCGGAATTTATAACCCTAGAAACCACAGCCATCTTATTTTTTAATTTGGGACTTTTAATCCGATAGGAAGACAGTGAGGGCGAGAAGGAAGAATAAGGATGAGAATAGATTAAGGATGATGGAAAAGGTAACCGGCGGCCCTTACCGAGCTCAGAAAATCGGAGACCCAATATTAAGGAGCCCATGGTAAGCGTGGTGGTACCTCCCCGGCTGGCATGGAGTATACATGCCTACCACCTATAGAGTGTTTGTTGTTAGTTTCGAACCATAGAACGTTCGGTACTACCCGACATCTAAAATGTAGTATAGTTCAGGATACTTGAGCGTGATATTCGTATTTCCTTTGACAAATTGAGGTTTTTTAATTACGTCTCATCTCCTACACGTTTCGGTGGAAAAGGAGTTAGGTTAGGTCTTGCAGATAATGGTTATTTGTATTTTCTAAATATCGTTAATTATAGTCAGTGGCGTTAAATTGCATCACCGGAAAATTGTATTTATTATTAATATTGCCACTTCGTATTAAAAGTTAGTGCAGAAAGGCATACATTGCAGTTTTAGAAGCGTTTTGGCGACAAGACGGCGGGAATCTTGAGATACATTTTTGGTCTACAGATAAAGAATGTAGCTTAATGTTTACGTGACCTGAAGGATCACGGTCGAAAGGAGACAATCAATAAAATGAATATCAGTTTCATTGATAACAGTGTAGGTTGTTTTTGATGCATTTTTTACGTTCGGCTTGCGAAATTACAGGTCGTTTTTGGCACGTGATAAAATTTAAGAAATAAATAGGTATGTTTGGTTGGCTGAGATAAAAATGCAATGTGGCGAGAATCGAAAGAGTTGCGTGTCAGTTCTAGTTTAGATGTAGTAGATGTAAGCCTAGTTACTGCGGCCGGTAAAGTACGAAGCGCGTTAGCGTTCAAGTAAGGAATGGTGTTAAGGAACCGTGCTTAAAGAACTTTCGTTAGGGGGATATTGAAACAGCTTCAACCAGCACGGGATCATCATATTGTGAAGTGTCGTTTGTCCGGAGAGACATCGTTAAGCATCCTTAGAAGAGCGTTTGGTGTTAAAGCGTAGTGCCACCCCCTTACCTTTGGGTTAAAATCGCCTTTTGTGCAGAGGAAACAGAAAGTCCATTCCTAAACGCTAATGAATTCAGATTCACGGCACGATATTAACCAGAAAACTCGCTGTATATAAATCGCTTAATTCAGTTTGTGTAAATTTAATATTCGCTCAAGAAATTTGTACATAATTAATTAGAGTACAAGATTGCAGCGTAAATAAGTTTCTATGCTATTATATTAACCAAGTGGTACAACAATCAAACTTCTTTTGATTTAAATAACTTTCATAAAAGTAACAGTGTCCACTGAAAAGCGTTCGATTATGGTTACTATCTCAGAGACGCCTACGGAGTCAGCTACCGTTCAGTAAGCTGGAGGACCATCGTCGCGGACCTACCGTATGCAGTATAAAGAAAGGGGGATTGGCGCGAGTACATGTGCAACAATCAAGGTGAATACTTCCGTATTCTTTGTTTGGTGTTGTTGAGAATTTTTAATAAAGTGTTATTTTCTTATTGGTTGTATTTGTCAAACGGATGAACACACTTTTTTTGGTTTGTGTTTAAAACTTAATTAATAGTCGTCGAACATTTAGTTTCAAAGCGTGTTCATCCAAGAATTAATTCTTTAGTAATTATTATTGCTTTGTTTTAAAGTAAGAGACCATATATAAATTTTACGAAATTAAAGATGTTTTTGTTAACTTCTGTAATAGTAGACGAAGTGTTACGGTTACGGTTTATTTGTTTATACACTGATAGTGATTATTCTCGTTACAGTGTGTAACCTAAATGTAACCCCATTTCTTTATCTGCAGTATTACGCATGACGAAATTCAAAAGGGTGAGATTTCGTGATATTAAAGTATCGAATGATCCTTCTTTTCATTTAAGGATAAATTTAAAGAGTAACGTAACTTAACTATTTACATTACATCGTTTACCCATCAGCCGTTATCTTTGTGGCACGTACTCATTTAGCAAATACATACGTGCAAATATTATTTTGTAGCCTGTCAGGTATTAGTGTACCATATGCTGAACCATGGGTCTACCTGAGCTTACGATAAAAGGGAAGCGAGTTATTTGGGTATTTAGACGAGTTGTGGACCCTGGTTGTGACACATATAAACATCCTGGAGGCCATTCAGTTTATGACAACCCCTAATGTGACTAGCTATTTTAAATTACGCAAAAAGGTTAATAATACACTCAAGAAAGCGCTTAGAATTGTAGCAGGGCTACAGTACCGTGACGACTGACATGAACCTTTTGTTAACTTAAAAGTTTTAACTCTACCAAGTATTTACATACAGTGTGACATATTTCAATCGTAAGCACCCCTGTAAAACGCGCATCTTTCAATCGATCTAGAAAATTTTTTATTATATTAAGTGTCAAAAAGCGTATTCTGGCACAAATTTTCAGAATTTAATTTTTATTTCCAAGCTATTCTATGATTTTTTTCGTTGTCAAAAAGGGCAGAAGTTTATTAGGCATTTTTTTTCAAATGACTAAACCACAGGATTCACAACTATTACATATACAAACAACCCAAATTCTACAAAATTGTATAAAAAAATCCTATAAAAAAGCATTTTCGATATCTTGCTGCGTAATTTCAGCACAAGACTGCTGTATTCTATCACGAAGTTCTGCTCTATTCCTTGGTCTAGTCTTGTACACTTTGTGAGTATACCCCATAGAAAAAATCTAATATTGTTACATCAGGCGATCGAGGGGGCCATTCAATCAACTCTCTGCCTCGTCCGGTCCAACAATTTGGAAAATTTTCAGCCACTGTCTAACAATCCTAGAATAATGTACCCACCTAACCTTTATTTAAAAAGTAATGTGTAGTTAAGTTCTCTATTAGCAAAATCATCCAACGAAATTTTGTACGAAACGGTTTTAATATTGAATGGCATAGTCAGACTAAACAAAGTCTGCTAATTATTTAGGGTTTTGGCACTAAAAAATAGTAAAGGTAGTTATTTAAAAAGCACACACAATTTTTAAGCTTTGTGTCATAATTGGCTAAACTACAATGTCCCCAGTACATTTTGATTTAAGATTTTATAAAATACGAGATACAGGGGATGCTCTGCAGTTCATCAATAAATCAAATTATACAACAAAGTTTACGTCTTGCGACATTTATATATAGTGGCTGATTTAATAAAGTTGGCTAAGTCATTATTAATGATCTGATTAGCATATTCCACATTGTTTTCTTCAAACCCGTAGTATAATTACGTCATCGGCATATGAATGATAGTTTAGATGTTGCATACTGTTAAAAATATTAACAGTGTAACTACAGAATAAAAGGGTCCTAAGAATCGAGCCCTGTGGAACTACACACGTGACAAGTTTACTATCTGAACTTGCATCTTCGCCAATGACAATTTGAGCTCTACCGCTCAAATAATTTGACAGTAGAGATATTGCTTCCTGCTGCAGTAAGCTATTATAAGTTAGATTTTAAGTTACCGAACTTTAGTTATTAAACGTCGTTTTCATTGACTTGTGTTAGATATTGTAAGATTTGACTTCGCCAATAAATATCTATTTATCATCATCATGCATCATCTCTAAAACCACTGAGCTTCCGGCATCCCTTGTTTTATCTGTTACCCTGTACTACTGCCATTGTCGACCGTAGCAATATAATAAAAAATACACTAATTTATATTGTATAAACATGAAAGCAATAAAAATTTTACGGCACTATCACACAAAAGCACAAAATTTAAAACAATACAAACCTGTGAAGTTTAGCTAACGGAAAATGCAAACAAAGCTTTTGATGCAGTTCACAAAATTCCTTGTACGTCCGTAATACGTCCATGTGTTGTCCTTGATTTTCTCTTTCTACCCTAAGAATATACACATAATACTTATCTGGATCATATCTCTTCCTAAACCCTATAACTGTTACATGAATCAATCTTCCATCTGTTGTCATACTAATAAAAAACATGATTACATAAAGCCTAAAATAAATATTAAAATTACCTGAAAGTTTTAGGTACAAACGATAATAACTGATTGTCACCATGGTCCCCAGTAAATTTTAGTTGAGCTAGATTATGTAAGAAAAAATTGACTTGAGTGAACCAGGATTTAAGTGAACTTTCTATCAGTCTAGCGAAATAAGCAGCTGCTTCTGGATTTGATTGACCAGGTAACAAAGCTTTATGCAAATTACTAACTGCCTCCGTGGTAACTCCACGAATACCTGAAGATGCCATCTAAAAGAAGCACTGATAAGCTACAAATGAATAAAAAACATTGTAACTTACCAAAGTAAATAAATGCAAAAACAGATTACCGTTATTTCGAACTGTATTAAATGCCTGACAACAAAGATCTACAAATTTATGAAATTTCTCTGACGGCCTATCACAACCATTTATAACATATGCCATATCTGAGGTTAACACAAAAGGAGTACGATCTCTACAATTCCATTTATTTATTATATGATTCACTTGCAGAATACTCGTTTACCTTTTAAAATTACCAAACATTTGAGCATCTCCTAAAAACTTTCCAAAATCTATATGAAACAAATGACCAGAAGTCTTTAGCATAATATTGTCATTATGTCGATCTCCCACTCCCAAAACATATGTAACAACACAATATCCTGCACACGAAGCTAAAATTAAACAAATATATTCAATACATGTATCATTTTATAAAAATAAACCTGTAAAATTTTCAACAGCACGTCCATATTCTAATTCTGATGGATTATGTTTTGCTAACCATTCAGCAATAGGTTTATCTTTGAATGAGCCGGTTAAGCCATGCTCCACTTGAATTTTTCTAAGTGTCTCTGCTTTTGTTACCATTTCAATCATACCTAAAATATTGATGTGTAACTTAAAGGATCATGATATTGGCCAACCTACCTCGCTTATTTCCAGTGGGTATACATAAAAACGTGACCATTTTTAAATCCAATCCTTGTCTTAACCACATTTTATCCATAATACGAACAATTTGTAATGTTAATTGATCTTGTTGTAAATCATCACCAACCTATTTTTAAATTTGTCAGTACAACATATAAAAAGAAAATAGTTGCCAACCTTAAAAATAGCAGGTATAACAGATCTATCACGAGCCAAAAAATTAATCTTTAAAGGAAGGGTGTTTGAAGGAAAGTAGGAACAACTCCGAACTTGTATTCCTGATACTTGCAGTGTAGGAGATAATGGAAGACTTGTTGAGTTTTCGACTAAATTTTGATGAATATTTTCTAATCCATTACACATCACAGTGAGACGCTGTGATTCCTTAGATTTTTGTACAGCTTCTGCGACTTCGTTTAGTTCCTGAAAACAGGTGTAGCAAAAAACTTATGTACAAACATTTTATACACACTTTAACTAATAATTGTTGTGATAAGAAACATTTTCTAAGTGAACTTCCACTTATAGCTAAAAGAGCTCGTAATAGTAACGTCATTCGTCGATGATATCTTGCTTCACTTATTTCAATACCATTTTCAATTGATTCTGCTGACCAGTTCTAAAATTACAACATGATGTATGAGGTCAACTTTACTTAAACATTACTTGAGGCATTGAACCAGGTAAGCTGTGGCTGAGAAGCCAAAATAAATGATGAGCAACTCTTGGTGATCTAAGAGATCTATCTAAAAGAAAATGTGCCAAGGGTGAATTTTCGTACGTTTCGTGTCTTAAAGCAACTACTAATTGAGGTAAGTAGTCTACCAACTCATCACTTCCAATTCCTCGTAACCACTTTACTGCTAATTTACGCACTTCCATATCTGGAAAACTATTTTTATTTGTTAATATTCTATTCCTTAAGGAATTATTTGTGCCCTTACGTTGGTAGTAACAATTGAATGGCTTGAACTGGTAGCATAGGTTTCCAACAATGCAACATTCCATGAAGGTCCGGTAGAAATGCCCATTCCCAACTGTGAGCAGCCAATAAAACTTTAGGTAACGCAGTTGGTATACTATAAAGATAATGACGTTTCTCCCACAAAACCTAAAAGAATAAAAAAAAACTAGCTGATGAAAATACTCATTAAAACATTACCTCACGGACTTCTGTAGGAGCTTTAAATAACATGTCTTGTTCTGATATCTCAAGCAATTGTTGTTGTGTTTGCAAATCAAGGCTGTGAAAGTCCCCTTTTATAACATCTGAAGGTGCTAAATGTGGAACTGCTGGAAAAACAATTTTTGGAGGAGTAGTCATTTCTATTCCCAACACTGCATGATCATAATAAGGATGAATTCCAGCATTAGGTGCTGGTCCATAAATATAGTTTGATTCTTTTGGCCAAATTGAAAGTAATGAATTGCCTTGTATCATAATCCTACATATTTACAAAATGAAATCCTTCCAAATGTACATTACAAATAACCCACCCTTCATAATCAAAAAATTGTATTGCCGCCCATCCTAATTCTTCTTCTTTATACTGTGGTATGTTACTATCATTTGAATCTTGCTGTTGAAAAGTGCGTCCGTATAAAACCAAAACTAATCGTGATTCTCGAGCTAATGAACTTATTAAAATATCTTCCATTTCCAACCTTACAAATAAATTTTTTAAATTTTAATACATACTAATTAATATACTAGTGCACCTTACCAACAATTAAAAAGAATTCTAGGGTATAAACAATGCGTAATTTGAGATGGTTGAGAAAGTACAGGTTGTCCTAGTGGTCGTGTACCATGATACACTTGAGCAGCGATTATAAAGTCATCATGTTTCCAGTCCGGTAATGGTCGATGAACAGCACAAACTCTAACTAAGACAGATTCAAGTACCTCCGTTGAATTAATAGTAGCTATAATGATTTTGTCAAACATTTAAATAAAATCTCATTTAAATACTCACGTGCGAGATCAATGTTTTGATTGTTTAATTTAAAATTAACATGAAACGCTTGACAATAAATTTCTAAAAGGCCACGAATTGCAAATCTAATTTTATCACAAATGTTGCTTATTGATATTGAAATTGACTCATTTAACCAATTTTTTACCTACAAGAAATAAGATTAAATATCAAACCACAAAATTAATATTCTATCATTTAAACATACTTATATAGTTTAGTTGCCTTTTACATTTCAATATTTTTACCAAATTTATCTTACTGATCTGTCTTTATTATGCTTAACATTGGGTAAAACGATCTTCAATAAATTACTTGGTTTGGCTACTGACCATGGAAACAAAACGCAAAAGGTGTAAAATGAAATAAGATACAGAATAAAAATGTTTTCAGTGCTGCAGCTTCATCCTGATACAGTTTATCATGAAGGTTTCCATTAACAATCTATATTCTGGGGTCACAAATTGTTGATCACAGATAACATCCAAGAAATGTTCAAAAGAAAATCCAATCCATGAAAACTTCAAATTAGCGATCTCTATTGCTTAATTATTGAAACTGTTCCACACCAAACCTGTATGACATATTTCTATCCCTATTTATGACCATGCCATGTTCAAACTGAAACCGTAACACCTCAAAGAAAGGAACAAAAGCTGTACCAACATTAAACAGTAATTAATCGTTTCAGATTTGGTATGCCTAGGTTTTCTGCTGTGTTTCAGACCCCAACGTAAATACTATACCAACTCAACGATACCACAATCGTGAATATGATAAAAGCAATAAGCATTCAAGTTTTGTGCCCCATAGAAGGAATTGCAAAAATACTACATAAACCTTCATCCACTTTGAAGAAAGGGAAAAAACAAAAAGCGCATCAACTTTAGAATAGAAGCCGTAAAAAGAAAAACAAAACAATTATCATGAAAAAATTATATATTGAAACAGTTTAAAAATTATACACTTTTCAGTGGAAACTGCAAATCGGTATGATTCTGTACACTCTTATGTGTCACATTCTAAAATTAATTCTGCCCATGACATACAAGGTAATAATTTGATGTTATTGATTTCAAATAAGAGAACATCCAGCATTCTAGTAAATTCCATAAGTATTACACTTAAGTCCTTTAATAATCGAGTTTAAAAAAATTCAAATTTTACAATAGTATATTAAAAAGCAAGTTTCATAAGACCAGCCTTGAAGCATGAATTCAAGTTTAAAGGAGTACTACAAGGTCTTATAAAACATTATTTAGGGATTATTGTGGTCTTAATTTTAAAAGTGAAAATTTGATCTAGTGGCCTTTTGTTTTATCTAAATTCTGCCACAAAATACGAAAGTGGAAGATAATCTTGTATGTAAGCCCCCTGAAATACGTGAAATTGCTAAAAATACGGTCGCGAATTTGCTGACATCAAAGACTTCCACTGAACGCATACCATTTTTGACACATTTTGTAAGAGTGACATGCATACGATAATTCCGAATCAAGCTTTGCCAACCTAAAAATTTTCGTAAAATCTTCCGACTGACTATAATGACATCGGAGATGATGACGTTGCGTTTCTTAATATGTTTGTTAATGAATCAAAATATCAAAATAGTACATTAAAAAACAACAATTTTCCCTTCTTATGTCGTTTTTAAACAAAAATTTTACTTTAGTTGATTAAGCGATTTTTGAGGCGGTTGGTAATGTCTTAATTTTAAATGTGAAAATTTGATCTAGTCGCCTTTTGTTTTATCCAAATTCTATCACAAAACACGAAAATGGAAGATAATCTTGCATGTACGCCCCTGAAATATGTGAAATTGCCAAAATATGGTCGAGAAATTATGTTTCACGTATTTTTATTTGTATGTAAAGTATAATTTCACGCACCGCTGCGTGAAATCCATTGAACTATACTTAGTGTTCAGTATATGAAAACCCATGTATTTTTATGGGATTTATTTCACGCATATCTTCCATAAGAGTCTGTGTATTTTACGCACAGGTTAGAAGAGAGTAGTTGGCTGTGTTTTTGACTTTGAGTTTGACATGACAGTCATCTAGTTATCTCTAAAGATAACTTCGCTACTGTAAATTAAAGGTTGGGAGTAGGTATTAACTGGATTAACTGGATAACTACTACTTACTATGATATTTGCACCTCCCAGTTGCACTCGATCTTTTCCCATTTTCCATAGTCGAAAAGTTGGATCATCGATGCACACAAATTCATGTGCGGTGCAGTTCAAAACATTCAAGACGTCCCACTTTCTTTTCCCAACCCCAAACATGCAAACCTATAACTTCCGAATTACCAATTTGCTTCTTAGAAAACCGTAATACCTGTAGTACTTAGGTTTCGCACCTGTGCGATTTGCTCAAACAGGATTTACTCTTCGACTTCGGTCACAGCGTTCACTTTTAAATTTGGTGTAAAACCCCACTACTAATTCTGGTTACATCTGCCGACTGCTCGTAGTCACATCGCACACTGACAATGTTTCTAACCTCCACGTATAATTTTAATGATCACAACGTACACTTAAATTGGTCACAACTTCCACCGACACCTGTTGGTCATCGTTCACCAGTATTAGTCATAACCCCTACTCGTTTTTTTCTGCTACTTTTTAGTTTTGTAGTTTTCTTTTTTTAGTTGTAGCGTTCTCTGCTCACAAATATTTTTGACAACCATTAACTGAACAAGTAATATTTTGAGGTTTGCACACGTTATTTTTGCTCAAGGTGTCTTAAAAAATTTGTGCTACGGTAAATTAAAAACCATTAAAAGTTGATTCTTTAAATGGAAAGTTTCATACATTTTCTCATCTGGAATTAAATGCAGCATCAGTCATTCCTATACATATCTTCAGTAGTTTTACTGTTATTTTGCCGTACTCAACAAAAATTAATTACCATTTGATAAGATTTTTAATGTAAACTACAGCTACAAGCAGTTTGTCTCTTTTCTTCTGGAACTGATGAGAGTAAGTTTGCACACAAGGAAATATACGAAGATTAGGTAAAATTCAAGTACTGTGTTGAGTTGAAGAGAAGTTTGACAAAAACGTCATCAGTGCACTGTAGCAAGAAGACATACGACAGAACACCAAAATCGTTTTCATATACAATTGGTTGCAAAGTTTATATTCCTCTAGAATGTATACAATAAAATATATATACAATTAACTCATAAAATGTTTTTGTATATGATTTTATCTAACAATAATCGACAAGCAATTTTGGACTCTTATTTTCCATAGTAGCAATTTTCCATTACAGCTATATCCTGATGAAAGCGTTCTCCATGTTTGTCATTTACATCTCCAGGGTTTCGGGAAAAAAATTCAAATGTGAATCCAAAAATGAATCTTCAGAGACATTGCATCCAAGTGATCTGTAGTGTTCAAAAAGTTCACTAACCAGTTCATAATAGTTCGAAGTCTGTTTCTTTCCTAGGAATATTTTCGCAACTTTTATAAATGTATACCACACATATTTAACAGTTGTTCAGTCTGGGAATCCTTCATAACTTTCCTTATTTGTGGCCGTTCCATGATTTTTGCATCACTTATTTTTGGATTTTTACTTTTCAGATAATGTAAATCTTCACCATAACGAATCACTAAGTTTGATACCCAATGGGGAAAGGAATACTAGGAATACTTTCTCAGATTCACAAGATGTTGATTTAGGACATTTTTATCTAGTTTTAGACTTTTCTCTTAGGCCACTGTTTCTTCAATAAAATGATTTTCTTTATCCTTACTATTCCATTCGCATAAAAAGAAGCAGATCTTAGTGTAACCAAGTTGAAGACCTAGCATAAGAGCTATCATTTTAAATCTCATTAAATACGTCAAGTATATTTTTCATACTGAATCATTTTCAGAGAAAGCATGAGTCTTTTCATGTGTGCAGCATAAGCCAGAGGGATTGAAGGATATTCTTTTCCATTATGGAACAGGACAGCTTTCAAACTTGTTTCGGAGGAATCCATAAAAAGCCTCCATTGTGTTCCTGTCCTACCTCATCTAATAAAGATTCCACATCGTTGAGTACACTAACTCATTTTCCATGGAAAATAGGTGTTCCAACTCCTTTTGCCGTTAACGGCAAAAACCAATTTTAGCTTACTTTTCAAGCAAGATTCAACCTTTTAGTCTTGAAGCTAACAATTCAGCGAGCATTTTAGACAGGTTTGGATCACTAACTAAATCATGGTTTTCATACTAAAGGAGTAATGTTTCTTTTTGAGAGTTGAAAGTCAATTCACCACACACCTAGCAAAAACTATCTGGATGATTTATACAATTTGTAGGCATTTTTATGTAGAGTTCGTACAATTTACAGAAATACAACACTACACTCTTATAAACCAAAAATGGAATTAAAGCATGCAAAACTCTCGCAAATGGCAGATGCTGTTCACCCAATAATGGGTTTTAATAGAATATTACGATTAACTTGTATGTTGGCATTACTTTAATGATCCACATTTTTACTTAGATAAGTATAAAATGAGTTATAGGGGATGGGACAGCTATTGTACTTATTATATTAAAATGTAAAACTGCATTAACCCATTTGATCCCAGTGATGAGTTTACACAACACGTAATTCAAATTTTTGTTATAAAATTCCTTATGGGTATTATAAAAACAATAAACTGAAAGAATTATTTAGGTTTACATTCTAGTTTGAGAGTTCATGCTTTACAGGTTGTTTTGTGACAAAAGGTGTTTAAAACGGGTCACAGACAGTTTGGTACTCAAAAGAAGTTATCAAGAAGAAATAGGGAGGTCCTAAATCTATTAAAAGGGGATGAGGAAGGCAAGATATTTTTTGTTGTAGTTAAAATTAGAATATAAGTATAAATGTTTTTGAGGGTTTATGTTATTGGAGAAGTAGATTTGTTCAAAAATTTTTTGTTAGGCATGTAGATGGCGTCTACATAACACCGGATGTAGACACCCTTACAGACGAAGAGGCATTTGATGAAGAGGCAAACTTCGACTTTTACAAGTCGAAGAATGTGAGCCATTAGATAACGATTGCTTTGAAGAGCCGTTTCAAGATGTAGCAGATCTTCCAAACACAAGGGAACTCTACACGATTTGAGTGGTTCGTCAGATGATGAAACACTCGTTGCTAAACGAAGAAAAAAGATTGCAGCTGCCACTACGAACAAGGAGCCTCTTGTAGTGAAATGGACAAAAATGAAATCATTCAGGATTTCAAGATTTCAAAACCCTATAAATTTTCTTTCTATGTTTTGATGAGGGCGTTGTCAGTCTTATATTGAAGTGTACGCTGAAAATATAACCGCCATGACCTTTCACTATAGAAAGAACTTTTACGTTTTACTTGAATTTTACTTACATCACGAAACCACAAACTTCCTCAAACCAGAAGAGAGAGTGTTGATCTCGTAAAAAATGCATGAGTAAAAACTGATTTCAAAGTATCAAACAAAATTTACATTTTCTGATAACGAAAAGTTAGATAACACCGATAAATTTTCAAAAGTACGTTCTTTTTGAATAAAAAGAACCTGCATTATTGTGTCACAATTTATCAATAGACGAACGAATGGTACCATATTTAGGATGGCACTCTTGTAAAATGTTTTGAAGGGCAAGTCTGTTCGCTTTGGCTTCAACATTTGGTGCCTGTATTCATCTAAAGGTTATCTTTTTATTCTTTAACAAAATTTACATTTTCCTAATAACGAAAAGTTAAATAACACCCACAAATTTTTAAAAGTAAGCTCATTTTTGAATAAAAGAACCTGCATTATTTTGTCACAATAAATCAATAGAGGAACAAATGATACCATAAAGTTTTTTCATCTACTCATATATTCAGGACAACCGAACCAATAAATGTCCAGTTGTCAATAGGAAAAAAACAAACGTGGTACTCATTCTGCAGCCTATGATAACGAATCGATTTCAGTAGTCCGTTCGAACGATAATTCAGTGGTACCTGTAGCAAGTAATACTTATTACATTCAGCACATGGCCTGGTCACGCATGGAGAGTGACTTGATAGAAATTGGAAAATTACTAGTTCATTCCCCAACCTAATCTAATTGCCAAGTAAATGGGTGGGGTGGATTGCACATTTCCAATTAGCGGTGCAGTGTGCTTGGAAAGAAATGATGGTGGCATGTATTTGTCAATGTAGATGACAACCTGGTTGTCAATGTATGGAAGTTTCATAACTTTGTCAATGATACCTCAATTAGAGTTTGAGTTGTTTACAGCATTATGTCTTTTGAAAACCAAAAGACCTGCAAGAATTAAAATCTTCCATCAGTTATCAATCATATTCACTACGACAATGCAGATTATTTGGTAATTCGTTGTTCGAAAAATGCATATAGAAGGCGTCGAATATGTAATGTGAGTGTTATGAGGTGTTATAATTGAAGTGGTTATTATCATAAAGCGGAGCAATTTAAAATAAACAAGCATGTGGAAATTGCGGAAATGAACATTTAACAAAAGATTGTAACAGTACAAATGTAAAATGTATAAACTGTAGTATAGCAAACGAAAATTAAATTTACAACTAGATGTGACATAATGTTCATTATATAAATTGCAGTGTGTTAAAAAAAATGATAAATCAAGAGAGAAATAAGTATCAGTAAAAGATAGTAATAAATAACAACTAAAGAACAACAGAGTAAACGAAGAGTATATATTTGTACAAAATGCACAGTGTAATAGATCATAATGATGAATATGATCAATTTATAAATAGTAAAAGGCCGGCAATAGTATGCCTTATTGAAACACATCTGACAGAAAACAACAATTTTGGAGCAAGAATAAGATATACGACTTGGTTCTACCAGCCGTTCAACTGTATGTAAGAAGTAAGATAAGTTGCTGTATTATTAGAGAGTATGTGAGTTACTGATGCATTTTGTTAAAGTATATATATATATATATATATATATATATATATATATACTATATATATATATATATATATATATATTTTTAATGAATTGATTTTCTTTGTGTTTATTTATTCGTTTAATGTGATTAAAATGGTTATTGTATTTAATTAGATTCCTAGTCTTCCCAAATTACTATAGGAAGAACATGGACGCAGTCCTCTTCTAATTGATTTGTGCAAATACATTCTAATGTAACTGAGATTTCTAAATTAATAATTTTGCTATCTAATCTGTTCTGAAATTAATAATTTTGTTAGTAGTTCTCTTTCCACCAAGGTCGAAAAGGCCTGCTAAATTTTTGTAATATTTGATATATGTAGGTATAAGTCCTTGTTTTCTACATGTTAACAAGAATATTCGCCTATTCTTCACTGATGCTAGTTTATCGCTGTTACGAACCCATTCCTTAAGATAGCTAACTACATTACTACCATACTGTGAGAAATATCTTGAAAACCCCATACCTGAAGTAAACGCACAAATTAATCTTGATTGATTATGTTATACAGTAAAAGTATCTTGGGGATGTCGTTTGTGTATGTGAGAAGAAAAAAAGGAAAATACTTTTTGCTCAACCAAGCTTTCGAAAATCTCTATTCCTTCACCAGGGTACTACAATATAATACTAACAGTATTTTAAAAAAACTTATATAAATATTAATTTACTGCTAAGTGAGTTATAAGGATAACTGAGCAAACAACAAAAATAAGTTGAAAAACATCAAGTTTTAAATTTACATTCTGAAACTGACAATTACAAAAATAATCAAAGCACAAGATGGTTTTTAGTTTAATATCACTTTTATGTGACGTTAATCTGTCTTTAAGAGCCCTAGATGTATGTAGTTTACGAAATACCCTGTAGTGATTGTAATTTAATATATATTGGACATACATCTAGGGTTCTTAAAGACAGATTAACGTCACATAAAAGTGACATTAAATTTAAAAATCTTGTGCTTTGGCAGAACATAGCATCGATACGGGACATTTCCTATTTTAAACAATACTAAAATTCTACATTTTGAAACCAGTTATTACAAGAGAGTTTTTAGAGTCTTATGAGATTTTAACATATGCAAATAGTTTAAATAAAAAGAATGATTATCATTGTATTTCTACTGTTTATTCATACATTCTTTCATTACCAACTAATAACCGTAATTTAAAATGATAAAATTATAGAAAATATTTTCCAAATTTTAATTTAAAACTTGATGTTTCTCAACTTCTTGTTTGCTCAGTTATTCTTATAACTCACTTACCAGTAAGTTAATATTTTTTTTAAAATACTATTAGTATAATATTGTAGTACCCTGACGAAGGAATAGAGATGCCCGAAGGCTTGGTCTAGCTAAAAAGAGTTTTTCTTTTTCCTTTCACATACACAGACGACATCCCCAAAATACTTTTACTATATAACATAATCGATCAAGATTAATTTGTGCGTTTAATTCAGGTATGGGTTTTTCCAAGATATTCTCTACAATATGGTAGAAATGTAGTTAGCTATCTTAAGCAATGGGCTCGTAACAATAATAAACTAGCATCAATGAAGAATAGGCGAATATTATTGTTAACATGTAGAACAAGGACTTATACCTACACATACAACAAATATTACAAAAATTTTACAGGACTTTTCGACCTTGTGGAAAGAGAACTACTAACAAAATTATTAATTTCAAGACAGGTTAGATAGCAAAATTATTAATTTAGAAGTCTCAGTTACATTAGAACGTATTTGCACTTTAGAAAAATCACAAATCCAATTAGAAGAGGACTGGGTCCATATTCTTCCTATAGTAATTTGAAAGAGTATAAATGTAGGAATCTAATTAAATACAATAACTGTTTTAATTATATATATATATATATATATATATATATATATATATATATATATATATATATATATATATATATATATATATATATTTCTTAGTTATACAAAAGTATAATGTCATTGTAGCTGGAGATTTTACTATAAAATGAATAAGAGTTACATATTCAGATAGGTTAAAAAATGTATGAATAATTATGGATTTAAACATGTTTTAGAACCTACTCATGTTATATGTTGGACAAGAATCACTTACAGCTGCAATAAGTAATCACAGTACATTATGTTGTGAAGTGATGAAACAACCAGTATTTAATAATCACTTATTGATTAGAATAGGTGTTAGTATTGACTACAATGATAATTGCAGTAAGTACAGCTATCACAGATCACAGATGTTAGAAATCTTAAGAGTTTAATGGGTAATATGCTAAACATTTATAGGCAAATGATCTTGACTGTAGGTGTAATATATTTTATAACAATATACTTAGTGTAATCAACAGTGTGATGCCAAAAATAAGTATTAAAGGGGAAGTACAAACCGTGGTTCACGACTGAATTGTTGAATAAAATAAAAAAGAGAACAAATATATAGAAGATTTATGTTTACAAAGAGAACATAAGACTGGGAAGAATACAAAATAAATAGAAATTTAGTAGTAGAGGAGGTAGGATAGTTAAAAAGAATATTTTGAACAAGCAGTAGATCAAAATAAACATAACTCGAATTTACGTGGAAAACACTTAAGACTGTGGTATCCAGTAAGCAAGAACCTTACAACCAAATAGAATTCAATGGTGTCCCTTGTAGAGATGTAACTGAAATAGTAAAAATTCAATAACTATTTTGTTGATAGTATTAAGGAAATTGTACAAAGTATACCAAGCATGAATAATCGGATGGAAGTTGATAATGAGAATGGAAGATTAGAAAAATTTAAAATGGTAAGCAAGGAAGAATTAAGAACAGTAATTTTACCTAATAAAAGAAGCCCAGATGAACTGACAATAGAAATCTTTAAAACAACATTTGATGAATTAGTGGGTCCCCTATTAAACAGTTCAATGGAAATAGGAATAGTACCTGAAAGACTTAAATGGAATTCAATAAAATCATTGAGGAAAGTGCCTCATACTCAAAAAGCTGAACATTTTCGGCCAGTAAATAAACCTCCAGCAATGGCAAAGATACTGAAAAAGGTAGTGTACTTGCAGTTATTAGAGTATATAGAACAACATACATGCAAAGTTTCTGTCAGGTTTTCGAAAGAAAACTATAGTTGTGAAGCCACATTTCAAAATTTATGAAATGATTGGATAGAAAGTATAAGGAATTGGTCACTGTTATAATATTTCTAGATTTCAACAGAGAATTGGAGACAATAAGAGGTTAATAGGTAAACTGCCAAATTATGGAATGACTGGTACAGTTTTGTGATGGTTTGAAAATTATCTATTGAACAGGAAACAAAATGTAAAATTTCGAGAAGTACACAAAGGAAATATGTAGATGTGAAATGTGGAGTACCTCCAAGGAAGCATCCTAGGACCGCTACTGTACACATTATATATTAATGGCTTAGAAAAGATAATCCAATATTGCAAGTTTCACCTTTTGCTGATGATACCAATTTATACATAACAGGAATCAATACAAGAGAAATTGAGATGAAAATTAATGAAGATTTAATGAATGGCTACAACAAAATAAATTAAAGCTTAATACTGATAAGACCAAATCAATGATACTAGGAAACGACAGACAAAAGAAAATGGAAAGTGGAAGGATTTGCTATAGAAATTGAAAAGAAAGAAATAGTACAGTCATTTAACCCTCCCATTGTGTTCGGGTCAATATAACCTAACCGCGTTCTTGTAATGTGTATAATTCGTTAATTTATTTAAATATTTCGTTGCCACTGCCTGACATTTCATTACTCTAATAACGGTGCACCTAGATTGATATTAGAAAATTGTAAGTGCGTTAACTGCGGTGGGGACCACCCCGCAAGCTACCGTGGATGCCCGAAGTTCCCTCGACCTCCGCAACGGAAGAAGATGGAAGCACCGCAGCGACCGCCGAAGAGGACACCGCCGGCGCCCTCCTCGACTCGGACCGGAGTCAGCTACGCCCGTGCGACGGCAGGCAAGGCTGAGAATGCGAAAGTACCGAGAGTGGCTCCCGCCGCTATCGTTACCCCGCCCGATCAATCTGCCTTAGGGTTCGACTCCCTATTGACCTTCCTCGGAGGGCTCAATATGGAGAAGGCCCTACCTGTCATCCGTAAGGTGGCAGTGGCACTCGCTAAGGTGGAATCTGCGACTGACTTGTGGAAGGTTTTCCTCTCACACAGTCAGGAGGTGGCTACCCTTTAGGGTAAACACGACGGTCCGGACCGAAGTCTGGCGCCCGAGATAAGTATTAGTATCGATTTTTTAATTACTTAAATTCTGCCCTGTAAATATCGATAGTGTTACACTTTACTAACACATATTTCTTTTATTTCAGATAAGCAACCTAGCGACAACAGGACAGTCCACATCTCCAACATCCAACAACACCACATCTCCACAACACATCTCTTTTTTTTTACGAACTACCAACAATCCTAAACACAGCACTGTCAACTGGCAATCCACAACACCCACAAACCAACAACTCTACAATCCACGCGCTGAAGAGGAAGAAGACTCCTGAGCAGCGCACCACCAACACAACAATACACGCATTTATTATTATATTATATTAGTTTTAAGTGTGATATGTATATACCAAATGAAATGTTAATATCTAAAAGCTTTAATAAACGTGTTAAAAAAAAAAAAAAAAAGAAAATTGTAATTGTTTTTTTTAAAATGCATTTTTACGCTCGCTGTGTTTGAGTCCATATGACCCGGTGATGTGTGGTTCAAATTAGAAGAACGAGAATGTAAGTTTTGTTTTATTTTCATAAATATCAGTAACTTGCATAATATTGCCACATTATTGCGCAGATTGCATGCGTTATTAGCGTACCGGTAAACAAGTTTATTCCTGTTGAAACGTGTCTGTAGCTCTGTGTATAAATGCAGCCAGTGAGCATCTGTGTAAAGTAAATATCAAACTTGTTGCTATACTCTAATAACAAATACCTAAGTGCTTACGGATAGTGAACTTGAGAAACTTTTGTATGTTTCTGATAGTGATTCTAATGCTTCTGAAGAAGAAGACCATTTGTCCGTAACCGAGATATATAATAGCGAATCGGACTGTGAAGTGGAAACTACGATTTCAGATGAAGCTGATACGGATAATCACGGCAATATTGTATGGAATGAAAAGACACATCAATCGGGAAGGTTATCAGCAGCAAATATTATTTCGTTGATTTCTGGGCCAATAAGGTATGTTACGTCGCGAACAATTATAAAACCGCGTACTTCTTATGTTTCACACCCAAAAGTGTAAACCTAATTTTGAAAATGTCAAATTTAGAAGGCAAAAGACTTTGTGGTGACCCTTTCAAGATATAACATTACTTCATCTAGAAGCATATTTATGCCTACTGTTTCTAGCTGGAGTGTATAAATCTCATGGAGCGGCAACAGTCAGTCTGTGGGATGGAAATGTAGGTCGGCCTATATTCAGAGCAACGATGTCCCTACAACAATTTCATGTAGTTGCACGAATAATTCGCTTTGGCGATAAAAAACTCGACCACAACGACGCCAAACTGATAAATTAGCTCCCATACGGGACTGGTGAGATGAATGGGTTGCAACTCTATCTAAGCTCTACAATGTTCACGAAAATGTAACAGTAGATGCGCAACTGGTACCTTTTAGAAGCCGTTGTCCTTTTAGACAGTACATCGCGGATAAACCTGCTAAATACGGAGTCAAGATTTGGACTGCTTATGCATAAAACATGAAGTTTACCTCGGGAAAAAGGTGGACCTCCAGCGAGAGGTCACGGTAAAAGAGTTGTGCTAGATCTTACTTATGGTCTAAAAGGTCACAATGTAACGTGTGATAATTTTTTACCTCGTAGGATCTGGGGCAGATGCTATTGAAAAGAAAAATAACCATGCTTGGCACTATTCGCAAAATAAGCCTGAATTGCCAGCCACATTGGTCTGCAACAGGAAAGAAGTCCTTTCTTCAAAATTTTATTTTACCAAGGACACCTCGATAGTTTCCTATATTCCGAAACGGAATAAAATGTTATGCTCATGAGCACCATGCACCACGATAACGGAGTGTGTAACCAAGATCATAAAAAGCCGTTCACATTTTAGATTAAATCAAAACTAAAGTTAAAAATAACATACATGTGCAGACGACAAACTAAAAGATAGCCATTGACTATCTTTTACAATATCATGGACGTTTCAGCTTCCAATTTACAAAACGGCGACTATTTCTTGAAGAACTGGGTAATTCCTTAATCACTCCATTATTGCAAGAAAGAAAACGTCTCCCTCAAACCACAAACAAGAGTAAAAGATGTAATTTTGTCCCTCTATAAATGATAATAAAACTAATATGGTATGTTGCAATTGCTCAAAATACCTATGCAAAGCTCATGTATATTACTACTGTCAAGACTGTAACAAATAAATGTATATACCTAACTACTACGTTTTTCAGATGTTCTTTACATAACATTTATAATAATATGTAATAAAAATAAAATAACGTAATCAGAGCTGTCCAAATCAGTCGGGATTTAAATCTTTTTTTGATTTAAATACTTTGATTTAAAATCTTTTTTCAGAAAATGATCTTTTGAAAAGTATCTTTGATCTTTGACTTAAAAATTTAGATTTAAATCTTTTCCAAATGATTTAAATCTCTAAAAAGATTTAAATATTTTTAAAACGATGTAAATCTTTTTAAAACAATTTAACTCTTTTTAAAACGATTTAAATCTTTCTAAAATGATTTAAATGAAACAAAACACTACAACTACTACAAATTAAAAGGCTAAAATCATGATTCATCGGCATTATCGCAAACTTGTCTATTCCTGCATAAACGGGTTGTTATGGTTTTATATAGCTCTTTCTCTCCGCTACACGCAGTAAGAGCGTGGTTTTCACCCTCTTTATAAGCTAGCGAAGAGCAGGTAAAGACCAGTTCTTGTTAGTTACCGCATCTGTAATGACGTTATAGTAAAGAAGTATTACGCATTAACTAGTGTTTGTTTTATTGGTGTGTTTATACTCTTTATTTTATTCACCGAAAGAAATTAATTTGGTGCCGTGAAAATATATGCAAATCGAACCAGCAACTTACACAAAACTAAATTCAAAACATCAGTCTTATTAATAAAAACACGGGTGGCAGACCGGCGCTCTATATTAGTGTGTCGCGTGTATTCCTAAATTGACCGTGCGTTGTCATTGTATTATTAGCATTTGCCCATTTGCTGTGTCGTCGTATCAGAAGTATTTAGTTATAGTAAAATAACATTTTATATTAGTTTTAAGCTTGTGTTTTGTGTTAAATAGTGAGTTGGACTTTGGAAAGTTGTGTAAAAATTCAGTTGACGGTTCTAAAAAAGCGAACGTACGGCGGAGAACTAGGAGGTAAGGGGTAATTTGATTTTTTTAAATCCAGCAGAATTTAATTATTTTGAAACCCGTAGATTTTAGTTTTTGGAACTTATAATGTTCGTCCATTTTGTCAAAATAACAGCGTTATTTGAAAACTGGGAAACGCGTCAATTTTATTTTTGCATCTCATAATTTTTTCAATGTACAGTGTGTCTAAAAAAATCGTGAATTATAAATAAAATCGTCTATTTTATCAAAATAAGAGCATAATTTCAAAAACTCTGAAACACGTCAATTTTATTTCAATTTTTTGCATCTTAAACAATGTACTCAATAGTCTCAATGTTATACAAGAGCAGGATGTCCAAAAAATCGTGACTTATATACCTAATTCATATATTTTACCAAAATAACAGCGTAACTTTGAAAAACATCTAATACAGTTTCTTCAATATTATACAGGGTGCTCAAAAACACGTGATTTATGTGCATCTATTCTAGCAAATGGGCCTTACGTTCATAAATACCGAGACAAGTTAATTTTATTTTAATATTTCACATCTTATTTTTACAGCTTTTTCGAAAATCATTATAGAGGAAAGTATTGGTTAAACGACTTTACCAATTTTTTATTTTTAAAATTAGAATCTAAAAGAATATATACTAAATATTCCATTTAAAACCAAAATTAGTATTTTCTTGACAGCGTTTCGATTTTCATTTGTTTAATCCGATGAAAAATTCTGACTGTTCGGAAAAAATCCTATGACTTCTGTATTTCAAAGTTTTTTTAGGTCTTGAAATAAAGGCTCTAGTAATGCTCCAAAATATACGAAAAACTCTGTACACATCATAATCTATGTAGGTATACCTAATTTTTTATGATAAAATAATAAAAATATTTTTATTGGTACTTGAACTCTTAAAATATGAATTTGTTTAAAATGTAATGTTTATTTTTTACAGGTTATCTACCCAGGTGCCTAATTGCGAGCCTACCAGAATAGCAATCGAAAAAATGGAGGAAACTGATATACTCATGTCTGAATCTGAAGATATATTGGATCCCTACGCACCCACAGATGATTCGGATGATCCTGAATACAAGCCAAACTTAGAAAATACAAAAACGAAAAATAAGTTAACTGATTATTTTAAAGCGAATTCAAACAAGAGTAGCAAGTCAGTTCATAATGTAGACATTATATCCGATACTGATGGAACTAACGCGTGTCCTAGTCCTAGCCCTAGTCATCAAGAATCATCGAGCAGCATTTCTACTGAGTTTGGTCAATGTCCACTACAAATGGAACATTTTTTAACATTCTCAGCCGCGGTGAAAATGCAGCAATATCAGCCCAATGTCAGAAATGCCCAAACAAAAAGATATTAAAAGGAGGTACGTGAACCACTAACTTCCTTAGACGTTTAAAAAATAAACATTTAACAGCGTATAATGATTACATACTTTATAAAAGTCAGAAAAAAATAAAGTCACGAGCATAGGTCGTTCAGAAAAAAAATACAGAATATAAAACTGTACCCATAACACAATTGGATATTAGAACCAGTTTTGACAAGCCAAAAACTATATCTCAAGAGCAGTTTGACCACAGAATTATTCAATTTGTTGTTAATTCTATGAGCGCGGTTTCTATAATTAACAATCCCTATTTTGTGCAGTTATTCGATGGAATGAAGTTAAACGTAATGTCACGAACTACAATTATAAGAAAAATTGCAGTTTTAAAAAACAACATGATGGAAGAACTTAAAGCCGATCTTTCGAATACCAATTTTGTATGCAGTACAGCTCTAAAAAGCGAAGTTTTATGGGCGTAACTTGTCACTGGATTGACCTTGATTCCCTTAAAAGGAAATCAGTCGCCTTAGCCTGCAGTCGCTTCTCTGGTACACATTCTTATGATAAAATTGCTGAGATTCTTGAAGAAATATATATCGAATTTGGGCTTAATGTGACTAAAATATTAGCTACCATTACAGATAATGGAGCCAACTTTGTAAAAGCCTTTAAGGAATATGGGGTACACTTACAAACGAGAGTTCTATTAAATTCAATTCCAAGTATTCAAGTGGATTATGATGATGAGGATGACAAAATTGAATTGCAAGATATTATTTTTGAGCCTGGTGAAGTAACGGAAAATGAACAGGAACAATCTGTTTGCTTGCCAAATCATTTTAGATGCGCTACTCATACGTTAAACCTAATTGCAACGACGGATATACTGAATTCCATAAATAAAAATCATAATATAAGATCCAAACATACAAATATCATTAACAAGTGTACACAACTAAGGAATAAATCAGGATGTCCAAAATCAGCAGAAAAAATTAAAAAAATACTAGGACATCACCTTAGCTACCCTGGAGCAACAAGGTGGAATAGTTTTTATGACTCTTTGAGCCAAATTTTGAAAGAAAAACAAAAGCTAAATATCCTGTATGAAACTTTAAATATAAAGCAGTATTCGCTTAAAGAAAATGAGATATATTATTTGGAAGAATATGTTGTCATCCTAAAACCTTTGGCCTTATCCATAGATATTCTTCAAGGGGAAAATTTTACATACTTTGGAACAGTTATGCCAACGATTGGAAGTTTACGTGTTAAGTATGAAAAAATGAAATCTCTTAACCATCGATATCTTGGATTTTTAATTGGTCTGCATTAAATCCATTGAAACTCGATTTTCGGTATTTAAGCATAACAGTCAATCAGAGATGGCCATAATAGCCTCAACACTTTTGCCACAGTTTAAGGTAAGGTGGCTGAATTCGTTTAAAAATACCAGTTTTGTTCTTCAAGAGAATCAAGTTAAAAACATAGTAATAAATGCGGCAAAAGAATTTATAAGTGCTGAAAACTATGTTGTGCATGAAGTAATAGATCAGGAGGAAGTTGAAGATTTTTTTTAATTAAGCACTATAACAGAAATGTGTACTGTAAATGGACCACCGTCTGTTTCTCAGGAATTTGAATTACAATTTCTTGAGTATCTGCAGGACCCTTCCAATGAATTAGGCATATTAAACAAATATGCTATTCTAAAGAAAATGTTTATTAAATATAATTGCATTTTACCGTCTTCGGCTCCCGTGGAGCGAATGTTCTCCTTTGCTACTTTTATTGATTGTTTTGTTAAAATCAAATAGTGTTTAAAGAGTAACTAAACTAAACTAAAGTAACTACCTAAAAAATTTATTCTGTTATTGTTTAATGCATTCTTTAGTAAAATATGTTTGTTTTGTATTTTTCAATAAATTACTTAATGAATTATTATGAATGTATTCTTTTCTTTATACACTATACACTACAAAACGATTAGTATCTGCTATCTAGTATCTACTTTTTGATTCAAATTTTTAAAATAACTTAAATCTTTTAAAAAATTCGATTTTTCAAAAAAATATTTAAATTGCTTAAAAAGATTTAAATCTTTCCTAAAATGATTTAAATCGTAAAAAAGATTTAAATAATTTTTATATTCAAAACGATCTTTGATTTAAATCATTTGTCCAAATGAAAATGATCTATGATTTTTGATTTAAATCTTTTTTAAAATGATTTTGAACAGCTCTGAACGTAATAAAAGTAATAAATGATAAATACTACATCTTACTTCTTATTATTATTTACAGTAATATCAATTTAATGACAACTATAAGCTCCCGGGTCATAATGACCCGAACACAATAAGTGAAACCAAAATGTATAATTTTACCACATTTTCATTATGCTGGTACAGTACTTTACTTAGCAAGGAAAGGTAATAAGAGTAGCTTACAGTTAATACAAAATTGTGCAACGAGAATTATTTTGAAATGTGATAGATATTCAAGTATAGTTATGTTAAAATCATTAAACTGGATGAAAATTGGGATTTCTTGGAGATGAAGGCTTTAACTTGAAATTAAGTGTGGGATAATGCCATCATATTGCAAAAATTGCATACAAACATTTAATGAAATTCATGTATATGAATATAATAAATTACCAAATATAGCAAAAAATTGTAAAAACCTAAATAAATTTAAAGTACAATTAAAAGAAATATACATGCATAGAATAGTTTAAAGTAAATTAAAATTAAATGAAATATACATACGTTGGATGCGCATTCGTCCAACTTCAAGTCTCTTAAGCGCGGCATGTCAGTGGCGTCGCCACCATAAGCGCGTTCCGTTTATTATCATGTATTACACTAATGAATTATTTATTTCTGTTATTAATTTACATACGTACTTGTTAATTTAACTTTATTACAATTATTGCAACAGAACGACAGTGAACCATTTTGTGTCCTATGTGAATTTTAAAGCTCATAACACTCAAATTTATTAGACAAATATGTATAAACAACAAATATTTTCACAATACATAGTAAATAAAATAAATAAGTAGTTTTGCGGCGCATGTAATGCTAATGGCATTTGCTTATCTCATTAAAGAAATCCTAATAGTTGACATTCCTTAGTATCATTAACAACAGATTAGCAAATACTATTTGATTTTCATAAAGGATTAAACTGTTGTGTTCATTTGTAATTCAAATATAAAATTTATTACTTGTCAACATGGTTATTTTTTTATTTTATAAATGTTTAAACTATTACTGTTCATATGTAATTCAAATAAATCAAATATTTTAAAATTTCTTGCGGTTTGGTGACGAATAATTGAAAACGCGACACCAACGCCACTGGTAATACTTTCAGTCGCTATTGCGTTAACAAGTGCGGCCGAATGCAGATCATCCATGTGCGACACGAGGCATTCTCTGGCTGCGCGGACTGTATATGTATAGAATAGCCTAAAGTAGTAATGTAGTTGAAGTTTATATAGCGAATGCTAAATAAAGTTATTATTATTATTACTGTATATACTTGCCACAAGTGCAGTGTGCACTTACACACTACCTGCTTCGCACTCTAGAAAGTAGTGCTTTTGAGTCATTTTTAATATAACATATTGCCCCAATGATGGGTGTTCCGCAATACATAATGAAAGTTTTTGTTTTATGAAATTTTTTGGAAAGTTTGGCATTTAGTTCGAATACTAGTTTTATTATGCAGTTTACTTTGTAATAAAGGTTTTCCAAAAACACATGAAAACAGAAATTTCACATATTTTTCCAGTGATGCGTTTTCACAAGTCAGATTTTTGTAAACTATGCTAAAAAATTTCTTTTCTTTTAGAAACAATATTCTTGAGGATAAATAATTTTGTAAAAAGTTGATGTTTGTTTTATATCCGGGAACAAATGTGTTAATAAGACAATTACAACAAAATGGAGCTGCAGCAATCAGCACACAAAAATGCACACGAGCCCGTCAAAATTATTCTTTTAATAAAATCGTCAACCAGTGTAATGAATAATATCACGAACAAGATTAATAGAAATCATGGAACAAAAACCGCACACAAAAGGAAAAAATGATTACTACAGAAAACGAAAGAGTTAACAAAGTGGGAAAAATAATAATCTAGAAAAAATAAAATAGTACCACTATAGAAAGAGAAACAAACAAAACAAAAATGAAAAGCAGGAAGTTGACAGAAACAAAAGGAAAAACAATGGAGGACTTTGGAAAATGATCTCTGTTGAATTTGAACATGTCATATTAAAAAAAGTAATAAATTACGTGGGATCACTGAAATTATATTAAACATTATTTTTCTATATCAATCTAAACCTATGTAATATAACACAGAAAAAGATAGAAATGCTGGTGATTAAATCTTTAAGATGAAGTGTAAACTCAGTGGTCTGCTTAATGAAAAATCAGTTTGTCTTTAGGCGTGAAAACATAAGACAGTTTAAAAAATTGTAAACTTTAAACAAAGTTTTTTCATTAATTTCAAACTATAACTGATTGGTATTTCTGCTTATTCTACGAAATGAAATAAAACCATTTTAACATAGTTTTATTATAACTATACAGGTAAAACAGCTTCAATAAATCTAAAGTATAAACACAGGAAATTTTATAATCATAATTTAATAGTTGATATCGAATTACAACTTAAACAACCAAATGTATTAAAACAATAGTCTAAAGAGAGTAAATTTGAATTTAACGAATAACTAAATGTAGGATCAACAGAATTTCCTTCAGTACC
This sequence comes from Vesta saturnalis, assembly GCA_036346205.1. Lineage (NCBI taxonomy): Eukaryota > Metazoa > Arthropoda > Insecta > Coleoptera > Lampyridae > Vesta > Vesta saturnalis. The sequence goes on along the minus strand of JARFJB010002230.1, from coordinate 109,292 downwards.
ACTTTTAATTAACAAATCAAAATTCCATACTTTGATGGTCCCATCAATTGATCCTGTTGCTAAAATGCTTTCATCTTCATTTACTGTAATTTTTATTACGGGATGAGAACCAACCTTAAATTCTAATAACTGTTTTGCAGAAATTAAATCCCATATTCGTAGTCTTCGATCTTCACCTGAACTTAGTAAATATTTACCCTTAGGGCTAAAACATGTGGCATATATACCTCCCTTTGATCCCAATAAAAGCCTTATTGGTTCTGCATCTTTAATAGACCAGGCTCTGATAGTTTTATCTGCTGAACCTGTTGCTATATAAGTGCAATTTGGATGAAAATCTATACTGGTTACTTGTTGAGTATGACCTACAAAAACTCTTAATGCATCCTTCCTAGAAACAGTCCAAAGTCGACAAGTATGATCATAAGACCCTGACACAAAATAATCACCGTTTACACTTGTTGCTAAGCAGTACACCGGAAATTCATGACCCTTATAAACCATTTTTTGTTCATAATTTTCAATATCAAACAATTGGATTGTTTTATCTTGAGAACACGTTACTAAATGTTTATGTTTCACAAAGAACTTTATGTCATATACACGTGCATGATGTCCTAATAACACATATTCACCATAAATTAACGAATTTTCTAACTGCTGTAAAGTTTGCAATGATCGCAAAACAACAGAATTATTGTAACTATAGGCAAAAATCCCTTGTTGTCGATGTAATGTTCCACACGTTATCACTTCCTTAACATTAGATATATTTACAGAATAAATTGGTGCTGGCTCAGATTTAACATTTTCTATTACAGACAGTAATTTTTGCATGGATATATTGTTAGTGTTACTAACATTTTTAGGATTTTCGACATGGCCATTACATAAAATTTTATCATTAATAACCATTGTATTTTCACTTTCAGTTTCTTCAAATGTGTCATCCTTTTCAACAATAAAAAACCAACTTTGGAAAACTTGTAAAAGCACAACATGTCCTGCTTCTGATAAATATTGTTTTAAAGCTTTAATAGATTCTTGGGATAGCTCGACTGAATATTTTGCATTTCTAAAAGTATCTTTTAATATTGGAACATCCATTGAATCATTCACAAATGCGTTAATCAAATCTTGTATAAAATTATCACACTTACTTTTATCAACTGATGATAAATGTACTTTTAAAAAATTTGCCGCACGTTCCAAATGACCTCCTCGTAGAATTTCCAAATAAATATGGCAAAAGAGTGGTCCAATCACTAATTCTAAATCTTCGTGCTTTCTTTTATTATTTTTAAGCAAATCTTTAATCCAAAGTAAAAACTTTGAGAAAGTTTGATCAATTAATAATGGATCATTATTAAAACAACTAAAAAGGATGGAATTTGGTCTACTTATTTCATTTTCAATGTGTGAAGACATATTAAATTCGCCAATAGAAACATTTTCCTGGGATATAACTGGATAATTTCTTCTTTGTAAATAAGCAGTTGCAATTTGTTTTACTTGATCATATCTAGTTCGCTTTGCTTTTACAGTACTGTCACGTTTAGTATCTTCCATTTTAAAAGATCATACTTTTAAGTGATTACCATTTTTCAAATTTATTAATAATTTTTAACTTTTTTTCAATAAATACCAACAGATTATTATGAAAATTATCTAATGAAAATTAGGTTATGTACGTTAAATTTATGAAAAGTAACAGAAAACTGTTTTATCAGCAAGACGATTTACAATATACAATGTGTTTCCAAATATTTTTCTGTGAAAAATCCTTTAAAATCTATAAAAAAATTACTGAAAGCTTCCTATCTGCTCAATGCTTTGTGAATGTAACAATCAGTTTTTATCTCTTACCACGTTGCTCAAGTTAGTGCGCATATTCAGAAAATATGTTTATTTTATTTACTTTTAAAATAACCTTACAAATAGGAACAACCTCTAATTTTTGAATGTCTACGTGAAATAATCACTGAATTAAGGGAATATATAATGTCTTTTTGGAAATTTTAATAGTATACACATTTTTTACTATGATGACAAATGAAGTTAGTAAACATTTACAAGACGACGTCTGCGTGAAAGGTTTAAAAACTGAGTGAAGGATATCACCGTCTTTCAATCTTCAATTTTGTTTAAAGAACTTTGGAGAAAATTCAAAACCTTTAAAACAGGTATTTGGAACAGCTTCTGCTAAGCGGAAACAGATTTAACTGCATGTAAATAAACAGATTTTAAATGCATACACTATGATAAGACACTCATTACATTTTTACAATAAAAAATCAAGTTTTCATAAAAATTACTTTCATTATCCGGCAGACTATTTCTCCACAAAAGGTCAACTGTGTCCCACTATTTTGGATTTCACTTGTTCCTATATGTTTAAAGAAATAGTTTAAGTTGCATACAAGTCGCAATTGAAAGTTGTAAATAAAAACGTAATGAAACTAACAAAATTTTTACGTGTATTTCTATGGACTGAGATGTCAACATCAAATTGCCACATAGACATGCATTTGTAAGAAGGAAAACATAAAATACCGCACAGTACGTAAATAATTACTATCATTCAATTCAAAAATACAAATGCCCGAATTGAGCTTATCCAAATACGTCATAAGCTGACGTCACAATCTCCGCCCAAGAAGCTGATGCGGGTTAGCCTTTGTTAGTGTATATATGTAGTATTGAGGAAAATTCATGTTTATTTAACCCTTAACCGGAGATACCGGTATGTCACTGCTATAAAAATTTTAAACTCGAATAAGTTGGAAAAATACAGCACTGTAATGTTGGTTGCCTAGGTACCTTCATGATATATTGCAAACAAAATCACCAAATTTGAATGTAATGCTTGTCTTTCTTCGTCAGTTTACAAACGTCTTTCGGGATTGCTGATGGTCTAGAATACCGATATCTCTAGTAACGTAAAGATTTATGAGGTTGAATCGAATATCCTGGAAATTTTTAGTGGTTCTATTTAACGATTTGGTGAATATTTATTAGCTAGTGTTGAACATAAGATTATCATCCATCAGTAAATTGCGATATTTTGGTAAGTTTTATCTAAAAAGCATAATTAGACATTTTTATTTGATAAAATTAATTCTTCTAGACAATAGCATTTCGCTCAAAGGCAATATCTATTAATGACAAAAATTATCAACAAACAGTTCTGAAATGGCTTAATGAGATGTCTGACAATGAGCAACATGAGTGTGCAGACATAGAAGATTCAGATGATGCCCAAGTACAAGGGGAAATTGATATGGTAGATGACTGCGGCTCTTCTTCTGCTACTGACGATTCCTATAATGACACTGATTTTGTACTACGCAACGAAAACATTTCTCCTGACGTTCATGAAACAAGTGGCGAGGATTCAGACGAAAATGTCATTGAACTAACAATATATAAGGGAAAGGGGAATAAAAAGATAAAAGAGGATGGGTATATTTGGAATTCTCAAGAACCAAATAAGGTAGTCAGAACTCTCCACAACATAACATAATAATTAAAATGCCACCTTTAAAACAACCAGCAAGAAATTTAGGAAATCATCCTACTGGACTTGAAATTTGGGAGCTTCTGTTTAATGGAGTCATGATAAAAGAAATAGTCATACATACAAATAGAAAGTTGCAATACATTAGAGCAACTCACACAACTGAGAGAACAGATTATAAAGATATGTTGAAGTAAGAGCTTTTGTTGGATTACTTATGCTAACATCGATATATCGCTCAAATCACGAAAATATGCTATCCCTATTCGATTCTCAAAAAGGTGGTCATCTATTTAGAGTGGCTATGTCTTCAAAGAGATTCGAAGTCATACTTCAATGTATTAGATTTGATTACAAGAGAAGAAAGAAGCTGTTTCATTTATATTCGAACTTTTGTAAAACTCCCAAAACTGTTACAATATGGGTGCAACTGCATGTGTAGATGAAATGCTACATAGTTTCAGATCAGTTTAAAGTTTACATGCCTAAAAAACTGGCAAAATACGGACTGAAGTTATTATGTCTTACTGACGCCAGAAACGCTTGTTTCTTTAATGGTTATATATATATATATATATATATATATATATATATATATATATATATATATATATATATATATATATATATATATATATATATACTGGAAAAGATAGTGATGGAAGAACGCTACCTGCTGAAGAAAAAAAATTTATGGTACTTAGTCAGTTCCGCGTTTAATAAAACCCATAGAGAAATCTAACAGAAATATTACTGGTGACAATTGGTTTTTCTCCATTGAATTACTAATTCAGCTGAAGAAAAGAGGGCTCACCTACACAGGAACTTTGAAACGTAATAAACGAGAAATCCCTCCAGAGTTTCAAGCGTCACCAACAAGACCGGTGGGATCTACTTTACCCGGTTTTTCTAATGACAACTTCACATTGCTTTCTTATGTTCGGAAGAAAAATAATGCAGTTTTAGTTCAGGTCGACGTACTCGTCGATGGCCTCTAGCCATATTTTATCGACTGATAGATATATCAACAAGTAATGCATACGTTTTGTATTTGCATTATAAAGATGTGGAACCAAAGCCCAGACGCGTTTTTATAGAAGAACTTGCTATGGATCTCATCACAGGAGACTTCAAATTCCCAATTTGAATCAAGAACTAAAAAATTTAATAAAGAATATGTGTGGGAAATCAAGCTGCGACCAACCGTCATCCTCAAAGGGTGAACGTTTAGAGAAAAAAAAAACGTGCACTTTCGATCTGTACCAAAGAAAAGGAAAAACATTTTAAAAATGTGTTAGCTGCCAAAATGCAATTTTCCCGGAACATGCCTGAAAAATTGCAAAAATTGCATTTCCGAAGGTCGATAATATGACAACACATTGTTTATAATGTAATTGCTGAAACTTTCATTAAAATTATTTGATTTAGTTTTTGTTATTATTGTAGAATAGCGGTATCTCATACCGGTATCTCGGGTAGTGTAAACATTTTAACACCTCTCGGGTTAAAGGTTAACAAAAGTATAGTTTTTAAAAGTGTGTTCAGTTGAATAGAGTTAAGCCTCTGTGAATTAAACAATTGTGTGGTGAAGTTTCGTTTTTGTATGCGGCTTAGACCTCAATTAATTATAAATATTGTACGTCGTCCCTTACCAAGAAAGTTTTATTAAATAATCAATTTTAAACAAAAAGTACAAATCCATGAATTATCACATAAGTACATTATACATGTACACTGAATTTAAATTTTTCTTAGTACAAAATGTGAAAGTAAAGCCACGTCCTTTATATATAATCAGATTTTATGTAAAAAAGGAAGTATTTGCCACTTTCTTAAAAGAGCGAGTTTATTATGATAATAAAAGTGAAAAACATCAATGAATTCGTAATTCAATAAATTAAGAAAAAAATCAACCCTAAACTGGTTTAAATTACTTTAAATGACAGCATAATACACTTGCTGCGCTATATAACACAGCATAAAATCTTGCCATTTGCATTTCACCCATTCCACATAAAATTGTTCACAGATTGTCATCGACAACAAGCACGCTCGTCATAATTAAAGATTTTTGAAATTACAAAGAATAATTTTATAGCTTTGTCCCTTAAAATAATTTTTTTGCCAAACCGTTATTTTAAACGCATACAAAACTTTGCCCCCAATCAGCTGTTTGACATACGCTTCTGACGCCACAAGGAAAAGCTCAATTGAACTGTACTGCAGAATATATTTTGGTTTGTGAAAACTACTTCAAAAAGATACAAAACTCTCACTTCAAAGAAAGGACCGTTTATAATGTTTTTAGCTTTTACTTTCATGGTATTACAAATCGTTAATAAAACTTTACATTCACGTCAATATCTACCGCGAAAGTTATATACATACGGTTTTTTCCCTTTGTACACGTATTTCAAATGAGCGTAAAGTGGAAAGGAAACAAGTTATAAAAAAGTGCAGATGTACACTCGTTCAAAACGAACGGAAAAAGGACAAAATATGAGTTACAGGCAGTTTGAGATATCAACTTTTGTTTATTTTTACTATGACGGCACTGCTAGCAGATAATATTCTGCTGGTTAATTTTAGTTAACTATAAAACTTTATCTCAGTTGATTTATTGCCAAGGTTCTGCTTCAGGACAAAAGTCACAAATTTTTATATTTATGTCCCAAGGGATTAAAAGCTACTTGTAATCCCTAGAGGTCTCCAACATAAAAATTTGGGAACTTACCTCCGGTGTAATTCTATAACCTACTTACTTGATTTGGTTGTGGAATAAATCTTTGACAATATTCCTTTAAAGAATCTAAAGCTTCCGATACATCCAAAGTTTCTACAGTCCCCAACAATTTCACAACTAATTTTATAGATTGAACAACACCTGATGGTTGTAACTGAGGCATATAATTAGGATTAATACTTTTTTCAATTTGAATGGCAGCTTGTTCAATTTTTTCCATTTCCTTTTCTAGCGTTTCTGTTAACACAAAAATGTATATGCCAACATTTCAAAACACACACTTACCAAGTAAAATGTTTAAATTGTCATACGTTAGAGGTACGTTAGTTTCATTTGGAACTATGTCCTGAAATTTAATATCCTTGTCTCTGTTATCATCTTGTGGCTAAAACAATAAATTATTCAAGGTACATTAGGCTCACCAAAACTTACAGTTCTGGCAAATGACCTATCTACTAGCCTATCAGGTACTAATATTAACAACACATCTTCTTCTAATTTAATACAGTTATGAACATATTCATAATCAGACAATAAAGTTGTTGGCGCTAGATATTCATTGTATCCCCACACCTTTAAAGTATATTCATCATGAGATGGTGCTTCTAATTCACAAGTAACATGTAATGTTATGTGTTCAACACTTGAAGTAACTAAAAGAATATTATAAATATGTACAATAAATTTATCAGTAATTAAAATACCATCACAAGTAAAAATAACAGGTTTGGTTGAATCAGCACCTTCGTAATGTGGAAAAATGCAAACTTTTATACTAGTGCCATCACGATATTGATGTGTCATTAATGGGCTTATCACTAATCCCATATTTGTATCAGGATCATCATAGTGAAATCTGCCTACAAAACCATGATTCAAAACAATTTATTCTAATCTAATGCAAGCAATTAAGTGTACATTTGCAAGTAACACCTATTTACAATTAACAGTTTCTTCTAAATGAGTTTGTTGGTAATATAATAACATTCTTTAAAAAGCAAAAATTAAAATACATCAGAAGCAATACTTGAATGGTGAATGTTTTACATTACTTTTGTAGTACAACAAATAGATATAAAAAAATATTTCACAAACATAAGCAATAGCGATATTTTACATGTTTTTGAACTATTGCATTGAAGCTGAAAAAACCAAAAAGTCATAACATAAGAGAATCAGTACATTTTTCTGATTTTAGGACGGGACAGACGCTATTGATTAGGAGGATTTGATTAAAACGTAAAAAGTAGTAAATATTTAATAAATGAAAAAATTCTACTAAACTAAAAAATAATAATTAATTGTATTTATGCTCAACCTGTTTCGATATTACACATCATTTTCAAGAGATTAAAAAAATTATGACAGTAACAGTAACAATTAGATCTTTATTAAATTAAATATTATTAAACTATGGTCTGGATACGCTCAAACTTTTTAATAACATTTTTGTCCAATCAGTTGTTTTTATCAATTTACCGTGTGTACATTGAAATCAGAGACTTTACCCATCATATTTTTTAAAGACAATAAAATTATTTTATTACAGAAAATACATAGTTAGCATTAGGTAAACGTGGTTACACTAGGTCAAATAAATTGTTCAGAATTTTGTCAGCTACAACTTTGCTTACCACATCCGTACAGGTAAAATGAGTATTTTCGAACTTATTTGCAAAAAACCACCTACGTATAGGGACTTTTGATATGTTATTTGGGACCCCAAAATACACCTTGCCTCAAAAATCCCCACTGTTCCAAAACTTTCCACGGTTTCAGGCTAATTTGACATTCGTAATAAAATTTGTTTCCCATTGTTGTCAGATTGACAGGTCGTGAGATACTACCGTTTACCTGAATTAATTTTTCAACAGTTAAAAAAAAAGCAATTATTTGTGGGAAAGCTTTTTATAAAGTTACTTTTTTTAAGTAAAAAATATCCTGTACAAAGTAATGGGTAACAGTTTTCATACAGAATTAAACTTTGGAATGGAACCTGGTTTTAATAGCTTAAAACTACTAGCAATATTAATGACAGGAAGAGAAAGCAAATTTATGTATGAGTTTAATAATAAATGTATAAAATACCATTGATGCTCTTTATGAGGCAGTCAGAGCATCCTGAAAATTTGTGTGATAACTCAATTAGTCCACCTGTTCAGAAATAAACTTAAAAGAAAAAACAGAAAAAAATAAGGATGGGTGTACATCACTTATAGTGGTGGTCATACTTTTACCAAAAACAATAGGGTTCTTCCGCAACTATAACACTAGTGTAATTGTTCAGAAGTAATAATTTTAAAAACTCAAAAATGAGAATTTGTCTATATTCAAACTACCTTAAGAGAAAATGCTTGGGTTATTACTTATCAGAAAATACTAATCTAAATCAGATTTCAACCCAACTGGCCTACCTGATTGATTTCAAGGCCCTTTAAGCATCCCATAATTTAGTGGGATGATTTGTTATCCTTCAATTCAATTTTAATTCAGTTGGTCATGTGTTAAAAAACCCCAATCCTAACTTTTAGGTTTTGTATATGAAAGCGACCCCTGGTCAAACCCCTGAACAAATTTAGCGTAATAGGTTTTACGAGTTATCTTGTATATGACCGACAGGTCGAACACGTAATTTTGTTGCTATTGAGAACAAAGCCTTAAAAAAATGAGAACCCTATATATTTTTTTTCAAACAAACTCAACTTGCATAATTTTTTTTAAAGAAACTATTTTTAATTTCTCTTTATAACTGATCAGAATTAGTAACTTACTTCTTATTGTGGTTACCATTTTATAAAATGCTTCCAAATCCAAGTCGTTAGTATTTGCGCTTTGTTCAATTAAACTAATATTATCGTACAAAAATGATTTCTTTTTTACCTGAAATATTGAGTAATAGTACAAATAATAAGCTAAAATTATTACAAACAAGTAAATCTTTGCTTTTCTGCCGTTCCATTGTAGACAATTGTGCTCTACGTGATAATGTGGATGTAGGAGACATTGTAACATTTTCAGATTTTGATTTTATAACAGCGGCGTACATTGGATCAGATGTACTATTACTACCTGATCCTGAATAAATAAAATCACGGATCATATTCATCATACACACTGTTACATACAGATGCAGCATCATCTATAATAATAAATTTATTACCAAAATATGACATTATTTTGTAATATTACCTGGACACTCTGGACTTAGCTTCCACTTTCAGAAGTTGTTAGTAAAGGATCAAAAGCTTCTAGAATGCTAACTCGAACGCTATTTTTATCATCAAGATTTGAAGGTGTAAGATCTATGAGGTTATAACTAAACTTTTATTATTCTTTGAGCTTATATTTAGTTTCTTTTTAACTGAACAAGAATTTGGTGGAGTTTTGCTGATTTCTAGGAGGAAGAGCTGGTGCCTGAACAAAAAAATTGGTTTTTGTCACCACATTAAGTTTTAGTGCACCATGAAATTGAAAATATCTTAGACAAATTTGATGTACAAAAATAAGTAATTTAGCTTAAAATTTTTTAATCACAAATTACATCAAGCAAGTAATTCAGTGTCCATGAAGTCTAGTGTATTTCAAACGATTTTAACCCATTTCCATAATATAATTTTTTATCTAATCTTATGATAAATTTATACAAAGATTTTCAAGTTTGAAAACTACATTACAGGAAACATTTTTCAAATACAATAAAAAGCAATATTTAGTCATGTACAGTAAATTGAATATTTTATCTATTTTTTAAAGTAAAGTTCAATCTTAAAAACCACTTGTACACAGTGAGTATTAGATTGCACTTCAAAAATGATACAGAATATGATTGCAATAAAACATTCCAAACGAGAAGGATATTCCTATTTTCGTATGCTAATTTTTTTATTACAAACATAAATTTGATATAAATCCATAATATTGTATTGAAAAGGATTACAAAAAAAAAGGCTGTTTCTCGGGGAAGTCTTCGTTCAGGTTACCATACCGCATAAATCCTTGACGCCAATAACGCATTTCTTTGGCATTCTCCAAGAATGAAAGTCATGTTGATCAACTCTGGTCGGACAACAACATTTTAATGGAAATGTTTGTAGAAACACTTAAACTGATACACGTAATATGGGTTAGAATGAAAGTGGAGTTTCGAAGAATTTTTTATTGCATGCTATGCACCGGTGAATGGAGAAAGAGACCAGGAGCGTGAGAACTTCTGGAATGAAGTAGAGAACGTGTTGAACGTATGTAAGCCAAACGAAAGAGTGATTATATTGGGGATATGAACGGATGGGTGGGTGTCAGAGAGAACATAGTGAACGCGTTCTAGGAAAGTTCGGAGACCAAAGAACCAATGAGAACGGTGAACACTTGCTGAACATCTGTGTGGAGAGAAGCCTGTTTGTATCCAATACGTGGTTTAAACATAAAAATGTGCATATGTATACATGGCAAAGAGGTGAATCTAAAAGTATGATAGACTTGATAGTGTATGATGAACGGCTTAGAAACCTGATGAAAGACACAAAAGTAATGCGCGGAGCGGAGTGTGGATCGGACCACTTTTTGGTGGTATCGAGAGTGTGTTTAGGGCAAAAGTGGGTATGGAGAAGGAAAGCAAACGTAGTGCGAACGTCCAGAATTCGGGTTGGCAAACTAGTGGATAATGGTGCGAGAATGAAATACGTAGATGCTGTGAATAAAGAGTTGAATGTGAATGAAACAGTGTGGAACGAACAAATAAAAGACACTGACGTTGAAAGTGCATGGATAAGCTTGAAAAACTCTGTTGTCAATTGTGCCGTGCGAATATGTGGAAGAGTGATTGTAGGTAACAGAAAAATGTGCTTGGTGGAATGAGTCGGTAAAAAGGCAGTAAGTAAGAAAAAGATGCGTACATGGCAATGATTGCTGCAAAAATGAGACTGAGAAGAAACGATTGTATGAGGTGTACAGATTAAGAAACAAAGAAGCGAAGGAGGCAGTGAGAATAAGTAAAGAGGAAGTGATGGCTGTAGAAGGAGAGAAAATGCAGAATGATTTTGAGGGAAACAAAAACTCTTCTGGAAATGGGTCAAAATACAAAACGTGGCCCAAAACAGAACGCTGCAGGAGTGATGAATGATAGAAACGAAATAGTATGGGACGATTGTGAAGTGAGGAAATGCTGGCAAGAATATTTCGGAAAGCTGTACAGTAGTGAGGAAAGTAAGACTGAAGGGTTAAATAAGGAGAATATAGAAGAAATGATGAATGAAACTGAGAAGGATATTGGAATAAATGAGGTAGAGAAAACGGTAGGAAGGTTGAAAACGGCAAGGGAGCAGGCGTAGATGAAATCACTGGTGAAATGCTCAAGTATGGTGGTGCAAAGCTTATACGAAGATTGCGTGAATTATTCAATGTATGCCTTATGTGTGGAAAAGTGCCGAGTGATTGGAAGAGCGCGATCATTGTACCATTGTATAAAGGTAAGGGGAACAAGAGTGATTGTAAGAACTACAGAGGAATAAGCTTGCTCAGCGTACCTGGTAAAGTTTTTGGAAGAATACTGATTGATAAAGAACGAGAAACTACACAAATTAAGATTTGGGATATGCAAGGTCGCTTCATGCCAGGGAGAGGATGTGTCGATCAGATGGTTGCTCTCCAACAGGTGATCGAAAAGGGTTTAAGGGTAAAAAGGAAAAAGGAATGTGCGTTTATAGATCTGGAGAAAGCATACGACAGAGTGAATAGGGAGAATGTGGGAAATATTAAATGAATATGGCGTAAATAAAGGTCTAATAAATGGAATAAGGGCAGTGTAAAACGGTAGTCAGGCATGTGTTAGGGTGAGAGAATACTTTAATATTGAGCAAGAAGCGCGACAAGATTGTGTGATGTCCCCGTGGTTGTTCAATGTATACATGGATAAATGTGTTAGACAAGCATGTACCGATACAAATGGTGTAATGGTTGGTGACGTGAATGTACGACTTCTGGTGTATGCAGATGACACAGTCTTATTAAGTGACAGTGCGGATGAGCTGCAAACCGCTCTGAGGAAGTTTGATACAGTCTGTGAGAGCATGGACCTAAAGGTAAACGTGAACAAAACTAAGATTGTGGTGTTCAATCGGGAAGGTGGAAAGGAGAGTAGAGTATTTACTCTGCAAGATGAAATTGTGGAGCAAGTGGACGAGCTGGTATATCTCGGTAGAATGTTTACTGCAGATGGTACAATTGAGAGCGAGATTGGACGAAGGGTCAATGCTGGAAGGAAAGTGATTGGAAGTATGTGGACGATAATGGGAAATGAAAGAATGAGTCTAGCTGCGAAACGAGCGGTCTTTAATGGCGTATTAGTCCGTCAGTACTGTATGGAAGTGAGACATCGGTATGTCAAAAAAAGCACGAAAGAAAAATAAATGCCGTGGGTATGAGATTTCTGAGAAGCGCATGTGGTAAAACGAGACGGGACAAGATAAAAATGAATGCATAATGAGGGAGTGTGGTGAGGAAAAGACTATGATGGATAGATATAAAAGTTGTACATTACGTTGGTTTGGTCACATTGAGAGAATGAACAACGCAAGATTAACAAAACAAATATATGTGGGTGAGGTTAGGGAAAGGCCGGTCTGGTAGGCCGCGTAAAACTTGGCTGAATGTAGTAGAATCTATGATAAAGGAAAGAAAGATAAGGAGTTTTAAAAACAAAAGGGCATGTCAGAGACTATGTATGAATCTTGCGGAAGCTAGGGAGGTATGGAGATAGGAAAGCATGGAGAAAGATTGTGAATGAAAAATAAATAAGAGGCAGGGATTGTTTTGCCTACCCGCAAGGGAATGGCGTGAAGGTTAAGTTAAGTTAAGTTAAGTAAAAGTAGGAAATATTTAATAAATGAAAAAATTCTACTAAACTAAAAAATAATAATTAATTGTATTTATGCTCAACCTGTTTCGATATTACACATCATTTTCAAGAGATTAAAAAAATTATGACAGTAACAGTAACAAATAGATCTTTATTAAATTAAATATTATTAAACTATGGTCTGGATACGCTCAAACTTTTTAATAACATTTTTGTCCAATCAGTTGTTTTTATCAATTTACCGTGTGTACATTGAAATCAGAGACTTTACCCATTATATTTTTTAAAGACAATAAAATTATTTTATTACAGAAAATACATAGTTAGCATTAGGTAAACGTGGTTACACTAGGTCAAATAAATTGTTCAGAATTTTGTCAGCTACAACTTTGCTTACCACATCCGTACAGGTAAAATGAGTATTTTCAAACTTATTTGCAAAAAACCACCTACGTATAGGGACTTTTGATATGTTATTTGGGACCCCAAAATACACCTTGCCTCAAAATTCCCCACTGTTCCAAAACTTTCCACGGTTTCAGGCTAATTTGACATTCGTAATAAAATTTGTTTCCCATTGTTGTCAGATTGACAGGTCGTGAGATACTACCGTTTACCTGAATTAATTTTTCAACAGTTAAAAAAAAAGCAATTATTTGTGGAAAGCTTTTTATAAAGTTACTTTTTTAAGTAAAAAATATCCTGTACAAAGTAATGGGTAACACAGTTTTCATACAGAATTAAACTTTGAATGGAACCTGGTTTTAATAGCTTAAAACTACTAGCAATATTAATGACAGGAAGAGAAAGCAAATTTATTTATGAGTTTAATAATAAATGTATAAATACCATTGATGCTCTTTATGAGGCAGTCAGAGCATCCTGAAAATTTGTGTGATAACTCAATTAGTCCACCTGTTCAGAAATAAACTTAAAAGAAAAACAGAAAAAATAAGGATGGGTGTACATCACTTATAGTGGTGGTCATACTTTTACCAAAAACAATAGGGTTCTTCCGCAACTATAACACTGTAGTGTAATTGTTCAGAAGTAATAATTTTAAAACTCAAAATGAGAATTTGTCTATATTCAAACTACCTTAAGAGAAAATGCTTGGGTTATTACTTATCAGAAAATACTAATCCAAATCAGATTTCAACCCAACTGGCCTACCTGTTTGATTTCAAGGCCCTTTAAGCATCCCATAATTTAGTGGAATGATTTGTTATCCTTCAATTCAATTTTAATTCAGTTGGTCATGTGTTAAAAACCCCAATCCTAACTTTTAGGTTTTATATGGAAACCCTGGTCAAACCCTGAACAAATTTAGCGTAATAGGTTTTACAGTTATCTTGTATATGACCGACTGGTAACACGTAATTTTGTTGTATTGAGAACAAAGCCTTAAAAAATGAGAACCCTATATATTTTTTCAAACAAACTCAACTTGCATAATTTTTTTAAAGAAACTATTTTAATTTCTCTTTATAACTGATCAGAATTAGTAACTTACTTCTTATTGTGGTTACCATTTTATAAAATGCTTCCAAATCCAAGTCGTTAGTATTTGCGCTTTGTTCAATTAAACTAATATTATCGTACAAAAATGATTTCTTTTTTACCTGAAATATTGAGTAATAGTACAAATAATAAGCTAAAATTATTACAAACAAGTAAATCTTTGCTTTTCTGCCGTTCCATTGTAGACAATTGTGCTCTACGTGATAATGTGGATGTAGGAGACATTGTAACATTTTCAGATTTTGATTTTATAACAGCGGCGTACATTGGATCAGATGTACTATTACTACCTGATCCTGAATAAATAAAATCGTACGGATCATATTCATCATACACACTGTTACATACAGATGCAGCATCATCTATAATAATAAATTTATTACCAAAATATGACATTATTTTGTAATATTACCTGGACACTCTGGACTTAAGCTTCCACTTTCAGAAGTTGTTAGTAAAGGATCAAAAGCTTCTAGAATGCTAACTCGAACGCTATTTTTATCATCAAGATTTGAAGGTGTAAGATCTATGAGGTTATAACTAAACTTTTTATTATTCTTTGAGCTTATATTCGCTAGTTTCTTTTTACTTGAAGCCGATGATACAAGAATTGGTGGTGGAGTACTTTGCTGATTTCTAGGAGGAAGAGCTGGTGCCTGAACAAAAAAAATTGGTTTTTGTCACCACATTAAGTTTTAGTGCAATTCACATGAAATTGAAAAATATCTTAGACAAATTTGCATGTACAAATAAATAAGTAATTTAGCTTAAACATTTTAATTAATCACAAATTACATCAAGCAAGTAATTCAGTGTCCATGAAGTCTAGTGTATTTCATAACGTATTTTAACCCATTTCCATAATATAATTTTTTATCTAATCTATATGATAAATTTATACAAAGATGATTTCAAGTTTGAAAACTACATTACAGGAAACATTTTTCAAATACAATTTGTACAAAGCAATATTTAGTCATGTACAGTAAATTGAATATTTTATCTACTTTTCTTAAAGTAAAGTTCAATCTTAAATAACCACTTGTACACAGTGAGTATTAGATTGCACTTCAAAAATGATACAGAATATGATTGCAATATGTTAAACATTCCAAACGTAGAAGGATATTCCTATTTTCGTATGCTAATTTTTTTTATTACAAACATAAATTTGATATAAATCACATAATATTGTATTGATTTCAAAGGATCATACAAATAATTAAATAAAAGGCTGTTTCTCGGGGAAGTCTTCGTTCAGGTTACCATACCGCATAAATCCTTGACGCCAATAACGCATTTCTTTGGCATTCTCCAAGAATGAAAGTCATGTTGATCAACTCTGTGTCGGACAACAACATTTTAATGGAAATGTGTTGTAGAAACACTTAAACTGATACACAAGACAGCAAAGCACAACAGAAGCTCAAGAAACTAACGTTTCTTATCAGTTGTTTAAAACAATTGACAATCGTTTTTTAAAGCACCGCGGCAATGCGCAATAAAAACTGAAATTAGATAAAAATGTAAATATCTCGAAAACTATCACTCCAAAATATCGATAATGTTACATCAATGGAAAGGAAATTTAATTTCCTATTCGCTGATGTAAGAAAATATGGGTGGTTCCATTTAAAAAAATCAAGTTATCCATGTTTGAAAAAAATATTTTCGGAGCGATAGAAATTATTGGAATTCTAAAAGCAAAATTTTTGACAATGAATGAGAATGATGCGGTACCCTTTTCGGAAGTAAAAAACGAAAGCCACATCTCTCTACCGGTATCCTTCTCCGAGATAATGAAAGTTTTCGGAGGCACTGCAAACGTCATTTTTTCCACAAAATGTCAAATAACTCAGAAGCAATGCGACGTAGGCCCACAGTATGGTTATTAAAGTGACCTTTAAATTCAACGAGGAATTCAAAAATGTAATAATATATACAATAAATAACGAAGTTGGCATGAGTTTCCGGTATAACCGGAAGTCCGTCATTTCTGAAAATAATTTTAAAACGTGTAGTTTATGACTGTGGACAACTTTTATATAAGACATTTTTTCGCATTTGTAATAGTAACGGAGTTATGGAGCAATCCCGCTTAAGTGGGCCAATATTATATATATATATATATATATATATATATATATATATATATATATATATATATATATATATATATATATATATATATATATATATATATATATATATATATATTGACGCATCGTGTATATGAAGTATTTTGATAACGTATGGAACGTATTATGAATGTAAATGATGTGTTTGCACGAAAAAAATATTTTTGTGTATGCAGAATGTAAGTTGGTGTAAATGATACGCCACTGAAGTTTTATAATTTAATAAGGGTGTGGGAGAGAACCGTTAGAGCTTAAGTAAAGGCGGTCGCGCGCCTACAAATAGTTGAATTAATCTTTGAATATTTTGAGTTTAATGATTGATCTGGAATTGCTTTATGCGCCAGATCGATTACAAAATTTAATTACTTTTGAACTATTTGACAGTCAGTAAAATACAGAACACGAATAACAGAATATTTTTATTAAGTATAAATTACAGATTTGAGGTATTAAAATTTAAACCTATTGATGAATGTTTAAATACGATTTTTAAAGATAAAGTATTGAAAAGATATAATTATTTATCACGAAAGCACTGATTGTTACGTATTAAAGTTTTCAGAAACTAACGAGTGTTGTGGTGATTTTAAAACGACTTTTTATTTTGATTTTTTGTCTAAATTGGGTAATATTATTTTAGAACAGAAATATAAATTTATATGAATACGAGGGTTACTTAGAAAGCATTCCAATGTTTTATGACTTAATATATATATATATATATATATATATATATATATATATATATATATATATATATATATATATATATATATATATATATATATGGTGCGATCAATAAGTTTACGACCCACGTATTTCAACATTTTCTCTTGGATAACTTTCTTTCCAAGTGTGAGTGAACTAGAGTTGTGTACGATCGTATTGAGTAGGCTACAATCCTGTCTTCCACAGTTAGATAGTGGCTTTATGGTAAGTGTAAGGTATTCGAAACTGCTTTTCAATCATTTTACTCCTTACATCGACCTCGCCCATTTCCACTGTAGCTGGCTTGGCAACCCGCTACCTTCGGTAAGCCTGCACGGCGTCTAGCACGGTTTGGACGTGTAACAATATATGACAGCACAATCAGGTCTGTAGGCCTATGGCTTAGATTGTCTTTCTCCATAATATTCAGTCTCTTGCAATTCCTAGGTCCTGTAGATCCTCCTCTATATTGTATTGCCAGGGTTTTTTTGGTCTTCCTTTTCTAGTTCGTCCTCTTATCTCTGCTTTATATATTCTTTGTCAGACGATGCTCCTTAATTCTTGTTATGTTTATTTTTACTGATATTGACATCTTTTTACTACTTAAGGTATTTTTTAGAGAACCTACGCATCTGGATCCTGCCGCTTATAGTTAGTGTTGATGTGGACTACTTTTATTATGTATTCTAGCACTATGTTGAAAAGGACTGGTGCCATGGGGTCACCTTGTTTCAACCCTCTATTAGTATGAATTTTCGGGATACTCTTCCATTTCATGAGTACCTACTGTTCCTGGCTTTCCTGTATTCCTTTTAACTTTTCTTTGAAAATTTTTGCAGTAGCCTAAGCCTTGCTTGTCTCCTTTTCTCAACTACCTTTTCACAATCTTCATCATACCATTCCTTATTATGTTTCTTATTGTTGGTTCGAAGCTTGGCTGCACCCTGCAGTAATTACTTTAATGCGCCCCATTCCTTCCTCATGCCTTATTACAGTTTTTCTTTTATTAGATTATTGTGTTATACTCGTTCCTTAAGGCTTCTATATACTCCCCATCCGCTTTCCTTGCTTCCTTTCTTATATACCATTTTGGTCTTGTCCAATTGTTGCTTTAACCAAAAAGTGGTCAGGATCTATATCTACGCCTCTATATGTTCTCACTTTTTGCATGAATTTGTTCTATTATAAATTTCATTTGTGGTTTTTTTATTAGTTTTTTAATTAGTTCCTTTCCTCCTACCCTATCTTTGCATTCAGATCCCTGATAATTATTTTTAGATCAAAACTTGGAACTGTATCTATGAGTTAAAAATTATTATTAAATACATAAATAAAAAGATTACCTCGAGTAGGATTTGAACCTACGACTTGTACTTTGCTAGGTACACTTTTTATTTATGTATTTAATAAAATTAATAATAATTTTTAATTACATATTTACCTTTGATCTTATTCGTTCATAACAAAAACTTATAATAATGTATCTTCGTTGGTGCATGCACATTTATTAAACTGAGTTTCCTGTTTGCCTTTAATTCTTATATAGCTTATTCTTTCATTGATCACTTTATACTGTACTACGCCTTTTTCAGTTCCTGTTTAATTAGAAACCCAGTATTAAGCCTACTTGTCAGTCCTCCTCCATTAAATCATAGATATTCTTCCATACTCATGCTGCTTATACCTTTTATGTTGTTTTTTTGGATCGCTAGAATTTCTATTTCATACTTCCTTCTTTCCTGTATCAGTTGTTTAAATTTTCCTTCCTTGTTTAGTCCTTGAGCATTCCAGAAAGCTATATTTAATTTGTGTACTCAGAAGAGTACAAAAAAAGAATTTTCCCTGTTTATCCTTCCTTTATCTTTTTCATTTACCATTTTAATTAACTGGTGCTTATTTCCTTGTACCATATCTATCATTGCCTTAGTTGTTGCCATACGTTCCTCCTTATCTCCTTCCTTTATTGGTTTTTTGAATTCTGGGTTTGTTCCATCAGTTCAAGCTTTTCTTTTTTTTTTGTTCCCTATGTATGTTAGTTAGATCATCCATTGATATCCCACTTTAACCGGCATGCCTTCCTTTTTCATTTCCTCTGCTATCTTCTTTATATTTCCATGGATTATTCTCGCCTTCCAGGTCAGATCATTTTCAATGGTTATCTTCACCCCTTTCAGCTTATTGTTATTTATTGCTCATGACCTCAATTTTTGCATTCCAATCTTTCATTTTAACAATTATGATATTTGCTTTTTTTCATCTTTACCTACTCTGAAGACTTCTTCAATTCTTGGTACAATTTCATCTTCACACACCTTTTTTACATTTTGATTTATCCCCCTTCGTTGCATTTGAACCCTTTAATCACTACGTTGAATTTTTTCTTTTCGTTTCCTTAACGCTCTAACTTATCTTCCAGTCTGGCCATTCCTTGTTCCAAATCCGGTTTTTACTTTTCCCACTCTTCCGCATTCCTTTCCCACTTAACTTTTTTAAACTCCTCAGTCAGTTGCTCATGCTTTTTATTGAAATTCTGCTTTCATCCTTTACTTTTTTCAACTCTACCTTCACTTCATCAAGTTTTTTAAAAATCGCCTCCATTTCTTCTTCCTCACTTTTTCTTTATTCTTACTGTCCATGAGTTTTTATGGGCTTCTAATCACTTTTATATATACTTTTAAATAAAAATAATTTTTATTAATAATGGGTTGGACCCGCCCTGTTGTTTACACACCCCTCCGCTCGTCGTGGCATCGATTCTAGCAGATGGTCGATGTCCTCTTGAGATACTGTGTCCCAAGCAACCTGTAATTCGTGCTGTACAACTTGCAGCGTTTGCGGAGGATGATGCAAGATTCTCAGTCTTCTCCCCACAATGTCCTAAACATGCTCGATGAAATCTGGGAGGAAATCGCAAAAGACCTCTGCAAATCGGTCCAAAGAACGTCTTGCAATATGGGGACGGGTATTATCCTGGTGCAAAAGTGAGTCTTCGAACTGCTGAAGAAATGGAAGAATATGGGGTTTTACCACCTCATCCACATACCGTTGGGCGTTCATATTGCCTTAGATGAATACCAAATACCATAAGTTATAGCGCCCCATACCAATATCCCTACAGTTTGGTGCACATGCCTCGCAACTGAAAATTCAACATCTCGACGTTCCGCACGTCTTCGTCTGACCTCATACTACCATCATGCATCCCAAACAGAATGGAGATTCATCCGTGAACACCAACCTATGCCACCCTTGGTTCCAGTGCAGTCGCAACCTACACCATTACAAACCATGACGTCGATATTGAGCCATTAGTGGTAACGCAAGATGTGGAGGATAGGATTGTAAGCCGAAAGCTGATTCGGCGGTAAACCGTTCGAAAGGCTGCCCGATAGCAGCGTATGATGGTGGTTTGGTTCCGGTTAAGGCGATTTCTCTAAACGAAAAACCACCTTCGCGCAAACCAACAACGACGTCTGTCGAATTTGCTTAATTGGCGGTAATTCACACCCTAAATCAGAAGCGAAAACAATAAAGAACACAATCTCGCACAATATACACCTAACAAAATTGTTGGAAAAAACTGAACGAACTGTCAGATTAGCCATTTCACTTGATCCATTGATGAATTTTAATCAATTGCTACATTTTAGTAGTTAAACATTTCTGTCAAGTTAGGTCAAAAATTGTTACTCCTTCTTGGTGATACAATCTCCGTGTCACTGAGTATAGTTAATCGATTTGTTTAAGATGTATATCTAGGTATTTTTATACGTTTGAAATATGCAGCTGTTTTAGAAATATTTGATAAAAACAAAAAACTGCCCCTAATAACCCCCCCTCTCCCCGCTGGATTTCTTCCAAAATCTCCAAGCGAAATGAAAACAGGCTTAAATACAAAATTTTAAGTACGTAGGTGTTACCGTTTTGGAGTTATCGTGGGTACTAACATCCACACACACATCCACACATCATAA
This sequence comes from Vesta saturnalis, assembly GCA_036346205.1. Classification (NCBI taxonomy): domain Eukaryota; kingdom Metazoa; phylum Arthropoda; class Insecta; order Coleoptera; family Lampyridae; genus Vesta; species Vesta saturnalis. Next base: position 87,838 of record JARFJB010002230.1, on the reverse strand, counting down.
CCGATCTTGGAGAAACTTGGCCAAAAATTGTAAAATGAGCTAATAAGTCGATTTAGCGAGAGTGAAATTGCATAACCTTCTATACCTACATATGTATATGAACTACAATACATGTGAAACATTGTCGGCTGTAATGACACGAGTTTTTTTTTGTCCGGATAAAATTGATTCTTTTTACGAGAATTTGATTGCTTCGGACTCGTTTTTTTATCGTAGGTGGTTTTTGAAGTCAATTTACCAAAAAGAAACCAAATTAGAGAAAAATTAAAAATAATAGCTAGGAAATTATGAAAAATTCAAGAATACATTTTTTTATTTAAAAATTACAATTATTAAACACAATTAGTAAAAACATTTTTTTCTTCTGTTAAATCACTATTTGGAGTTTTCAATGCATTAAATGCAAATGAAGTCGGTGTTTGCCGATTTATTCTCATCGAATTGATTACTGTGGCATGGTGCAAATAAGGTTTAATTACCCAAAATTTGAATAGCCAGTCACTTTAATAAGTTGATTTTCACAGACTCCACTTTTGGATAATTCTGTCACGGCATCAGCTCTGTGTGAATGATTTGTTATCTTAAGTATTTTGATGTTAAGACCAATTTTTGAAGCTGAATTTTCGTCCACTTGAAGATTCCATTTTGGGCAATTAGATATTTTTGTACCAACCTTTAGAACTAATTTTCTTTAAAACGGGTTGGATGTGAGAAATAACCTGTCGTATGTTATGTGGTCTGGGCTCTTTTCGAGCATTTTAGCTAAGAGTCTCACTGGACAGACTTTTGGGTCTTGGTCATTTTTAGTCAGTCATTTGCAGTCACATAGTTTTTTGCCGCCCCCTTGTGTTGTTTTGGTAAAAATAGGGTTGTACTCAAACCGTCCCGTCGGTGTTCCGTCGTTGTCCTTCTCCTCCATAAAATGAAATATTCTGCAATTTACTGCTTCTCCTCTCCAGGCTAGGTCGAAGGCTGCAATGTGACAAAATTTTCTTTGCAAACCTGTTGGTTCATCCTCATTCCACAACTTTTTTCTGGTTGAGTTCGCAGTATTTTTCGGTTGGCATTTCTTGCGTCCCTGGCTTTTTTGAATCGTATGTCAGTGAATGGGTCAAACACAAGTGTAAAGTCGTGAAAGTATTTTTCTTGTATCATTTTTGCAGTGCAATTCCACATGATTTTTACGACATATTCTTTACAGTCGACTAATATTTCTGCAAGTTTTTCAATAGATGTGGTGCTTTCGAAATTGTAATTTTGCATTCACCGTGTTTTTCGGAGTCGTTTGATCTACAATGGCTTCGATTTTATCCAGATACAAAGTTGGGGCTAACTTAATCCGATGTCAAACTGACAAATTCATCGTGGCTTGTAGGACTTTTTTTATACATGAATCATATATCATATCACCATATACAATACCTCAAGTGGCCGATGAATTGCCGAAAATTTTTGTCAAAGTGTATGAGTGTTTATTGCTTTGATATGAATTTTGTCAATTGACAAGTCATGAATTCTTTAATTAGTTTTAATTTAGAACAAGTTGCAGGTTATATAGTGGTTTCGATGGTAGTCGGAGTCTGCATTACTTTGACGAACAAAATAAACGTCAAAGTTTATGTCAATTTGACATTTGACCGGAAGGCAAATAAATTTCGTAGGGAGAAAAAATTTGTCGGGAATATTCCGCAACCGGCATTGTCGCACAATTGTGCTCTGATTGGTCCAAATATAAAAAAATACTAAATTGTAATTGGCTGATAGTTGACATGGAACTCAGGAACACTTAGGAGGATATTTACTCGCCAACAGATGCCTATAGACGCTACCTTAAATTTTTTCATATCATAAGAGAGAGGGAAACAGGAACTAGGGTGATCACTCTAGAGTTTAGATGCAGTGTGAAAGAATGTGGATTGCGTTCGTTTGGTACAAGTGATTTGTACTGCATATTGATGAAGTGAATAAGCGAACCGAGTATTCCTAGCAAAGGTGGCCCGAAATTGTATCAAAGAAACGATTCTTCTATGCTCAAGGGACTGTACGTCAGAAGTTAAGGACGGGCCATTTTTAAGCCTAATCGATCTATTTTCGATACGATCCACGATATCGAAAGCGTATTGGGGAGTACCAACCCAGAGGTGAGAATTATATTCCAGATGAGGTCGAATTTTGGCCTTCTACAAGAGAAAGAGATGTTGGGAGGCTTCTAATATCTGTACAAAAAGTCTTTTTTACAAGCAGCTGCTTCAGTAGCTGACAGAAGATGGTCGACCCATGATAAATTTGAAGATACAGTAATTTCCAACGTAGTAATAGTCTGAAAATTTAAGATCAGAGCCATTCGTGCTTACAACATCGATCTCTTTTGGCGGACACAAGGCACCACTGAGTTTCATTAGCATTAAATTTAACTAGATTATTACTTTCCCATTTAAGCATACGTTGAATTTCTTTGTTGATCGAAATTTCCATTTCAGCTTTATGGTCTTGATTTGAGATAGAAGATAGAATTATGAGTAGACTGAGATAAACTACAATGAAAGGTGTTGTCGTCAGTCACGCAATGGACCGGTTTAGTCGTTGAAGAAATATTATTTATGTATAGCAAAAGAAGTGTAGAGGCTATAAGTGATCCCTGTGGGCACGGCCGCGTTAATGCCAACTTTTTGAAGAAGCCATCAACTGCGACACGCATTCGTCTTTTGTCATGGAAAGTAGAAATTCAATTGATGAGCTTATCATTTGACCCAAACGAGATGAGTTCGACAAGTAAGCATTAAGCCAAACTTGGTCAAATGTTTTTATGCATTGTTCCGAACTTGGGTCGCATATGAAAGAAGATCACCTGTTGAATGATTTTGACTAAAACCATATTGGTGGCCACTAAGGGGCTTGTTAGTTTTAAGGAAAGAACAGTTATTGATTGATGGCTTTTTACATGATTTGACAAAATGACAGTGATGGCAATTGGTCGGTAGTTGGAGGGATAGGTCTTATCGCCTTTTTTGGGAATAGGTTGAACATTTGCTAACTTCCATAATGAGGGAAATTTACGAGAAGACATAGAGATCGAATAGAGCTGGACCTAGTTCTGGGGAGCATTTCCTTTAGACAGTAGTCTGGATACCGCCTGGGCCAGTCGCCTTATTGAGAGCAAACCTACTGATGATCGATTCTAGGAGCTTGTACCGAAAATGAATTGGTTTCATAGTATATGAGGAAGAGGTGGCTTTGGACACATCGTCCCAGAACCATTAAGACACGAGCTTGATGCAAATAAATACGCAAAAAGATTGGCTATGTCTACAGAATCATTTTCATTTTTCCGTCACTTGATTTCATAATTTTGTAAACACTTAATACTTAATGGTATTTTGTGCTATTTGCATATTGAACCTTTCTTTTCTTTGTTCTTTGATCTATTAATGTACTTGTAAAATTGCTTATTGATTAATACACTGGGTTTTCTTGGTGACTCTTTCCCACTTTGCAAATTAACAGGTTGAATTATTATTAATTCTAATTTGAGTAATTTGATTGGTTGTCCTTTAATTTTAATTACATATTTACCTTTGAGCTTATTCGTTCTTAACAAAACTTATAATAAATTATTGTTTGTCTGTCCCACTATGATGTATCACTTAACCTCATCCATTCCTATCTCGTTAAATTAATACAGCGTAGCCTACCACCAAGCGCTCGATTCTTTTTTATTAGATTCGCGTTTTGCGATTATTTCAATATTAGATTTGTACATACATTCTAAGGCTTTAATTATTACAAGAAAAATCAATGTGATGTAAGAAAATAATTTAAGTAGGAGTAGCATTATTATCAGTGAAGTCAAGACCTTTTTTTATATATTTGTGGTCCTGATCACACTAAGTTTTGGCTAACGTGCCAAGGCTTTCGAGAACGGTAAGGATAAGGGGGTATTGAATTGCCGAGAGATGCCTATAAACCGCTACCTTAAATTATTTCATATCATAAGTCAGAGGAAAACAGGAACTGGGAATATCGCTCTAGAGTTTAGAAGCCGTGTAGAAGAATGTGGATAACGCCCGTTTTGTATGTTAAGTGGATACTTGTATTGCATATTGATAATGAGCAAACCGAGTATTCCTAGTAAAGGTGATCCGAGATGGCATCGAAGAATATAATTCAATGCCACAGTAGTCATTGTAATACCGATAGTACAAATTGAAAACGTTCTTCTTATGCTTAAGGGACTGTATGTCAGAAGTCGGGTCATTTATAAGCGTAACCGCTCTTTAAATACGATCGACGATATCAAGATCGCATTGGGGAGAACTAGCCCAGAGGGAATTATATTCCAGATATGGTAGAATTTAGGCCTTACTAGCAAAAAGTTGTTGGGAGGTAAAGTACTTAAATCTGCACAAAACGTCTATTTCACAAGTACATGTTTTAGTAGCTGAGAGAAGAGATTTAAAGATAGTAATTCCCCATAATAGTATAGTCTGAAAACTTAAGATCTAAGCCATTCATACTTACAATAAAAAAGACTGATCTTTCTTGGCGGGTACAAGACAATACTAATTTTTGTTAGCATTCAATTTAACTACACTATTACTTACCCATTCAAGGATACGTTGAATGTATTTGTTGATTGTTTCAGCATTCATGTGTTCATTTAAGATATAAGAGTAGACTTAGATGAACTACTATGAAGAGTGCTGTCGCCAGCAAATCAATGGATTGGATATAATATCGTTTATGTATAGCAGAAAAAGTGTAGGAGCTATAACTGATCCTTGCGGCACGCTCGCATTTGAAAAGAAGCCATCAACTACGACGAGTATTCGTTTTTTTTATCAAGGATACCCAGTTGATGAGCGTATCAGTTAACCCAAGGCGAGGTGAGTTTGACAAGTAAACACTTATGCCAAACTTGATCAAATGTTGTAATGTATTGTTCTAAACTTGAGGCACATATGAAAGCAGGTCACCTGTTGAACGACTCTGCCTAAAACCGTATTGGTGGTCACTAAGGAGTTTGTTAGATTCAAGGAAAGAGAGTTGTTGTTCATTGATGTCTTTATCAATGCCTGTAGACAATATGGAGGTGATGGCAATTGGTGGTAGTTAGAGGGATCCCTCTTGTCTCCTTTTTTGGGAATAGGTTGAATATTTACTAACTTCCGTGATGAAGGAAATTCCCCAGAAGACATAGAGATCGAAAATAGCTTAGATAGGAACATTTCTTTAAGACATGAGCTGGGATACCGTCTGAATCAGTCGCCTTATTGAGATCAAGCCTACTGATGATTGATTATAGTAGCTTGTATCAATTCATAGTGTATGAAGAAAAGCTGACCAAGGGCACATCTTTTCCGGAATTATTGATACGAGTTTGAAGCAAATAAATCCACAAAAAGATTGGTTTTGTATACACACTCAGCAACTACAGATCCGTCAAAGGATATCATGGGGGGGAAATTGAGATGTACCAAAGCTTCTACTGATGGCTTTAGCTAAAGACCAAAATTTACGACCGCCCAAAGGAGAAGTAGTTAGTTCGTTGCATTTTCGTTGCTCAAACAACTTTTTTGCTTTTGTGATAACACTTTTGCTGGTACTTCTAGCACTAACGTAGTCTGCATTACTCTCGACCGTTTTATTAGATTTCCATTTGGATATTGCATCAGCAGAAGTCCTATGGAACCAGGGTTGGGGACGAGAATGATCTATAGGATTTTGTTTTTTAGGGTTGTATAATCATCATCCCATGAGGATGACATCAGATACTGAGAGCACAACATCCGAAGACGAGGGCGCCATGGAAAGGTTGCAAGGAAATTCCGAAAATCACTCCATTTAGTCAACCAGGTACTATCAGCGTTGTGAACAACAGGGAAATTACGGACAATAGCAGCTATTTTTATTAGTTTTATAAACAAGTGGGTTTCATGTAAGAAAGAGGTCTAGAAGATGTGGAGTAAGATCACATGAAATAGCAAATGTTTCTGCAATATAACCAGCAGGATTTGTAGTAGACGAAAATTGAAGTCAATTAAAATTATGACGAAAATTGAGATAGCCCAGGATGGAAACAGAGATAGAAGATAGACAACTTTCAAATTAAGGTAAACGAAGATGTCTTGAAAGTTACTGTCATTTAGAGATCTATAAGTGCAACCGGAGAATTTCACAAATTTAGGACCAGAATGTTGTCTATTAGTTAATTTTTCTAAGAATTTGCTTCAACGCGAATAAGTTTAATATTATGGTCTTAAAGATTTTGTAGTCTTTTAATTGTTGAGAGTAACTTCATATTTCACTTTCAAGGATTTGAAATGCTGGGCGTAGTTTTGTACTGAATTTGTTCATTTTTTTAGTCCGGACCTGATTTCCAATTTTTCTTTATACGCTATTCGGGCGAAAAATACCTGTAGTAAATGTGAAAAATAAGATACAGGGTGTTTCGTAAGTTATAAAGTCAAAATAGAGGAAAATGAATAAAACGTGTATTTTCATTATAAAAAATTTGAAACCCACTAACTGCAGGTTATTTAAAACCACATAGGCGTCCCCTAATCTACGCTTAAGGTATGCGCATTTCCCATTGAAGCATCCTGTATATACAAGGCGGATCAGAACATAGGTTGGAATTTACGAGTGGATCACAAATTGGATACATTTTATTAAATAGAGCACTATACATTTAGGAATTTATTGGCAAAACCGGGATGACAGAAGAACATTAAGTACTCAACAAAATAACGTACTCTATATGTATTTATTTATTTTAGGCATCGTTAAACCAGATAAATAATACCAAGTAATGATAAATGCCTTCTACCTTTCATGTATCCATTGTGAACAAGCTTAATAATGCTCTGCGTTGGATAGTTACAGCTACTTGTTAGGGACTGCACACTTCAAAATCATTTCAGAAGTCGTTTGATAGTCATTACTCATTAGTATTTAATATTTTTGTTGTAATAGTTTGTCCCGTCGTTTATTGTTATTTTTTGTTGTTTCGTGGTTATTAGTATCGTCCCAATTACATTTTTAATTCAAACGTGAAGTTAGCTCCTCCAAAAGTTAAAATTTTCAATTTTTTTTCAATTGTTTATTGGTACTTTTAGACTATTTTTTGTAAGTTATTAGTAATTTCCCAATAATTTTTTTAAAATTTAGACGTGGCGTTGGATCTTCAAGCCAAAGTAAAATGTTTCATTTTTTGTTGTAACTGTTTGTTGGACGTCTGATGACGTTTGTTGACTTTTTTGACGTTTGTTATTAGTATTACCCCAGTTAAATTTTTCAATTTAGACAAGAAGTTAAGACCCTATGGCTAAGTTTTAAAATTAACAGGTACTTAATGCCTGGTTTGTGATTTCAGTGCATGAAATTTAAAATACTTATCTTTAAGTTATACAATCCAAACATTTCGATAACACTTAACAGTTATCATTAGAGCACGGACTTTCAAGCATAAAAACGACAATTATAAGCATTAAAACATGCTTCAAAATTAGGTTAAATATGCATGAAATAAGCACAAAATACTTATTTAAAACCACATAGGCGTCCCTAATCTACCCTTAAGGTATGCGCATTTCCCATTGAAGCATCCTGTATATACAAGGCGGACCAACGAAGGCGGATCAGAACATAGGTTGGAATTTACGAGTGGATCACAAATTGGATACATTTTATTAAATAGAGCACTATACATTTAGGAATTTATTGGCAAAACCGGGATGACAGAAGAACATTAAGTACTCAACAAAATAACGTACTCTATATGTATTTATTTATTTTTAGGCATCGTTAAACCAGATAAATAATACCAAGTAATGATAAATGCCTTCTACCTTTCATGTATCCATTGTGAACAAGCTTAATAATGCTCTGCGTTGGATAGTTACAGCTACTTGTTAGGGACTGCACACTTCAAAATCATTTCAGAAGTCGTTTGATAGTCATTACTCATTAGTATTTAATATTTTTGTTGTAATAGTTTGTCCCGTCGTTTATTGTTATTTTTTGTTGTTTCGTGGTTATTAGTATCGTCCCAATTACATTTTTTAATTCAAACGTGAAGTTAGCTCCTCCAAAAGTTAAAATTTTCAATTTTTTTTCAATTGTTTATTGGTACTTTTAGACTATTTTTTGTAAGTTATTAGTAATTTCCCAATAATTTTTTTAAAATTTAGACGTGGCGTTGGATCTTCAAACCAAAGTAAAAATGTTTCATTTTTTTGTTGTAACTGTTTGTTGGACGTCTGATGACTTTTGTTGACTTTTGACGTTTGTTATTAGTATTACCCCAGTTAAATTTTTCAATTTAGACAAGAAGTTAAGACCCTATGGTTAAGTTTTAAAATTAACACGTACTTAATGCCTGGTTTGTGATTTCAGTGCATGAAATTTAAAATACTTATCTTTAAGTTATACAATCCAAACATTTCGATAACACTTAACAGTTATCATTAGAGCACGGACTTTCAAGCATAAAAAACGACAATTATAAGCATTAAAACATGCTTCAAAATTAGGTTAAATATGCATGAAATATGCACAAAAATACTTAAATAAGCCTCAAAAAATTTTCAGAATAAGCATTAAAAAGATTTAATGAACTAACACTGCGTAACTTACACTTATTTTAATATTTGAAAGAATTTTATGAGTTGTGAACGTATGAAGGAAATGGAATGCAAGACAAAAATAAATGAGATGACCTAAAAAAACTTTGTTTTAAAACGACTTTTGTTGCCCTAAACGGAGTTTATTGTTTAGAAAAATGTAGCTACAAATGCAAAAATACTTTATTTCAATACAAAAAATATAATTTGTAATTAAAAAGAACAGTTGCACGAAGAAAAAACAAATTATCAATACATATAAAATCTAAAACGTGTATTACTCGTCATTGTCATTAAACTGACTAATAATTAAATGTCTCTCTATATTTTGCACTTTAAATGACATACGCCTATCAGATAACAAAATTTTAAGTTGTGAAAATGAGCGTTCAACGTCAACAGATGTTATAGGTGCATTTTTGTAAGAAGGAATTAGTTCCGTTGCAATACCCATATCATCCGTCATTTCGTCACCTTGCAATATTTTCGCTACATTTCACAATTTTTCAAATCCAGCATTTTTGGTTAATACCACTTGTAACTTTTGAAAAATAATTATTGCAGTATCGCCTTTCACACGTTTAATTTGTTCTTCAAATTCTTTGACAATTGCAATTGCTTCAACTAACGATAATTTTGTGTCTTCCAACTTTTTAATGGAGCCCGATACAAAAGAATAGTTAGCACTTATGTATGCCAATTGTTGTTGAATTTTAGGATGTTTTACTATATTCTGGCATTTACGAATTGCATCAGAATCTGATGCTGAGAAAGACAAAATTAATTCTTTAAAGGAAGTAAAATTTTCTGCGTAATAAAATGCTACATCGAGCCAAGTACCCCATCGTGTTATTATTGGCTGTGGTGGTAGCGGTATACCTGGCAAATTTTCTTTAAAACATTGTACACGCAAAGGAGATTAATACCGTTGCTAAACAGGTACAATGTTGCATATTTTCATACAATACTTTTAAATTACCACTGGCTTTCACCATATACGCAGCGGCGTCCGACAAAAAAAGTAAAATTTTTGAGCTAGGAACAGCATTAGGTAAATAGAAGCTTGTTAGCCCGTCTACAATAAATCTTGTTATGGTGTTGCTGTTGGTTCTTTCCAATTCTTTGCAATATATCAAATAACTTTGACTGACAATATCTTTATTAAGAACGCCAACTAATAAATGGGCTATACAGCGCCCACAAGAATCAGTCTGCTCATCTACTGCAATATAAATATAATTGGAACCGATTATACCTCTTATTTTTGAAATGACGTTATTAAACATTTTATCAATGTATATTTTTCTCAATGTCGATTCGTCGGGTATATGCCTCTTCGTATATTTATGCAAAAATAATTTGAAATGCTCGTTTTTAATTTTAGTCAAAGGAATATTAGCCTTGACCATCGCATTGCACATATCATAAAAGAATTCATTTTCTACAGTAGAGGTAGTACTGGCACTGGCTAGATTTTCGCTAATTGTTAGCTGCCTTGCTTTTGTACGAGACTGTTTTTCTATATTATCTATATGTACCTTCGTCTTAATATGCTGAACAAAGTTGTATTTCTTGTCCGCATTTATCTAAAATTTAAGACGCACATTATTTATGCCAAGCGTTAAAAAATAGATAAATAAAACTTACTTGCTTGGCACACACCCGGCAGATAATTTTCCCATACTCATATTGAAGTTCTTCATGATATCGAATCCATTCGTCAGGTGAAGATTTTACTTTTAGCATACAAATGATCTAACGATTTAGGTGTATAAGTATAGTAGTACTCACAGCGACCGCAACTATTCACAACATAAAAATTCGTATAATTATACACGAAAACACCATATATACCGAACGTACAAGACAGACGAATGACTATCGTCCAACTAAAAAATCAAAACACTAGGATAAGAGAAATTCATTGAAGTTTCGATATTTTGTAGCAGTGGCGTACGGATTTATTTAGTATAATGCACGATATTTTAGGATCAATAGAATTTTATAAACCGTTAAAAAGCAAAATAAGCACAAAATATGCGCAAAAACCACTAATAAGTATTATATATGCATAACAAAAATTGTAAGTGTTAAACCACAGAATATGCATATAAGCACAAAAAAAAATCTAAAATTAAACTTAATTCCTAAAGATTCGTGGAGAAAATATATAAGATATGCAATGCTATTAAAATTTACGTATAGGAATAAAGCCAGGAATCCGTCCTCTAGTTATCATTGTCAGTAGTAAAATAAGTATGCGTTTTCAATTTTTCAAATTTCACAAAATTGTTTCAACATCCTTAACACTTTTCGATAACACTTACAGTTATCCTCGTTAGTAGTAAAATTGTCTTTCAAAATTGTTATTGAAACAATTTTGTGAAATTCGAAACATTGACAATGCAAACATATTTTACTGATGAAGATAACTGTAAGTGTTAGCGTAACGTTTAGATTGTATAACTTAAATATATAAATACACCACATAAAAACACAAAAAAAAGATAAGTATTTTAAAAAGTGTAGTAATGGTGAAAATGTACATTTTCATATTTCAGTGCGTGAAGTTTTCTGAATATGCAATTTTCATTGCTATCACAATTAAATCACAAATAAATAAATAATATAAACAACATTCCGACTAGCATCTGGGTTCCGGTAGTCATGGCAATCCCACATGAAATATAAAATATAGTGGATATCACTGTGGATTGGAATTTATACAAATACCGGATAAATTACGAAATCAAACCAAGGACAGAATTTAATATAATCCCAGCTAAAGCTTCTGAATTTTGCATAAATTACGAAATCAAACCAAGGACAGAATTTAATATAATCCCGGCTAAAGCTTCTGAATTTTGCCTGTAAATACATTTTAAACTAGAGAATGTTCTTGAAATGTGTTTTGTTAAAAATTTGATGTTTATTTTAACCCCTTTTAACCATGAAGTAAAATTTAAAAATTTTTTTTCTGGAAATAATAATTAATAGACATATTAAATATTAATAAAAATTTTATTTGTATTTGTGCTCGTCAAATAAATGGGACTTCGTCATATGAGGACAATGGGATAATATGGAGGATAATAATACAAATGACAATTTTTTTTATTCATTTTTCTTTACATAAAACAAAGTTTATTGCTCATGATGGCTCACAAAACACGGCGTCTAGATACCTAAGGTTATATTAGATTTACTACACTTCCAGAAAGCTTTTTGATGGCATACCTTGTATCTGAGCTGCTTTCCAGGCTACCCAGGATAATGGCCTCTATCATTGAATTTTAAATCTTGAGTGACGTTTCCAGAGGGTTTAATAGATTTTGTGAAATGTGTCAAATAAAATCTTGGTATCTTTCTGGTGAATGCCAGTAAATCCATTTTTGACGTGGGATTTACGATCTTATAAATGACAAGCGTTGACTACTGCAAGATTTATCATATGTGTGCCACCACCATTTTTTCCCATATATAAATATTTTATAATTATTGACGCCTTGGTCAAGCAAATCGACGCCACTCATGTAGGAATTATAGTTTTCATATAGTTTCGGATGTGGAACATGTACTTTCGCTTTTTCTTCGGAGGACCAACGATTTACAGAATTATGTAGAAATACAACATCGTGATTGGAAAGCATCGTAACAACATTGTTATTTTTCAACAACACGGATAAAAGTCCGTTCAACTTGTTGACTTTATACTCGAATGACCCCCTTTCCATTTTTCATACCCTTACTATTTTTTAGGGGACATTTTCTTATACAATTTTCTCTAAATAGTTATCAAAGTAGTCAGTATGATCTGTTGGATGTTCGATAACCTTTAGCAAATCTAAAACAACTTTAGACTCAAGTGGGATGTCTACAGGCCCATCATAACTTGTTTGGCTCAACAGTACACATATTGCATCATGCTATTCTTGATCTAGCTAGAGATCGTTTCAAGGCTAAAGAATGCTAAGTTACGCGTCGCATAAGTTCGGAATTTGTCGATCATATTTTAACTAAAAATATTCGGAACAAAATTGGTTTCTGCGCAACCATTCTTTAGTCCTGAAACGATCTCTAGCTGACATAGAAATGCCAAATTTTTGATCGGAGGTTAATTGTAGAAGTAGTTTTTCGTAGGAAAATATCTGGTGTGGAACACCACATGACCTTCCAACCTACAAAATAGAAATTAAAAGAAATGAAATAAATTTAATAACATTTTTCTATTTTGCGTGTTTAATATGTACATTATGACACTCAAACGGGTGTTTTAATGTTTGACTTTAAAGTATCTAACATTTTTTTTCTTGATGTTGGTATGTAAACTAATGAAGTTCTTTATTGATGTATGTAAACGTAAATGTAACATAACCTATTCTTATTTGAAATGTGTATATATCCTTTGTATTGAATTATTCCTGATTTAATGTATTGCAATGATTAAGATGACCAAAACCGAATATGGACGATTTCTCTTTTTTATTGTGTTTCAAGATAAAGCGTCAATATGCTTTCAAATTAAGCCGATTACATCTTTTGCGTAAAATATAACCTTCATTTAACCTTGTTAACTTCACTTGAGTGTAAATTATTAAGTTCACATAGTATAGTGTAATTTTATTCCGATTATAATGTATATAGTATACAACTTCTATTGAGAACATATTTATAAGGTAGTTTGAAATGAATTAGTAAGAAATAATAGTTTTAATACCCTACATTTGTATCGAACTCAAACAAACAAATACCACTGTTGCCAACCTACATTCAAAATTCTGAAATAAGGTGACAAATGGAATTTACATTTTCTCAAAATTTTCAACACAAATACGCAAAATAGAAAAAATAGTATAAGAAACTCGTTTCATAAGACGCTTTATCGCATTCGTCCATTAGAAAACTCCCCGCTGCGCGGGTCGTTTTCTAAACTTGGACTCATGCGATAAAAACGCGTCTTATGAAACTTGTTTCTTAATATACTATTTTCTAGGATAATTATGCAACCTCTTTCATAATAAGTTCATTGGGAAAATAAGTAACATTGTAAAAACAAAAACAATTATCTATGTCAAACAGACGTTTAAAACTTGATGTCAGACAGACGTTAATAGCAATCTAGATGCAAACTTAAAAAATTAAAAGAAATGAAATAATTTAATTAAATATAATTTTTTTAGGGTAACTCTTTTTATATAATAACGTTACTAGATTTGATTACCATGTAAAACAACTGGTGTGAAACAGCACATCAACCTACAAAGTAGAAATTAAAAGGAAAGAACTAATTTTAATTATAATTTTTTTAGGGGAACTATGCAACCTCTTTCATACGTTCATAATGAAAACAGGCCACATTGTAAAAACAAAAACAATAATTTATGTCAAAATGACGTTTAAGACTTCATGTCGGGTAGAGATGTTAACTTAAAAAAAATTACAAAGTCGCCCGCATCTATAACACAGTTTAACCGTTTTCGTTCATATTTCTTTCATTTTTAGACTACCTTGCGTTATATTAATAAACTTTTAAATCGATATTTTACGGTCTATATTTAGGTATTTTTATATCTTTGGAATATGCAGCTGTTTTAGAAACATTTGATAAACATCAAAAACTGCCGCAGATTATGCTTGAAGAAAAAATAGTATATTACATTCGATGCAGAAGTTTGCCATTTTTTCGCTTATTTTGGCTACTCGGCTAGCGCTATATAAACTAGAAATGTCAAACTTCTACACCTAATGTAATAATTTATTATTTTTTACTAGATAAGAACCATTTTATAAATTTTAATTTGGAAAAACCGAAATTATAGCGTACTTATTCAGATGTTGTTCTCTTCTTCTCCCAGCTTTGTTTGCGGCTGTTTAACATCTGTCAAAATTACTAACGGATGTTACAACGCGCTGCACTTGGGTCGCCGTGGTGCTCCTCTGTTTAAATGTTTACTATGTCAGAGAGTACCAAATTCAAAGTTAATAAACTGAAAACTAGTAAAAATATTACCAAAAGTATAGATTTTAAATATGTATTTTTTATATTTTTGTACATACATGAGTTTTTTATCTTTCAACCTATTTATCCATAGGTATACAAGGTTATGCAATCGACATTTTTTTCACTATCTCTAAATCCACTTAATAGCTAATTTTGCAACGTTTGGCAAAGTTTCACCAAGATTGGACATGATGTCTGGATGTATGTTGTCTGTGTGTGTGTGGATGTAAGTATCCACGATAACTCCAGAATGAAAAATACTTCAAAATTTTGTATTTAAGTTTGTTTTCATTTTTCTTGAAGGTGATTAGATTTTGGGATAAATCCAGCGACGGAGAGGGGGGTTTACTAGGGGCAGTTATTGGTTTTTATTAAATATTTCTAAATCAGTTGCATATTTCAAACATATAAAAATACCTAGACCTTAAAAATGTCCGCTTATGTTCTATGAAATTTTATGATACAACGCGTAATATAGCGGAAAAAATACAATTTGAGTGTTGGTTCAAATTTTTTAATATCTGAATAACGATTAATTTTGCACAAAAAAGTATTTTTTAAAGAAAATTTAATTTTACATAACTTTCCTTTATAACGTTTCTTAATATAACGGAAGTGAAGTCTAAAAACTAATACAATGTATGAATGAAAATGGTTAACTTGTATTATTGATATTTGATACCTTACAGAAGCGGGCATGACATGAAGTTTTAAACGTCATTCTGACATAGATTATTGTTTTTGTTTCTACAATGTTGCCTATTTTTGTTATGAACGTATAAAAAGGTTGCATAGTTACCCTAAAAAAATTATGATTAAAATTATTGCATTTCTTTTAAGTTTTTAAGTTAGCATCTAGATCTATTAACCTCTGTCTGACATGAAGTTTTAAATGTCTATTTGACGTAGATTGTTGTTTTTGTTTTCACAATGTTGCCTATTTTCATAATGAACTTATTATAAAAGAGGTCACATAATTATCCTAAAAAAATTGTTATTATAGTAATTAAGGTATTAACAATGTTACAGTACACTTCCAAGGTGTACTTCCCGAGGGTCTCAGACCTGAGGGATGTATGTTGACTGAGGGCATTATGCCATAACACCTGTGGTGCCTTCTATATTTAATGCTCTTTTAGTGTGTTATTCAATTAAAAAAAGATATTGAATTTTATTTTTGACATTTATTGTCATGCATATTTTTAGGAATAAACAAAGTGAGTTTGACTTTTATTTTAGCAAAAAATATAATCGAGTTTGTTCAGTCACCTTGGTTTCGTAACTACGCATTCTGGTTTTTTCATAATGCCCTAGGGCATTATATCTCTTGTAACATATTTAAAAATAGATGAATTATTGGAAAATAACATACTATAAGGACTTTAAAATTATTTCATTTCTTTTAATTTCCATTTTGTAGGTTGGAAAGTCGTGTGGTGTTCCATACCAGATATTTTCATTTTGCTATAGGATAGAAGAATGGTATGGTTACATTCAAAAATTTCGAGAAAAATCGAAAAAAAGGCCCTCTGCGGTGGCTTAAAAGCAAAACATAAATTTTTACATTGGCTTAAAGAAACCTATTTTTGTCAAACGAGAACTATTTTATAAATTTCAATTTGGTGAAACTAAAATTATAGTGTAATCAGATGACTTTTCCCCTTTCTCCCAACTTATTTTGGGGTCAAGACCTTACTGTGCGTTACAAAAAAGTTTTAAAACATTATGAAATTTATATCAATAATATACTTATACACTAATCGCCAAATTTTCTATAAAAAGGCATTTTTTAATAAGACTATGTATGCTGCGCCACCTGGCGGTAGAGGTGGTGAAAGGATGCCGAGATACTGCCGGAGGCCCACCTTAGCAGGGCACTAATACCAATCTTAGATCATTAAGTTCTCAATTTATTTTACATACTCATTAGTATCATATGTTGTTGTTTTTTAAGTTGTACATTTAATGTCTCTAAAGAAGGCACAATGCGCACAAAACAGTGTCAGCATAATCTTTTTGTAAATCTAAGTGGCATATTACACACCACAGATTTGGTATTTTTGAAACTGCTCACCTAATTACACTAATTTTTAACCACAAAAAGAAATAATTGTTAAGTGTATTTACAGCTAAAATGCATTGGTATTACAGCAAATCCTGGATGTATACGGTGTCATCCATGTTATTTCATACTTTAAACGGTAATGGGATGAATACCAGAATTGGAATGCTAGTCAGACCTTAAAGAATTAAGTAGTTCTTGTTTACTCTTATTTTCATTACGTAAACCTTAAAAACTAGCTGGTAACACTCCTATATTACTATTTCGGTTTTAATTTATAAACACAAATTTTACCACTGCAGATTTCTTCAAAATTAACAAGTACGTTTTCAGTTTAATTAACTACACATACAAACCTTAGTTTCAGAATTATTACTGGAGAGCGTATTAATTTCCTTTGAGGGAGGATTTGTAGATGAAGAAATACTCCATCCAATTTTTCCAGGATTTATTACAGAATTATTTATATTTGCAATACTTGTATTTGGCGAGTTACTTAAAATAGAGCTTAAATTTCCAGTTTGGCCATAATTGGTATTAAAATGCCAACCAATTTGCCTATTAAACGACTGAATTGATGGCTGTGTAGCACTGACTAAGTTATTTAATATAGAAATTGGCTGTGTTTGACATTGCTTCATCTGATATTCTTGTAAAATATCTGAATGTTGATTAATTAAATTTCCTTGACTTACAGTAGAGCTAAAAGGTAAGTTCTATAAATTGCAAGTGATTTTAATTTTAATTCAATACTTACACATTTATTCCATCATAAAAATCAAGAATGTTGCTTGATGGTGGACTAGTAAATGATATTAAATCTGGTGATGTGATATCAGGTGTAAGAGATGTAGTGCTATTTCTACGTTGTGATGGTGGCGGAGCAATTATAGAACTTATGGTACTTGAGGGAGTTGTAGTACCAGGTCTAGGTCTCGATTTTATTTGATGTCGTTCTGGTCTAACAGGTCCACAGTCTGCTTCTTTCATGGAGGATGTTCGTAATACTAAATTGCAGTTATTAAAAGTGTACTGCAAGATATTAATTGTTTATATATACCTGAAGTATTTTTAATAACTTTAGTTTTATTTGAAACATTTTTCGTTGATATGTCAAGTTCCTGTAATCGTTTTTGGTTCCTGAATTGCTCTAATGCCAATGACTCTAAACTCAGTGCCTGTGCTCGCTCTAAATCCTCTTGAAATTGTTTCTCATAATCAACATTTTCTGTTGCCATCTAAAACCAAGCAGATGTATTTTGTCACACAACATTTTTGGCAATTATTTAAATGTTGTCACATTGTTGAAAGTGTGTCGTTAAGAAACATACCTTTTCATATGTATATTATAGTATTTCTGGCTTGATATTCATCATGTGTTTAATTAAAATGAATATTGATTAATCAAAAAATAAATCATAAACATTAGCATATGTCAAAATTTAATCAACAAGTCAATTTATCCTAAATTTTCCAATGACTGTTGCTAAATTCAGTATAGTTCTTGTGCTATACTGTAATTCTTTAAAAAGAGTAGAAGTGGAAACAAATCTATATGTTAGAAAAGGATGCATTATAGTTGACGTTTAATAAAATAAGAAAATTAAAATCACTGAAATCAGATTTTAAATGAAAACTGTCAACAAACCACATACAGGGTACTACAGTATAAATGTTTATTTTGTGCTTGTAGTTAAAATGCAAGTTTGTAATCTAAAATGAGTGGTTACAGTAACACTAACCACATCGTAGATAAAATTAATTTTATCTATTCTTTTATGCAATCCAAATTCCCATAGACACTTTAACGTTAGCTTTTAACATTTACAATAAATTTACCAATTCTAAATATACATTATTTACGGACTAGCACAAAATAAAATAAAATAATATACACGACGATAAAGGGGAACTAACATTATGTGAAAGATAATTCATTCAATGTTAAAATGGCCCTTTATTGTCATGCATAATAATAGTAGATTATCATGTAAAACGTGTAAATTGATGATTATTGAGCTTAAGTTTTGCAAAATTGAGTGAAATATTGATCAATTTACACGTCGAACTCAACATACTATTTTAGCTTCAAGCCTCAAATAAATATCCTTCAGAGTGATGACTGATGACATAAGTGATGCGTCTTTCTGACAGATTGTTTCTATCTGAAATTTTCTATCCAAATCATATTGTCCTAGCCCCATTATTAGTTTCAACTTCAGTCTCATTATTAGGTGAAATGAATAATGGCACAAGGCGTATGTGATTTGAAATACACAAAGGCCCCTTTAGATAGACGAAGAAATATAAATCAATCGCAGCGCTCCCTAGTGTAGCGGAGTGAAAGTTTTTCGAAGTTTTACCTGATATATCTTATGTCACAGGCAGAATAATTTTTGCAAATCCCTTTATTGTTTTCCACTAATTTACAGAAGACACGAACACTAAAGTAACTTGCAATAAAATTGAATTTTTTTTATTTTTTATAAAAATTTTTATAATTAATATCACTTTTATTTTATTATATAGGTTCCTCAACTCCATCCTTCTCTTTAATTACACATAATCAACATAAAGTGTTATTTAAATAAATTGAATAACAACAAATTCCTATTGTTTTCTAATTAGTTCATTACCTAATGTTGAATTTAAAGAGATATAGGTAATATAATTAGGCGTAGAAAATGGCTAAGTAACTTTCCCGTCAATTATCCCTAAGTATATCATGTAATTACATATTGATTATTGTTATTCCTCAAATATTCTAATAAAATGTAGGCAATTACGGGATTACTATCAGTGTACTAGCATTTTGCAAACGATACTCATCGATCAAACACCAGTTGTGAATTTGTGATTGTGCCTAAAAATGCCTAAAGCAAGAAAAAGTGTGAGTGTTCCAAGAAGAAGTAGGAGTGTGATATTAAAAAGGGCGAGAGAAGCGTAAGTACCTATATACAATCTTATTTTATTGAAATATTCCCTTTGTTATAATTTATTAAAATGTCCTGTAATTATCATAAATAAATTATGTACGATTCACTATTAGCAAATCCATGCAAGTGACCCGAAATTCCTTTTTCTTAGTTTTCAAATGACAGAATATGCAAAAAAATTATAAGGTAATTTGTAAATTTTTTTTATTGATAAATTCCTTTTATAGGAAATTGTGTACGATTTCAACAGAAGCTTACATTCACCCTCGTTCGGATGACAAACCTTGTAGCATCAGCTTCCATCATAATGATGACGAAGACTTTTTGGTGTCCGATACTGATAATTGTCAAGAAATGGCGACAGACGCAGATTCTGAACCCGAAGATCAATATGATGTTTCTTTTGATGAAGACAGTTCAGATGCTTCATTATTGTTGGAAAACGATACAGAATCAGATGCCACTCAGAAACACAATTTATCAGGCCGCAGGATCATAGATATAAAATATTTCTTAAATGTGTTGAAATAAGTAAGACACGTTGGTTTTGGTTGTTCTTTTTTTGATATAGATGTCATATCCGAAAAGATAGAAGGATTAGAAAGTACGCTTACATTTAAATGTAATATGTGGTAAGGACTGGTGGCACTGATGCTTCTTTTGGTTCAACAAACCGTGCTGCCGTTATTGGACGAGCCTGGGGTACATTTGGGGGGTTGTCATTTTTGGGCACAAATGGGATGTTGTGAGTCTCTAACCAATTTCGTGTTGTTCTAGAATAGTGACAAGAAGGTGTGTTAATAAAATCAACCAATTTGGGAAGACACCGCTCAGTATAAATATTCGAATGAAATGCCTCACCTCTAACACGACCGACGTAAGCTCTTGAAATTCCTCTAGCTGATATGGCACCCCGACTAACACCTTGTCTTCAAATTTCTTTTATATTTCACGTTATTTGGGCAATTCTGCATATCAGCTGTATAAAACCCTTCATTACCTTTAATTTCCTAATGAGACAACGTGAAGTATTTTTCGTCATCCATGCACGGCAACATATTGGGATTCTGCGTAACTGTTCATCAGTGTATTTTGCACATTTTTTCCGTTTCCGATACGTAAGTCCCCTTCTGATCAGTTCTCGACTAACGGTCATGTGACTTACTCGAAACCTACGAGTGGATTTTCGCAATTGATCCTTTGCGGCTTCCATCAATCTATTTGGGTCGGCATTAGTCAAAGCTTTCGGCCGCCCCGATTTTGGAAGGTTTACACATGGTATACCTTGTTCACATTCAGCTATGGTTTTATAAATGGTCGAAACTGCCACATTTTGACCTCTAAATATATTTACAATTTCACGTTTTGGCAACTGTCCAACTAGGTTGCACACAGATTTTCGGATATCGAGTTTGTACGCCATAACTTTTTAATATTTGACAAATATAGTATGACACATTGAAGTTTAATTTATTTGTGACACTTGATTCCAAAGGCGACTAAATTAAAAGTTATTTAGGATTGATATTGAGATTACAAACTTTTTCGGAAAACTATTGTTACATACGTTGCCAGTACAGATAAAATAATACGTTAAAGTAAATAAAGAAAAATAAGGCAATATTTTGATTACATCCCTGTTTTGTAACTTGCATAGAAGTGTACAGATTCTACTGTTATGACATGACCGAAAATGTTGTATTGCTTTATTGCTTCGAAAGAAAATCGATATTTTCATGTTTGAATTGCTAATTGCATTTTAACAGTATTACATCTAACTATGAAAATGTAAACTTTCACCATTATTACACATATTTAAAATACTAAAAGATACATATTTTAAATTATATCTAACTACTTTCATAAAATTTTTACGTAATTTGATAACATGTCTAATGTGACTTATTTAATTAACAAGATGATGTAACGTGCAAAAATCGATGTAGGATCGATTGCATCATTTTATCTGATTACTGTTTGTAAAAGCTACCTTAAATAAGTATGTGTGACTTAAACATTTAGTAATATGCTTTAAGGTTACTAGTTTCGATTTTTTGTAATAAATGAGTTAAAATTTCTGTATTTACGATTTTACTAATGAGTATGGTGGATTAAATGATACACAAAATTATTCCTGTACTATAGTTAAGTTCTACTTCACATATGATTTTCTTTTATGACGTACGCTTCTACATTTTACGAAAATTGTTTCTCTCTCGTATCTACTTCTGTATTTTAAAAGTACTCGTTTTTACAAAATTTAACTTCAATTAATACCCATAGCGCCATCTCTGAGATGAACGTAGGTTCTGGTTATTTTCAACATTCTTACATTTTATAGGTACCTGTCACTTTGCTCACCACTGGATGGTGGTACTCTTTACAAAACTGCATCTTACTTATCATGCTTTATTTTTGAAAACAAACATCTGTTGACAATATTGAAAGGAGATAACAAAGGAAGTTGTAAAACTGTTTCTTGAGGCGTTGGTTCTGCTTTTCAAAATCGCTGTAGAAGGGTGGAAAGTCTCTAGGAAATTTTCTTGCTTCTATTTACTGGATGCGAAGCATCATTTTTATAGAAAATTTTCACTGTATAATATCGCTTTGCTGTGTAAAAGTGATATGATCGCCATATAAGGCGGAAGTAATATAAATATTTCACTGCACTTACACATTTTGGTAAGCCGTATTAGTTCTTGTTAACCTCGTTATAATTAAAATCTCTCTTTCAGGGTTCACGTACAAAAGAATTTCATATTATTTCTTCAAAGAAATAAGTGTAACAAATTGTTTAAGACATTTAAACTACCGCTCGTATTCGATCTTAGAGGTAACACCTTATCATTGAATAAACATCGTTATAATTGTTTACTTTCGTTTTAGCAACTAACTTGGTTTCTACAAACCTACGTTTCTATATATTTAAGTTTCCATCTATAGAAGTGTCCATATAACTTTACCGTTACAATTTCATCCAAATTCATGTCTACATTTGGTTGTCTTGATTGATGTAACAAGAGTATCCGTTCTGTATCTCGTTGGCTTATTGCTTGGATTGTGTTGCTGATAAACTGCGATCTGTAGCTCACATACTGGGGATTGCTTGCTCGTTGCTCAGCTGCTTTGAAAAACTCATAAAAATTCGCAAACACAGGTCAGCTCTTTCCTTTTTTTGCATGTATAAATAAATTGCTTTCTACAACGAAAAGAAGTACTTTTACCTTAGTTCGGTTAACAAGTAGTTGGCAAACAATTACCTCTGAATAAGACTCGTATCTAAATTGCTTTCAGCAGGTTACGGTTGCCTGCAAGGAAATTAAATATATTTATTAAACATTATTATTAATTACTAAGACTTTTGGTCTTTGATAACGCTTAAGGCTTGTAATATCGTGGATACACATATATATATATATATATATATATATATATATATATATACATACATATACATACATATACATATATATGCGAAAAAATTCAGGAGGTGATTGCCCGTATGCAATTATGGTGGGTCGTTCCTATAACAAAATTTCCTTCCGAGACATCACCTCTAAAAGGTGGTGAGTAAAATTGAGTTTTTTTTCTCAACTTTAAGTAAAGATGAAAATTTGATATTTTGTAATTTCCGTGCACTCGCAAAGTATCTTTTCAACATTCCTGTTACATTATAAGGGGACGAAATTAGCAATCCTTACTTTATTTAATATCAAATATTTTTTTCGAGGTTGAGTTTTGTGAAATAAAAATGTTACTTAAAATCCCTATTTATTTAAAAACATTTCTTAATCTTAAACTTTTTTCTTAGAACCCATAGATTCGGAGAAAAAAAATAAAGTTCAATAGAATGATTTGTTTTCTTTATTAAATAAGAAACTATGTATTGAGAGTGTAAATCAGTAAAGATGTAAAATTAAAGAATAAAATACGATTCATAATAAATGCTAAAAAAATACCGGTGGTTAGTTATTGCAAGTGCACGGAAATCGCAAAATTTCAAGTTTCCATCTTTACTTAAAATTGAGAAAAAAAAATAAAAGCTCAATTTTACTCCCCACCTTTTAGGGAGATATCTCGGAAGGGGGTGGGCTGATTTTGATATGGGAAAGACCCATCATAATTTCATACGTGCAATCACCTACTGAATTTTTTCGCATGAATTTAGAAACACCCTGTATATATATATATATATATATATATATATATATATATATATATATATATATATTTGCGATGTGGTAAGTTCGGGGATAGGCTCCAAACTTTCCATTTTATGACAAAAAATGTTCCCAAAGTTCTACTACTAAGTAAAATGAATACGTGTATGTAAGGTGGGAATTTTGAGGACATTTTGTAGTTGGAAATGGGAACTGTAAGGACATTGTGGAAGTTTGAGGACATTTAATGTAAGTTTAAATTGTCTTTAAAAATGTATTGAACTGTGTATGAAATGAAAGAAACAAGGTAGGTGTTCGAGTATAATTAAAAAAGTATTTGTAGTGTTTGCAATAGTAAAAACTATTTGGATGTCAAGTTTGGAAGTCTTATTACTTATCGAAATTTCTGCTTTGAATCCATAGTCAGCATTGTTTGACATTTTGGTCGGATTACCTTATTTAAGTTCAACAATGCTTTCTTGTTGAATACCGTTTTTAGAGGTTTTCTGTACATACATATTATTAGCTTTGGAAGATTTTGCTGTTTATAATTTGTTCTACTAATACGTACTGCTTTTCAAATCGCGACATCTTTAATACGTTTTTTATGTTAAACCAATATATAAATAGCTATTGTTTTGCATAGTTAAGTAATTACTTATTTACTTTTTAATTTGACTAGATGAAAGAAATTGTTTTATTGTAAATTTTGAAAATTTGTTTTGTTATTGGTCATTGTTGTTATGTACTCAAACGAAACACGCAAGATCACAATCTAATTCAATATTTGGCTTTTAGTGTAAAAACAGTGATTATGTATACCATTTTTGTTGTAGAATGCATAGTTTATCTATGTCAGTTGCTTTTTGACATAAAATACATGCTCTTTTAAGCTTTAGAAAGCGCGTAAATTTAGTGGTAGGTTACTAACCTACCACTAAATTTACATTTTTCATTTAATTCTAAAGTATCTTAACTCTCAAGTATTAAATATGATTCACTTGCTTTTGATTTAACTGAATATTAGTGATGTACGAGGATGGATTGAAATATTCTTAGCCTATTACAGGAGCAAACAAAGTTTGAAAGTCAAAGTATTTTATTATTTAACATACTCTCTTATTAATTGGATACATTTATTACAACGAACCTGCAACGGCTCTAGACCTTTAAAAAAAATTTGTTTTGCTCTGCACAGCTTCTATCACCTCTTCGCCGAAAGAAAATTTACAACCTTTTAGACTTTTTGCAGTTGAGGAAAGACATAATAGTCGGACGGAGCCAGATCTGGTAAATAATGAAATTTGTGTGGAGGGGCACTGTCCTGGAAAAACAAAATTCCTTTGGACAATTTCCGCGTCTTCTCTCCATCATTTTTTCTTGTAGAGCGGTCAGTAACGTCGAATAGTACTTCCCAGTTATTGTTCTACCTTTATCCAGAAAATCAATCATGGTTACTCCTTGGCAATCCCAAAAAACTGAAGCAAGAATTTTACCAGCAGATTTTTGAACACAAAATTTCTTAGGTCTTGGAGAACCAGAGTGTCTCCATTCCATCGATTGCTGCTTTGTTTCTGGGTCGTAGCAATGTATCCAAGTTTCATCCATAGTAACAACACGGCTTAAGAAGTTTGTATCTTTTTCAACCCGAGCACAGATCGAACGAGATGCTTCTACCCTTGCACGCTTCTGGTCAACATTCAGACATTTGGAGATCCATTTTGCAGAAATTTGTCTCGTGTCCAAATCGACGTGAACTATATGATGGACGCGTTCATATGAAATATTTAGTGCCTCAGATATTCGTTTTAAGAAAATTCGACGGTTTGATAAAATCATGTCGTGAACTGCATTACGAGGGTGGACACATAAACTGGGCTTCGAGCGATCGGTTTTCATCTTCAATGGAAAAATTACCTCTTTTGAAGCTTGCAATCCAATTTTTCATGGTTATGTACGAAGGACATTGATCACCAAGGGTGTTAATTTATTAAATCTGCTTACCTCTTAACCCCTTATAGGTACTTGATAATGGCTCGATACTCCAATTTTCACTATTTCGGTGGACATCCTTTCTTCAACTTTTATTTCGCAACTCTAGTTTGACTTTTTGACATGAAACTTTACACTGACACTTCTGATCAGTTATTCTTCGTTGCTATGGTAACGTAATGTTTTCTTTATTCACGGAACCGGTCTAGGCTGACTAAATATCAATACATCCTCGTAAATAACTAAAACACTTTGGTTCCTTGTTTTTATGTAATTAAAAATTTAAAAATTATTATTAATTTTATTAAACACATAAATAAAAAGTTTACCTCGAGTAGGATTTGAACCTACGACCTGTACTTTGCTAGAGTACCGCACTAACCAACTGCGCCATAAAGGTTAAAGCCCCAATCGATGTAAATTTTGTCTTTATGTATGTAGAACTGATGTAAATTCTAAATATAATGAGATTATTTATATTTATATATTTAGAATTAACATCAAAATTTCCACAGCCCACCCCCTTCCGAGATATCTCCCTAAAAGGTGGGGAGTAAAATTGAGTTTTTATTTTTTTTTCTCAATTTTAAGTAAAGATGGAAACTTGAAATTTTGCGATTTCCGTGCACTTGCAATGACTAACCACCGGTATTTTTTTAGCATTTATTATGAATCGTATTTTATTCTTTAATTTTACATCTTTACTGTTTTATACTCTCAATACATAGTTTCTTATATAATAAAGAATACAAATCATTCTATTGAACTTTATTATTTTTCTCCGAATCTATGGATTCTAAGAAAAAAGTTTAAGATTAAGAAATGTTTTTAAATAAATAGGGATTTTAAGTAACATTTTTATTTCACAAAACTCAACCTCGAAAAAAATATTTGATATTAAATAAAGTAAGGGTTGCTAATTTCATCCCCTTATAATGTAACAGGAATGTTGAAAAGATACAGGTGGTTAGTACTTTGCGAGTGCACGGAAATTACAAAATTTCAAATTTTCATCTTTACTTAAAGTTGAGAAAAAAAAACTCCATTTTACTCACCACGCTTTAGAGGTGATGTCTCGGAAGAAAATTTTGTTATAGGAACGACCCATCATAATTGCATACGGGCACTCACCTCCTAAATTTTTCGCATATATATATATATATATATATATATATATATATATATATATATATATATATATATATTTTCCCACAGTTTCATAGTGTAGCGGTCAGTGTATTATGAAGTGTTGTAGTCTGTCTAGTAAGAAGAAAAATCCACGATATTACAACCCTTATACGTTTTCAAAGACCAAAAGTCTTAGTACTTATGAACCAGATAATTCAAATTTCATGATGTGTTCATCATTCATATCCCTTGTCATCCGCATTATCATAGCACGGCAGCAAATCAATTCTGTGTCAATAATTTTTACATTACCAATCTTAACGAGCTTTACAGTTTCTTTTATGTTGTAAACAGTCCTGGATATTTTAAGTCCGAAAGAATCAGGTAAACCTGCTTCATATAACTTCATTGACTATAAACCTAACTGAATTAAAGAATCGACATTGACGTTTGGTAATGCTATTCTCCCAGACACAATGTTAACAAGCTTACCTACGTCATTTTCTGTACTCAAAGGGTCGATGCTCATTTCAAGTTTTTCTCGAATCTCCAGTCTATCCAGTTGATCATGGTGTATTCTTGATTTCTTCTCTCCTTTATGCTCCAGGATTGATGTGCTTCGATCACTATCTAGCATGTCATTTAAATCGTTGACCATGCGGCTTGAAATATGTAAACTTAGGGCCAATTTTGGAGTGTTAGTTTTAGTGTTATTCTTATCAATCCACCTGGACCATCTCTGTACCTCATAAAAGTTGACTCTATGTACAATGTGAGACCATGGTTTATGTCTCATAACATGTTCTCATTTCAAGAACTGTACCAAAACCTCTTTTGGTAATCTCTCCATAGATGTTATATCTTGCATAATTAACGTGGTTTGCAGCCAAGAAGTACGGTAGCATTTCTTTCGCAGCATGTAAATGCATCGCCCAATCTCCAATTCCTTGACCTCTTACAAAACGCAATAAGTACAGGTTTGATGAGGTTGTCAACCCACAATCTTGCAGTTCTGCTGATTTTTGCTCTGTTTTCAAGAACAGTTAACATTGTTTCATAGTTGGAACATTATCTCTAATGAAACTCATCAGCATATGCATTTCTCTAACCTTGGTATTACATCGGAGAACATTTCTGGCTGAGACCATATGACATTTAATGTAACTCGGTACAGTTGCTGGTCTACTGTGAAAACGGTGTAATGTCAACCACTCGCCTTATTTAATCGTCGATGGTGTCTTGTCGATTAACGGTGTAAACGTACCTTTTGTAGCTGGTTTGACGAGAGTGTTACTTTCTATTCCGATTTTTGTATTGAAACCACCGAATTCAGAGGTACCTGGACTATTAACGATGCTATTAAGAATGTATAGTCTGTTTTCTGTGCAAATTGAAGAGAAGCTAAAGTCTGGACTTTCAAAGAAGACAATATTGCGCTGGCAATGATGGGACCGTTAAAAGTTTGTACGACTTCATATGTCATGGCTAACATTAGAGAGCTTTTGGATCAGTCTTTGACTGCAAGATTGCAATTGAGGCATAATCAAAGCAAGGGAGTGTGATGATAACAGTTCGTTTTGAGAGGATACGTTAGCATCAAAGTTGTCTGCTACGGCTTGTACAAGTCCCAAAGAACTTCAGTGACTGGAGCCAATGTTCTATCTGCAATGATTTGAGATGCTGCAGAGACTTTAAAGCGAAGACATTATTTATATGAACAACATACACCATATTCATACAGACTTTCAGCAATGTTGTATACTTGTGTTGTAGTTGACTCGTTAAAATATTCCCAATCATAATACAGGGCAATTAGGAATTCTGTAATTTCTGAAAACAGGTTCAAAAATGGTGGGCTGATCTGAGATGCTGCAGCCTCTATGGATAGGCGAGTTTCATATTCATTTTTGTTGACTGGCAAAGTTTTCGTTTCTTTCTTATTGTTTTCGCCTCTGTTTTCAATCAATATTCATCTTCATTTGCTTCTTAGAGACATAATTAGATTGGCGTAACCGTTGCATGAAAAGTAGACCAGCATCAATTGAGAAAGACTCAAATAAACTCCACCAACACCCTGTTATTTGCAGTTTCATCGTTTTGCAGTAACTAAGTCGATGTTTGGTATCAAATGAAAGCTCTTGGTACCTGGATTTCATATAAATTGGTTTAGCATACCTGATGACATCATTGTAATGGCTATTAATTCATGTTCTGCATGGTATTAAAATAAAATTGTTACTGTAACAGTAATAAATGTTTTTTAGTTCATTAATTTGAATAATATATGAATACGTTTTCTTTTGTTTCAGGTGTCAATAAAGTCCATTTAACCACGTAATTAGAAGCAGAACAATGGCGAGAATGGTGTTTAGGTGCAATATCACAAATGAACGTTTGATTGCCTCTGGCAAAGCGCGTATTCGAACAATAACAGAATCCAGTAAGAAACGTGGTGAAGACCTGCATATATCATTAGAAAAGGAATTTTTTCTCAACCAGAATATGGTACTGAAAGTTCACAAAAAGTGTGTGTCGGTTTACACATGCAAAAATATCATCGAGCGTGTAAAAAAAAATATCTGGCCTCATCCAGCTGTTCTGAAACGAGTTTGCCGAAGTAGTGCAGACAAGTTTTGTTTTAGAAACCATCGTTTATTCCGTGGAAAGGATTGTACTGTTACCAAAGACATGAAAAATACACAAAGGTGGCGACCAGCATACTAATGTCATACTACAGATCCATTCGGTAAAACAAGTTTCAAAGATTCAATCATGGAAAAATGTGAAGAACGAAATGATGAATGGTCACAGGAAGTGTATCTTAGTTTGAAAGGAGCTGTGTCATATCTTAATGCAGCTGATGGAAGATATCATAAGGATTGTATGTCAAAATTCATGAGTCATAGAAATGTAAGTTTTGTTCAAAGTAATATTGACTCAACAGCTGCTGAGGAGGAATAAACTGATTTCGACATTTTTAAAAGACAAAGATAAAATTTGGTCTATTGAACTCGAGAATACTTACACAAGTTTTGGTGGAGTTTATTTGAGTCTTTCTCAATTGATGCTGATCTGCTTTTCATGCAACGGTTACGCCAATCTAATTATGTTTCTAAGAAGCAATTGAAGATGAATATTGACTGAAAACAGTGGCGAAAATAATAAGAAAGAAACGAAAACTTTGCCAGGCAACAAAAAGGAATATGAAACTCGCCTATCCATAGAGATCAGCCCACCATTTTTGAATCTGTTTTCAGAAATTACAAAAAAAGATTCCAATTCCTAATTGCCCTGTATTATGACTAGGAATATTTTCACAAGTCAACTACAACACAGGTATACAACATTGCTGAAAGTCTGTATGATTATGATGTATGTTGTTCATATAAATAATGTCTTCGCTTTAAAGTCTCTTTGCTTTGATTATGCCTCAATTGCAATCTTGCAGTTTTAAAGACTGAGCCAATAGCTCTCTAATGTCAGCGATGACATATGAAGACGTTGATGTGCCCGTACAAACTTTTATCGGTCCCAGCACGCCATCGTTGCCAGCGTAATATTGTCTTAAAATAGCTTTACCTTTGAAAGTCCTTGCCCAGACTTTAGTTTCTCTTCAATCTGCACAGAAAACAGATTATACATTTCTAATAACATCGTTAACAGTTCAGGTACCTCTAAATTCGGTGGTTTCAATACAAAAATCGGAATAGAAGGTAACATTCTCGTCAAACCAGCTACAAAAGTTACGTTTACACCGTTAATCGACAAGACACCGTCGACGATTAAATAAGGCGAGTGGTTGACATTACACCGTTTTCACAGTAGACCAGCAACTGTACCGAGTTACATTAAATGTCGTATGGTCTCAGCCAGAAATGTTCTCCGATGTAATACCAAGGTTAGGAGAAATGCATATGCTGATGAGTTTCATTAGAGATAATGTTCCAACTATGAAACAATGTTAACTGTTCTTGAAAACAGAGCAAAAATCAGCAGAACTGCAAGATTGTGGGTTGACAACCTCATCAAACCTGTACTTATTGCGTTTTGTAAGAGGTGAAAGAATAGGAGATTGGGCGATGCATTTACATGCTGCGAAAGAAATGCTACCGTACTTCTTGGCTGCAAATCACGTTAATTATGCATGATATAACATCTATGGAGAGATTACCAAATGAGGTTCTGGTACAGTTCTTGAAAGGAGAACATGTTATGAGGCATAAACCAGGAATACTTAATGCAATATGGTCTCACATTGCACATAGAGTCAACTTTTATGAGGTACTGAGATGGTCCAGGTGGATTGATAGGAATAGCACTAAAACTAACACCCCAACAATGGCCCTAAGTTTACATATTTCAAGCCGCATGGGCAACGATTTAGATGACATGCTAGATAGTGATCGAAGCACATCAATCCTGGAGCATAAAGGAGAGAAGAAATCAAGAATACACCATGATCAACTGGATAGACTAGAGATTCGAGAAAAACTTGAAATGTGCATCGACCCTTTGAGTACAGAAAATGACGTAGATAAGCTTGTTAACATTGTGTCTGGGAGAATAGCCAAACGTCAATGTCGATTCTTCAATTCAATAAGGTTTAAAGTCAATGAAGTTATATGAAGCAGGTTTACCTAGTTCTTTCGGACTTAAAATATCCAAGATTGTTTACAACGTAAAGCACGTTAAGATTAGTAATGTAAAAATTATTGACACAAATTACTGATTTACTGCCGTGGTATGATAATGCGGATGACAAGGGATATGAATAATGAACACATCATGAAGTTTGAATTAGCCGCCACACCACAATCAATATATGATAAAAATGGTGAAATGCGAATACCTAAATCAAAATGTAAACTGAAAAATGAATTGAAAGTGGAATCATCTGCCCGTATTCTATTAAGTGGAGGAAGTGGTGGTCATGTAACATTTATTGATGGTTGCACTATAATGTGGACAATCCACCGGCCAAAAAATAAATCTGTTCGTTCATATGTTACGGGATTTGAATCTTACATATGGAAAAGACTTGAAGAAAGTAATGTATATTTAGCCTTTGACCGATAGTTTTACAGTCCAAAAAGTGAAACAAGAACATTGACGGCGAATTCTTCACTATTACATCATCACATACTTACGCTAGGCCTGCACAATAGGTTGTTTTGAATGTAACAAGTAATAAAAAACAAATGATTGCCATCGTATGCAAATACCTTAATCAAAGAGCTACAAGTCGACATCAAACGGGAAATAAATTGATTATAACATCATCCAATCCAATACCAACTCAAGTGCATAACAATGTAGTATCTCAACGAGAAGATTTAGAGACTTATTATGTCATGTCATTCTAACTTCACAGGCCATGACAGCAGCCATAGACAGTAAAATGGATGTAGTAGTTTCAGATGACACTGATGTATTTCTGCTGCTAATGCACTTAACAAGTTAACATGTGCTTTTGTAATAGAAGCTACTCAACCCCAAAAAGCATCTATAAACATCAAAGCGAGTGTCGAAAAACATTATGATATCGCCTATCAATTTCTGGCAGCACATGCTCTATCCGGTTGCGATACGAAATTGAACGATCTTGGTGACGAAAATGGTGATATCAAGGATGTTATTCGTGGAGCAACGCAATTCATTGGTTAATGCTATAATTTAAAAAACAGTACAAGTATGACACATGTTTGGTTCCATGTATGGAAGAAGAAAATATATGGAAAGAATGTGTTATCAATGCCTAAACTGAAATTTCTACCACCAACGGCTCAAGCATTTCAAGAATATGTTAAGCGTGCACACTACCAATCACGTGTTTGGAATGAAGCATCATACCTAACATCGATGTAACACATTGTGTTTGGACTGGGAATGAATCTTGTAAATTGCTACGCCACTGCCACCTGGAATTGATGTAGCTCCGAACGACCTTTTACAGATGATAAGCTGCAGTTGTACTGCAGTCAGGATGTGTGGTTCATGTTGTAAATGCTCAACTGCAAATCTTACATGCACAAGCTTATGCAAATGCTATGAAACTGAAGAATTATGTTTAAATACACGAACCAAGACGTCTACCGATAGTGAAAATGAAGATGATCCATCTGAAGAGAACAAGACCGAGACCGAAATTAAAGCCCATCATGGTGAGACCTAGACACTGATTCCTATTCAAAACTATAAATGTAAATTTGCTAAGGTCTGCAGTTAACAAAAACACAAATGGAACCATTATAATAGTATGAAGAACACAGAATGAAGGTGATTTCATTTGATACCAAACATGGACATATTTACTGTAAAATGATGAAAATGCAAATAACAGGGGTGATGATGTCATATCTTAAAACGCTTAAGGGTATGAACCATATACCATCATATTCGGCTTCAGCACCTTTTTTCTATACATGAACCATCAAAAAACATTGTATATATCAAAAATTTGAGGTTCAGGTGGAAAGGCCCCGGACTACTATCTCTAGAAAAAAAATCAAATCTTAAATTCATATACGGGAAAATTAAATGTATTAATTCACATCGATGATTATCAAGTAAATTTTGATTAGCTATATGAGCAGAATACTCATCTGATAAAAATATACTATGATTTATTAATTGACATGTATAATTTTTTAAAATCAAAAGTATGTTTTTCTATGGTAAATTTTTTTGATTTCCGCTAACTGTCTGTTCAGCAGTTGTACGTATCCTAAGCCTAACATCTAGGTGAAACGTTTCCTAAATGACCGTCTTCTTATTCAACACAATAATAAAAGGCAGTGTCTACTGCACTGTCCAGAGAGTCGCAAAAAAATTAGTGAACTGCCAACATGCGCTATGAATGTATTTCTTTACCTAGTGTAGATTAGATAAACAAGACTACTGAAATATACCCAAATAATGTATTGCATGCTACCATTTGAAACCGTTTGATTTAACAATCTATGACTATGGTAATACATTCTATTAGCGCAAGTGGACAGTTCACAAACCTTTTTTGAATGTCTGTCTGGACAATGCAGTAGACTGTCCATAATAAAATATAAAATGTGTATAAATCACAATGTTTCCTGTCCTTGGAATCCTGACAACATCGTGTTTTCAGATAATACCAACTTTAAATTGAAGTGCAGAAGGATCTGCATCGTCTCGTACACAGTAGTTGGGTTCTAAAGGTGGCAATGAAACAAAGTTAGTTATGACTAACTGCTCTGACTAGTGGAGATTGGTATAATCCAAATACAAAGTGCGTTTTAAAAAATAAAACACTAAAGACAAATTAACACACAAATTAGTCTCAAAACACTATGATAAGATAATAACACAAACACGTTTCTGAGAACAAACACCCAAAGCTGTGTGTTTTGTGTTTCTGAGCACGCGCATTTTAGACAACTATTTTACCTTACACCTCCCCGTTCTACCCTTACATCGAATACAAGAATACTCATTGTTTTAATGTTTTTATACAACTATAATCTACCTCTACGTAGAAGATAATATTTCTCTGGTTGATAACTGTAGGTTCATGGTGTCAATTAGGTAAGGATAACCTGTCTCAGAAATTATCAAACAAACAATGAGTAAAGGTGAGAAAATGTTTTGTTGAGGATAACGAGTTTAAGGTGATTCGAAAGAAGGGTAATCTTCCATATGCGCACGTAGAGTTCCAGTAAATGGAATGCGTCACTGTATATATTAAATATTAAGAATAAATGCGTAATACACACCCTATAAACTATACTGCCGGCGCTAGCAGTTGTGCCGCCCGGTGCAAAAACGTGACATGCCACCCCCCTCAGTAAGTCACCCAAAAATGAACGTTTTCAACAATTTCTACCCAGAAAGAAAGGACACTAAATGTTGTATATTTAGGTACTGATCATTGACTAAATTGGACATGAAAAGTAATAATAGTACGATAAGATAATAGTAGGTACGTATATCTATTAAAGAACGTAATATATTATTATAAGATATCACTCAATTCATAACTTTTTAATACATAAATATAAACACATGTATGACACGCCTATATAAAATAATTCAAAAAGAAAATAAGACCACACTCTGTGCACCCGCCTGCTTCAAAGCCTTCGCTATAATTGCCACTCCATCCTTCCCTCCTTACTCCGCTCCGTCTTCTCACGTAAAAGTCGGCCTTCCTGAAACAGTAATGCCCTCATTACTAAAATTGACTTACAAGGAGCTATGGATCGGTTTTGCCCATCTGCCTCAGTGTACGCTCATCACCATTCATACTGTCGCATTCATCTTGTAACATTCATTTCGTCACGTTCATCTTGTCACATTCATTTTGTCACATTTATTTTTTCACATTCATTCATGCATGGGTACCGTCTTCAAGAGTCTACCGTGATATTCGCCTGAACGCGCTTATAACCCCTCGCTACTCTATGGGGTTATTCACAAATTGGTTACTTACCTTGGCATCCGCCATGCCAGTAACTGCAGCTCACGATAACACTTACATTATTCGGTAGTCTTTATCCGCCTTTTAATATGACGTCAACGCGCCATGGGGGGAGTATCCAGAACTCGAGTTTTATCATAACGTGCTTGCATTCGTCTACCCATTCTCTTTAATTTAAGGGCCACCGTGTCACGGTTTGCATGTAATTGATCCATACTAGAAGTACTCGCATCAAGGCCGTCACCTCGACGCTTTCCCTCCAGGCTGCGTGAGAAAGGCATTCAAACGCATCGTCCATTTCCACCGCATCCACACACTTCAACATCACGTTCCACCGCCTCCACAAAACCACACAAGCCCAGCGACTTGTACCTGCCGTGATTCCTAAACTCGCTTTCCCCAATCGTAAACCCACCAGCTCTCAATCCTCGAAGTAATGCATCCGCAATATCCCGAAATCCATAACCACCCAGAAATCCTTTTTCAACTCCATTAAATCCCTTAACGTTTCCTGGTTGAACTTAACGTTCAATTACAACCGTATCTGTCTCTTAGAGACCTCCCCTCCCTTGCCGGATGGTACACAGCTTAGCCTGAGATACCACTTCGGCGATCCTACCGTCACCCTAATCCAACTCTTCTGGTCCTCGTCCCTCCAAATTCACTCCTAGACCCCCTTCCCTTTCCTGCGTAATTCGTCACGTGGATAGGAACATCCTAGCCGAAGAGATCCGGGATGCGATTAATCTTCCACACGTGAGGAAGGCCGTTCGCATCACCTCTAAGGCGACGAACACCCCCACATCCCTTGGCCGCATCATAACCTCTTCCCAAACCACCGTCGAGTACCTCCTCGCACACGGTGTCGTCGTGTTCCGACTACACTACAGTTGCAAACCCTCCCTTATCCCTCAACCACTCCCCAAGTATTGTTCCACCTGTACGCAGGTGGGGCATACTACTGAGGAGTGTCCTACGCGTGCTATCCCTTGTCCCAACTATGACGAAAGCCACAGATGCTCCTCCTAAAAATTCTCGGCTAAACCAAGGTGTAACAACTGCGGGGAAGCTTACCTTTCCTATTCCTTCAAGTAACGGAAGCGGCGGGAACCTCCCAGTTCTCCGTCGAAGATGGCATCCCTCGAACTTATCCTATCTTCCGAAGAGTCCGACTCGGAAGACCACCTTAAACCCTCTCCCGGTACCGAATCCCTATCCATCAAAGACTTCCTAAAAGTCCGTGTCCGTGTGTTCGTGTGTTTAGAAGAAACTATAAAGCTAGAAATTTGAGAATTTACATGTAATGTTTTGGTGAAATTTGTAGGTTGTTGCAACAACCCCTAAAACTTTTAAAGCTAAGAGTAGTTTATATCAGTTAAAATACAGTTTATCGTATTTTGCAGTGGCAAAACAATTGCAACAATTTTGGTCAAAATGGGTATTAAAACGCCTAGTAGACGGATGTTGGAGTAGTAACTTCCCTTTCAGAATCCTAACTACGTGCCTTTTAATTCTATCCTAACGCACCTATTCTTAATCCCACCATGCATACATACTTAATGTATGTATGATGGGAATCGATTATTATAACTTGGAAGGCTGTACCTGGAAGCCCTTGGAAGGCTCAAGCAGCCCGCTCTTCCGAGGGAATGAAACACTTGTTTTTTTTCCTTTTCCTACTAAGAAAAACCCTGATATTATTATTATTTTTTAATATGTAAATATTTAACTTACAAACTTAGTGTTAGTAATCTGTAATTAAAAATCTAAAGATCATTGTGGTCTATTTTAAAATCCTAATACATTCCTCTTTAAGTTAGAATTAAAAGGTTTGTATTTGCAGGGTTGTAAAAAGTGAGATTATGTTAAAAATTGTTGAAAACTGTAAATGGCGCCCTTGTAAACCATTCGTCGAGCGCTTAGTAAGCGCCGTTAACGTAACATTAATACATCATTTTTTAAATTGAGCATATCGTATTACTTTATAAAGTGAAAAGTAACATTGAACATACATTTTTGTCATGCCTATAAAGAATAAAGTATTAACAACATAGTTTGTAAATTAGTAAAAAATAATTGAGAAATAATAGTGGAAATGAAAGTGGTTGCAAGATTGATTTGAAATGGAGTCTTATGGCTTCAACTGTGAGGCGTTAAGTCATATGTATATTATTACTATATCATTGTTTGGTATGAGTGGTAAAAAACGACACCTACAATGATGACGTATGATTTGTGAAAGACAGTATAGTAGGGAGGACATGATTCCAAGAAGGAAATCATTACAATAATGCCAGTTATTCGGAAATTGCGTCACAGTAATTGTTATTATTTTTATTCAAGTGAAAGAATTTCCTCAAAACATACATCGAAAATATGATAAAGAATATGAAAAATTCTTTGGCCAACAGGCAAAATTACAGTCATTCATGCATGATGGTTTTAATTTGTTTTAACGCAACAGATAGTTCCTTCGAGTAACTGTTTCTATTGCTCGCCAGGCCTTTTGAAATTAATGCTTTCGGAATTCGCCAAATGAGTAGGTGAATTATAAATACATTTTTTGTTGTAGCAGTTGTTTGTGTTTGTCCGTCCCCATGAGTCTCTGGTCCTGGCATGGTGCTTGCAACAAACTTCGTAAGTGATATATGATAACAATAAGCCACGTGCTGTGTTAGAATTTGAGTACGATAAGTGTAAGTAGGTGGCGTTTATTTTTTGTCTAGATTGAGTGGGTTTTGTTTAGTGCGAATTTCCAGGATCTGTTGACATTGCACAATAATCAAAAATTTTTGATTCTTAATAATTAATTCTGCATAGGAATACTTACAAAGACAAAAAAATCAACTTACAGCTAGGCACAAACATATATTTTAGTAACGTTTATATATAAATTAATTTTTTTCATTTATAGAATTTGATTCTTCTATTTCATCTTCCAAATTTCTTAGAATGGTCCTTTCTACTAACTTTATTCTATTTCGATTACTGACTTTTTGTCCATAACTTAATTGTCGTTTTCTCAACTCTATCTGAAAATAAAGAGAATGATTTAAAGTACATTATAAATTTTGTTTGCTTTGCGTTATAGTATATATATATATATATATATATATATATATATATATATATATATATATATATATATATATATATATATATATATATATATATATATATATATATATATATATATATATATAGAGAGAGAGAGAGAGAGAGAGAGAGACAGAGCGAAGAGACAGAGAGAGCGACAGAGACAGAGACAGAGACGGAGACGGAGACGGAGACGGAGACGGAGACGGAGACGGAGACGGAGACGGAGACGGAGACGGAGACGGAGACGGAGACGGAGAGGGAGACGGGGGGAGAGAGAGAGAGAGAGAGCGTACGAATATTTTTTGAGAACTACGTGGCCTAATAAAGAAAACCTTTCATTATTCAATATAGTCACTTGCCAACGATATTTCAAATTAATGCCTTTATTGTAAGTCTTCAAAGCAGTTATTTATTTATAACAGCGATTACCTCAGAGTTACACGAAAATCTCTTACTACCTCAGAGCCGATTCTTTAGGTTTGAAAATATATGATAATCACTAGAAATCAAATCTGGCGAAATTGGCGAATAAGGCACTAATTATAATTTTTGAATTTTGGCATTACAACCGCAGACTTCTGGGCAGGTGCGTTATCCTTATCCGGAGTACAATGGTGGATCCAGGTATCATCGACGGTTATGAAATGTTGCAAAAATCCCTAGGATTGTGGCGAAAATGTGCCGAAGGGACCCGAAAACACTCAAATGATTCATTTTCTGCACCGATGTGAGTAACTGCGATACTCAACACGCCGAGTACTTTTTCTGAATCTTAAAATTCCCTGAGCACTGTCATTTGAGATACCCATTATGTCCGCTATTTCACGGACTTTTACTCGACGTCATTCAAACGATACGGTGGACTTGATTAATAATATTCGGGGCTGTAGCAGTTTTTAGACGTCCACTGCGGGATTCATCATTTGTGCTCATATGATTTCGGTAAGGCAATTTTTTAAGCATCGAAAACGATAGCGCGGACCCCAACAGTGGCGAATCCGGCTCTGATTTAATTTTGGTTGGTGTTAAGCGCTTTACAACCACTCAGTTTTTTCTATTGTTAGCGAAATCACACGAAACGTTCAGTTGGACGTATTATCAAAAACAGATTAATTGACAGATCACTCTGTACTGTCATATCTAACCTAATAAAATATAGTAAAAAAGATTACTCCAAATTCGCTCCATCTTTGTGTTAGGTCACGCAGTTGCTGAACAATACTCGTACATTAATATATTCAGTGTGGCCGAAATTAAAACGGAATATATATTGAATACTTAGAAACTGTAAGAGATAGAAAGATGGCTTATATTTTAGACAATTATGTTGGTAATTTAGTTTTTAAAATTAGACTAGTTCCTAGAAACCCCAAGTTCTTTGAACTTGTCTCAAATAAGAGAAAGAGAGAGGTAATTCTTAAAAATTTTAAAATAGACCAATTCCAGACTTATTCTCAATCTCAAAGTTCATTGACCTGGACCGCATGTGAGAGATCAATCCATAATATACCGGTTACCGAGTGAAGCAAGATATTGCAAACACCTGCAAATGAATTCTAGAAAATAGAATCTGCAAATTCGGCGTTGCAAATCAATGATTTATCGTTTTACTAGGAAGTTGTAAAATCTACTTGTAACTGGTTTGCGCATGCTCTGTATTGCTCGGTTGAATTTGGCCGTTCTTGACTGGACACGACCGATGGGGTTTGCTAAAATCCATGCAGAAATTCAATAAAAGTTTAATTATTATTATTAGAGTTTGCATTGCACGATTCACATGTACTTTTAAGATTAAAAAAAAGTTATTCATTAGTAGATTTAGTTCCTGCAATTCCAATTGTAATGCTTTATACACCAAAAAGTGAAAAAAAGGAACCCTTAAAGGGACCTATGGCTTAAATTTAGTTTTAATAACGGTATTCAATGATAAGAAACGGGATAGCCTTTAATTACAATACTCCTCACATAAGGGTAGTGTAATGTGTCGATATAGCACTCCAAACCTTTATATCTTAAGAAATTTTTTAAAGAGGCGACCCTCCATTTTTTGGGTTCCTGGAATTTAATTTTAAACCAATGGATTAGTAGATTGGGACAAGAAATTATCATACCAATTTTAGGGGTGTACCGACCATTCGTATTAATATTGAGGGTATGAGTTATTTTTGTAGTATAACATAGAATTAATGGCTCTTTCTAAAGCATATGTCGATACTACAACAGAACAGAACGCAATAATAGGATTCAGAACTTTGATGAACTTGATTCATGTTGAATATACTCTTATGAATCTGTGTTATTACCATGTTATTAGAATGTTACGCAAACTTCTTGAACCCCATTACATTATTTAGTCACAAATTATCATATACTTATTAACCCTTTAGTAGGCACTAGATTACATTTTAGTAAATTAGTCGCTAGATGTATTTTGTTCACTGAAAGGATTTCATCAAGAATAGAACATGGACATACTTTTTCGTGCTACTACAATGGCCATACCAACTAGTAGCTAATGGTAGCAACCTGTGCACTTAGTGTAGACATACTGTGCTATACCGGCTAGTCGCTACTGATTTATGTTTACATTGAAATGAAATTCCGTTAAGTATCTAATGTATAACACAGGATTAAAACAAAACTAAAACATTATTCAGAAAATGGGTGACCATAAAATGTTGGTCTTTACAAACGAGACATGTGTGCCCATGTAAGACAAGGCCTTTTAGTCATTTATTGAGAAACTACTAAATGTCTCTGGGACTAGTAACGTGTCCCGATTTATACAATTGAGGAGAGATCGCTATAAAAATTCGACGAACTTCCTTGGCGTTATTGAAGGAATTACATTATGCTAGGTTTAACTGTATCAAGTAGCGCACTAAGTAGGCACTGAAAAGAAAATAAAAGCTAATACAGGAGCACGCTAGTCAGAAATTCAGCTAGCATCAAGAATAGAACATGTTCAATTTTTCGTGCTACTAATTGGCACGTGACCAACTAGCAGCAGGTAGCAACCTGTCGCCCAGTGTGACATACTGTGCTATACCGGCTAGTCGCTCTGTTTATGTTTACATTGTTTGTTCACTTGATTGAATTTTAGATTTTAAGCAGTGAAAATGGGTGACATGAAGTGGTCTGGGGGTGATGTGACAACCTTTTTAAATTTATTTAGAAACTATAAACGTCTCTGGGACTTAACGTGTCCCGATTACTTGAGGAGAGATGTTAAAAAAAGCGCTTCCTTGGCGTTATTGAAGGAATTACATTATGGAGATTTAACTGTACAAGACGAAGAGGCACTGAAAAAGAAAATAAAAGTAATTCGGGATAGCTATAGAAATGAGCTAAACAAAATTAAGATGTATACAAACCAAAGCTGATATGGTTCGGTGTCGCTGATTCTTTTTTGAATTCTGCCTTATCCTGCCGACCATCATCTTCAAATTTGGTAAGTAAAATATTTTTATGTAGAATATTCTATTTCAGAACAAAGGTATAAATAAGTAAAGTGTAATAAAGTAAAAAAACATACAAATATGTGTAAATCAATGTTTATTTAAACATACTATAGTTTACATGAACACACATTTGCTATTGAACACAACGTAATCCACTATCATAAACAGCTTGTTATGCGAACTTTTCTTGCCATGGAACTTTCATGTATGTCATGAATGCATGGGAATAACCCTTTCTTATGTCTTCATCGTTCATAACGAAGTGGTTAGACCCATTCAACCGGTCAAATGGTGTCATAGCTGACCGCATTTCCCGCCAAGAGCCCAAAGTAATTTCACCCGTACTTGTGTCCTCTTCGTCGACTGATCCAGGTGGTAGGTAAGTTCGAGAAGCAGTCATTCTTAGCCAGTTGTGTATGGAGCAACATATTTTAACTACCAGTTCAGCCGTATCAACGTTGAGATGAATTGGTTTGGTAAAAACACGAAATCTTGCAGCCAGTATACCAAACGCATTTTCGACCACACGCCTTGCTCTAGACAAACGATAATTGAAAATTCACTCTGCCAAGCTCAAGCTACGATGAGAATATGGAAAACTATTTACGAAACAAAAGGAGTCGTTTCCTTTTGTTTCGTAAATACGTCTGCTACATCAAATCAGGCTTACACGACTTACACGAACAGATGACATTTTACACACTAGACACAGGCAGTACTGAGGGCAAAAATGAAATCCAGTAGCATAATCACAGCTACTAGGTAGCAGCTACCAAGGTTTGAGTGTGACAACTTTAGTAGCTGCTATTTTACTAGCAGCAACTAACTAGCAGCTATTGAGTAGCCAAGTGTGACTCAGGCTTTAAGTCTCGCCACATACTAAGCGGAAGTACATTGGATATGTGAAGGTTACGTAGAGCGGCGGGTGGGGAAAGCGATCCACCGAGATGTACTGTGGTAAGTAATAATAAACGTGTATTATACACAGTAGCGCCTAGTAAAGGGTTAATGGTTATACCGGGTGTAAATCAAATAGGGGCCACCCCTGTAACTTTTGAACCGGTCGTTAGATTTAGTTTAAGTTTTGATGGATTATATTAGAGCCAGTTTGGGATTTTTGTATACAAAAGAATAATATGACCGACTTCCGGTTTCACAAAAGCTAAAAATTTAAATGGAACAACCCGTATATTTTCACATGTTTGGATTCTACGGCTCCAAATACATACAGTTCATCTGCCAAATGTCAACTTAAACTCTATTTTACTTTGACAGAGTCGGCTTTGTTGTGTTAATAAAAATTAGAAAATCAAAAATTACTGCTTTATTTAGGAACTAAGGAAATTACTATTCATATCGTTTTACTAGTAGTTGAAAGAGCTATTAAGTATAGAGGGTGGCCCATGTATGTTTCTATTGGGAAGAGTGTTTTAGTTAAAAAAACCGTAATTTTTAAATTTGATCGTTAACACAAATTAATTATTATGAAAAATAATATTGTGGGGGTAATTGTACCTCAATTATCTATAATTTAGATGACGTCATAATGATCTAAAATAAAAAAAATAATAAAATTAAAATGGCGCCTGAATGATTTGCACATTTACTACGTTTTAAGGAATGTTCACAAATATTGAAGATTCTTAACATCATTGTATCTTGAAAACGATAGACATTTTTCATAACTTGATCTAGTATATCTTCACAATTTTCTTTACTATTACACACAGTTTTGTCATTCATCATAATTAATACTTAATAGTGCCCTTATGAACAAAATTAAATGTTTAGGATAATGTTGAACCAAGTATTAATACTCTCAAGTTTTAATTGTACATCCTATTTGTTTTTAACTGTAAGAAAAGGAATAAACTTGAAGAGAGGAGTTATAAAAATACATCATGTGCAGTGTTGGTTGCCTATAGCATCTGCATTCCCAATTCATTGTCATGTTTTTTTATATACATATATACATATCCCATATGAACTCCCTTTATATATATATATATATATATATATATATATATATATATATATATATATATATATATATATATATATATATATATATATATATATATATATATATAGTAGAAATAGGTCGTGCATGGGGGTAGGTTAAAAAAAATAACTGATGGGATTGTTTTTTGCAAAATGTTTTGGGATGGAATTGAATTGACAGGTAATGTTACATAATTATTAATTGCATCTTTTTCAGTAAATGTTTATAAACTGAAGCAAATGATAATTGAAGTTTTGTATATAAATTGTAAGGCAACACCATAGTAAGCGTGAATGTATTAACTAATATAAAATTACCAATGATAATAGTATTACATCACAGCCTTGTTATTTAATGTAGGGAGGTCATTTTTGATGTATTTTTTGGACATTTCATATCTATAATTTACTGTATTTTAAGATATATGTTTCCGTGTGAATGTGGTGGAGGCATAAGACGGCTCCCGGGAGATAAAGCATAAAAGGCACCTTTGGGCGATAACCGCAGTAATACAAAAATATGTTAATCGTTGGGATACCGTGTGCGTGTCTAGTTTGAAATATGTTTTTAGTTTATTAATTGTAATCTCAGACTTTTAACATGTTGTGGTGTTATACTTACAGTTAACTGTATAAATGTTATATAATATTGATAACATTGATTTATTATGGTTAGGGTGGGGT
Source organism: Vesta saturnalis (assembly GCA_036346205.1). Classification (NCBI taxonomy): domain Eukaryota; kingdom Metazoa; phylum Arthropoda; class Insecta; order Coleoptera; family Lampyridae; genus Vesta; species Vesta saturnalis. The sequence continues at coordinate 43,244 of JARFJB010002230.1, read as the reverse complement.
GATATCAATTACGGTTCTTCAATAGGCAAATGGATTCAAGTTCGTATTGATCTATGTATTTGTAACTAATACTTGTATTTTTGGTGTTATTATAGTATCCACGATAACTCCAGAACAACAATATATGTACGTATTGAGCATGTTATTTCTTCTGGAGTAGACTAGATTTTGGACAGGGGCGGTTTATTAGGAGTAGTTTGTGGCCATTATCAAATATTTCTGAATCAGCTATATAATTTAGAGATATAAGAAACATAGACATTGGCATACTTTTTAAAGAAAATTTAATTTTAAACTGTATTATTCATATTTTTATAGAAACGAGCGACTTTGGAATATTTTTTTAAGTTAGCATCTAGATGTCTATTAACCTGTATCTAACATGAAGTTTTAAACGTCTGTTTCGCATAGATTATTGTTTTTGTTTATACAATACTGCCTATTTTCGTGATGAACGTGTTACGTGATCATAAATAAAATTATTTCATTTCTTTTAAATTCTACTTTGTACGTTGGAAGGTCATGTGTTGTTCCACACCGGACATTTCTTACTGGAATACCGTTGACACCATTAAGAAAATGATACTTCTTTATCCTGCGAAAGCGGTTGACTTGTATCTAGATTTGGAAAGCCAACAAAGAAATAGCAGCAAATCAACTCCGAATTAAGGAATTATTTTGCAAACAGTAATAGAATTTTAATGCTAGTAGGAGGCTATCAATTACTCTACAGTAATTCAGAAAGTATCTGCAAGTTGCAAGGAAACATCAGAAGAATATTTTGGTGAGTGAAACTCTGACGATACTGTATGCAGACATTAGCAGATGTCGGGAGCTGCCACTGCTGTAACTTTTAAGGTATCTTTTAATGCAGATGGGGATAACAGTTTAATTAATCCTTTGCCACCCTCCATATCTGGTTGTGCTAGAGGAACCTGATTTTATTAGTTTGCGTTTGACTAATTGTGTGTTATTTTTGCAACAATTTCACTATTATTATTGTTTAACTAAAGCGGATGATTTTGATATTCTAATGTTGTTAAGAACTTGTTTTGGCGATACTGCTCGCGATCGGTATGTCTTGAATTTATTTAGTCCGGAGAGTCTGACTCTATCCTTCGTAATTCATTTTCCAGTTTCCGTTTGAGGAGAAGCAGGTAGACCATTTTTAATGTAAGAAGAACGTATCTTGTGGTTGAGCTCAACCAGTAAATATTTATTCGATGAAGTGATTATACTCTGATGGGCAATCAGTAGATAATTAGAGTCACCTGAAATGTTCTCTATTTTTTTTTATGTCTGGTTATTGTGTTAAACGTAAATTTTGTTTTGTACATTTTTAGAAACAAATTTATTTCCTAGCTTCAATTACTTTACTAAATATGCATTGCAATTTTAACACTTAAATTTTCACATTTCTTCATAGCAAATAGAATACTTATTTGTATCATAATTACTATAAAATAACTACATCAATGAATTTCTCCATTGCTTTTAATTGCACATAGATTGCTAATTTATGGTATTTAATATATATACACTCTAATTTAACCATAATTATTTGGATACTTCTAACTTTAATGATGAAGTTCATCTGAGCAGCCCAACGTTTTTTTTTCTTGTTACCAATATCGTACTTTCACTTTCACTCTATAGCAGCATTATCTTTTTTCTTTGATGTTCAAAATTTCTAGAGTACCCAGTGTAATTATTGATGTAGTGTTCAAGTTTCTGTAACGTCTAGAAAATTTACATTTCTCAAAACTTCACAGGAAATGTGGTACTTTGTGGCACCTGGAATATAAAATCTAGGAATACAAGAGAACAAGAGATTACTAAAGAACTTGCAGACAGAAAAAATATATGCGCCCTACAAGAAACCCAGAAGAATGGAAAAGGGCAAAGTATGTTAGATAATTATATAATGATATACAGTGGAGTACCGAAGGAAATAAGAGCCAAGGACGGAGTCGCTATACTAATTAAAACTTTTGAATCAAATCGTGGAATGTAAATATATATCACAAAGAATAGTTTATGTAAAAATCAAAACATGAATATAGTGGGAGTATATGCCCCGTGAATAATAGAGATATAAACACCAGAGAAACCTTCTATGAAGACCTTCAGAGAACAACAAACCAGATTCCACCTAACGAATATATGAGAATTATGGGAGACCTCAATGCCCGTGTGGTAGAGACGACGTCATCCCAGGTGTAAAGCAGCGACACAAGTAGAACAAAAGGAATGATAATGGAGACTTCTGCAGTACAAATGAAATACGGATAAATAACACACTTTTCCACCATAAAGAACAATACAAATATACGAGGAGAAGGTAGCGTTAACTTCCTAGGACTACACATAGATGATACGCTAAATTGAAAAGTAGACTGTGACAAATTAATTAACAGCTTAATTATTTGACACATCTATATCTAGAAATTTACAACCAGATAACAAATATAAAAATTGAAAGTCAACATGATGACTCTACAAGATACCTTTATCAAAAGGGGCTAACAGAAAAAATCGAAAACAATAAGATCACAGGAAATTCAATTGTGAGAAAATTAAAACAAACATGTTAAGTGCTGGAAAGGAGTCTGTAGGTGAAACAAGAACAAACAGAAATAGAAAATTTCAAAACCAAACGCCTTGATAAGAAAAAAAAGCATACTTGGAATACGCGTCAAACAGAAAACAGCAAACGTATAATAAATATAAAAGAATAAGAAACGAAACTCACACACTCGTCAGAAAAATAAAAAACGACCACTGGGAACGCTTCTCAAAGGAAATGAATCACGACTTCTATGGTCTCCAAAAAGACATGTGTTTTATAAGAGGACAGAGAGCAGAAATGAAGAAAATAATAGGAGTAGAACATATAGATAAGAATACTTGGATTGAGTACCTACAAAAATTATACAGAGAAGAGGAACCTGCTCCAAATGAATCAGAAAGCACAAAGAGAACTTAAAAACAGAAAGGCCGCCGGTAAAGACTGAATAGCAAACGAATTGTTAAAATACGGCGGAACAGCGATAATCAAGGAACTAATAACAGCAAAGTACCGGAAGAATGGAGAACCAGCGTCGTCGTTCTATTGTTCAAAAAAGGCGATAAAAGGAACCAGAACACTACGCTGAAACTAACAACTAAAATACTATTAAAACAAATAAACTCTAACAGATGGACAACAAGGTTTTGGAAGAGGAAGATCACATACAGATGCATTGTGATAAGACAAATCGTCGAGAAAGCATTAGACAAGCCAGCCTTCCTATGCTTCATCGACCTAAAAAAGGCGTTCGACAGAGTAAGGCTAAAAGACGTAATTCACCTATTATACAAAAGAGAAATCCCGCTGGATATAATAAAAACTATCGAAGATATATGTTGACAAAATACAGTAGAAGCTAGAATAGATGGACAACCTACAAAACCGATAGACATAGGAACCGGTATAAGACAGGGACACTCCTTAAGCCCCTTACTCTTTATTTATAAGTAAATGCCGGTGAAGGATACAAAATGGTAGAGAAATTATTGGAAACAGCAGAGATACGAATACTGAGAAGAATCATCGGAAATACTCTAAGAGACCGATTAAGGAGCGATCAAGTTAGAAGGAAATGTAACATCGGGAAAATAAACGAATGGGCGCTGAACAGAAAAAAGGAATGGAGTAACCATACAAGTAGAATGGGGGAGAACAGGTTAGTTAAGACAGCCAGAGATAAATCGCCAGCAGGTGGAGGAAGTGCGGGCCACCCACGCAAAAGATGGAGGGACATCACTTAAAGGCATAAAGGTTATCAATTAAACAGGCCTTTAAGGTCTTTAACAAGAAGAAGAAGAATTTGTATTTCAATACCGTCGCAAGTATAATTATTTTATATAATATGAAATTACCAATGATATTTTGCAAGCTAGTAGTATACGAGTATCCCAATCTTGCTATGTAATGCGACGCGTATTGATTTCATTTTTGATGTAACTTATTTTAACACATTCATACCCATAATGTAATATATTTTAAGATGGTAAAATAGCAAGGTAACCAAGTATGAACCTTTTGGTTCATCAATTGTAAACACAGACATGTTGTGGTTCTATGATTACACTACAGTTTGCTGACTTTATAGCATGGTGATCTCTATTTTGAGGTATAAGACTATATAAAATGTTGTATAATATTACCACATTCATTTATTAAGGTTAACGTAGCGTGATAGCAACTGTGATCCTTCAACAGGCAATATGATTTAAGTGCGTATTGATCTATGTATCTATAACTAGTACTATTTTATTGATGTTGGTATTATTGTTGTAGTAGGCAGAAATGTTTTTTTTTTGTAGTTATTTCCCTTATCCGCAATAAAGGCAGCAGAACTTGCTTATAAATGTATATACTGAGTTTAATTGTGTTACATTTATTTTATCCTCCCCTAGATACCCGCAACACGTATATCCCGTAGCAACTCCGAGATGATGGATCCGGATGGAATGGAAACGAAATCTCAAACAGAATATATATATATATATATATATATATATATATATATATATATATATATATATAATATATATATATATATTATAAATCTAAAACAGCCGCGTGGAGATCGTCAGCTTTTTTCTAGTTGATGAAGTAGTTTTTTTACTTTTAAAAATTTTTTGTCGGTTTTTAAAATTTTGAAATTTACACTTGTGCATGCACAAGTTAGTGATGTCTTTTTAGAATTTTAGTTAGGAATTTATCTTTTTAAGAGACCTCATATTAAACTTGGATGACTTTAATCGATGGAACCTAAGGTAGATTAAAGCAATTGTTCGTTTAAACCAACGTTTGATGGAACCTCTACTAAAAGGTTGTTTAAACGTTTGATCTAAAACTTCCAAAACTAGTAATCATTTGCTAAATATCCTTAATTAAACATTGTGGGAAAGATTTTGAGTATTCCTAAAACCACATTTAGAGTCTTTCCACTATGGAAGTTAATTTATACAACAAAGGAATTTTGATCAACAAACACATAGCATAGGTTAATCGTTACAATGTAAACGTGATTGATAATTTAATAGAAGAAGAAAAATGTAAGTTAGCTATTCTGAAAGTCTATTCAAAGAATGAAACAAAAACGAGGTAAAGTTCATGTCACTATCAGATTTCGGTATAACCACCAGGAAGAGAGAGAGCGACACAATACAAAGTAGCATTTAAAAATAATATACGTTTCAAACGCTGCAGACAAAACAAATAACGGATTGAAATCGGGTGCTTGTACATAAAATTGTTCAGCCTGTAACTCGGTATACATACTAATAAACAAAATTAAACATTTTGGAAGGTTTTGAAATTTATAAATATAAAAATGAGCAAGCTGATCTATTAAATTTGCCATTACTACAAAGGAAGCATAAAATAGATACCCTACATCTTTAATTGGTATGTCTAGATTTTTAAATTGTCCTTTACGTAGACCTTGGAGTGTTTCTCATAATGTGACACTGGTATTATATATGATTAAATGTTCTTAAGTATGTATTGGCATTTTCACGATGGTGGTTCACGACTACGTTCTGGGTATAATTCTAAACGCTGTTTAATAATATTTAATTTATTAAAGAGCTAGTTATTAATTGTTACCAAAATTCTTAATTTTTGTAAAAGCTATTGTAATATCGAAATGGCTCGAATAAATAAAAACTGTTCATTAGATTTATTATGTTATGGGTGCCTAGCACAGCCTAACAGCCATTATAGAAAGATGACTTAACTTTGTTCAAATCTTCTACTGTTGGAAGAATGTATTAAATTGAATCACAGAATTCGGTACGTAAGTTATTTAGTTGTTGTTCGGAATGGAAAACGTTGACGGTACTGAGTACTGTTAAATTCTAGAAACATGGTTACATAACTGTAACAGGTGGCCAACTAAGAATGGACGACGGATATATCTCGGGAACTGTTGATCGGATAACCTTAGAAAAAAAATACTAATCGGTAAATCGGCCAAGAGAAATTGCTGGAAATTATTTTTAAGATCGAAAGATGGTCTCTAGGGGTCGCAACTGATATAGCCATTAATAATAATACGGGCCCTCTAAAGGTACATTTGACATATTAAACTTTGGACAAAACATTCTCAAGGAGCACAGGTAAGCGAGCTTTCGATTGTGAATCTTCACTATAAATTTACAAATGTATACTTAATGCTTTTCCTACAAAAACCAATAATATCCTGTTGAATGAGTCGCCACCACTTGTTTTCAGGTTATATTCGTCTTGCACCAGGCATTGATTGCTGCAGATTTTGACCAAGGACTAGACCATTGCCACTGGCTTTTGGGTATGATGGTAGAAGATCGGCATTTTTTTTCACGTAGATTCTTAGCAATAGAGGTGCGTATCTCCATAATATGCACTATTTGTCAAGAACAAATCCGTACTGGATGCGAGAAGTCAAGCATCAAGGTCGTTGGTCTGTAAATTGGTTGGCAGGAATTTAGGAGGGCGAATTATCGGCCCATTCTTTTTTTTTAACCAACTAGATGGTGAAAATTACTTAGTTTTTAAGAGAATACAGTTTGACATGTAGGGCGGCGTTGATTAAATTGTGGCAATTAATTTAAATTCGTTTCCCAAGTAACATATAGTATAGGTATTGCATAGCCAGCGGCCTAATAATTATTTCATTGATATCTTCGGTTGGATAAAAGATAGGAAGTTGCGGTTTGCGTTGACTTTTTAGGAACTTTGTCCTCTATGTAAGTGTACTATTTAAAAATTTCATGATAATGCGCAATAATTGTTGTAATGTCAAACAGCGCCCTCAGCTACCATGGAAAAATCTATTCGGACAATGTTTATGCAGTAGAGTTTTAAGTAAAAAGAGCTCTTTCAAACGAGTCCTAGTTTGTTGAATTCCGTAAATTCAAACGGTAATGATTCATTAAAATAAAAACATGTTTGACGTTCCCACCACTACAGTTTATAAGACAGGAAAATACGCCAGTGTTTACTATGGAAATATTTGACATCTACCTTTACTTGCATATTTTCTGAGAAAGGGCCCGTTTTATGATTAACCATAATAGTCGCGCCCACTAGCGGCCATCTTTCGAACTTGAAAATAATTTCCAGGGATTTCTCTTGGCCATTAGTATTTTTTTTCAATGTTGTCAGATTGATAGTTCCCGGCGTTCCATTTTTAGTTAGCCGACCGGTGCGAGGCTATTACATTGTGAAAACTTACAATTGACAAACAAAAAACCTTAACAATGAATATAAATGTATACTCCATCTCAATATTTGCATTATTTTAACAAGTAAATCACCAACATTTGTACGTTATGAAACTGAACATTTTTTGCTGTGCTAACGCTTAATAATGATTGTTTTGTAGAGAATACTGTCCATTTACTAGTAATAATGGTAATGTTACGAATAATAATATCAAAAATGTACTAAATCTTAAATTTTAAATTTTCTACCGCAGGCGTCCTAGAAAACTCGCCGCTAAGTAACTAGTTTTCTATTCACCTGAAACAAAAAATTTTAAAACTTGTTCTTCTTGTGTTTAAAGTTGATGTGTTAGTCTGGCTTATTCTGTAACTAAAGAACTTACCTTCTCTTGACATCGTGCAGTGTCTGCCCCTAAGCCTCCCATAAGTGGAATAGGAAATAACTTAGGTTTTACATTTTTACTTTTACGTAGTTTTCTTGAAGCAGAAGCCCCATTGTATCTAAATATTTCTGAAGTACTACTTGGAAATAGTGAGTAGTTGGTTGTAGTTATAGTCGATGTATTCCATTTGCGCTTTAAACTTCTTTCATCTGATTCTTTTTCTTCAGATTCCTTAATAGCTTTAAAGTAGTAGCTATAAAAATTATTAATAAATTAGTATTACTGAATTTTATAAATACATTTAAGTGAGACATGCCTAGCTGTTTCTGACTGATTATCTTCCAGATCTTGAAAAATTTCATTCCCAGATGATGTAATACTAATAGCGCTTCTAATGCTATCACCACACACTGATCTTTCGGTATCCTTTGGATCTGGTTTAGATCTTCCATCTGGATAACCTATTCGTTTATGAAACATTTTTAAGTACGACTTAGAGCGCGCTTCAGGAATGATCGGATTAGTAATATGTTTCCTAATATATAAAGAATTACTGCCTCTTGCACAATTCTTCTTTAACTCCCTATTTGTTATTTTCTTTTCTGAATCACTGATTTTGTTTTCTAGATAAGGACTAAATGAACAATTTTTCGACTTAACTTCAAGTTTACTCATCTCTCCTAAATACAGGGGTACCAAAGTGGTTATATCAGGGGAGTCCTCATTTTCTTGTTTATTTGTTATACTACATTTAATTTGGAACTGACTAATTAAACTTGAATTTGGACTTATTTTTGAAGTTGTAGATGTGCCCGAAGGAGGTTTGATTATTATAAGACTTGTATTTGAGGATCCGCAGGTTTCTGATCGAGAGCATTGACAACTATTATTTAACGAGCTATTTGAGGGATATTCTCCTTCTAGAGAATCGTAAAATTGGTCGTTATCCATACATACATATTATAAGTAAATCTAATAAATTTAGCGGCATTTAAGTGTCAAACATCTGCCATATACCTACAAAATACAATTAAGTACAGCACACTTATCACGATAGATTTTTATATAGGAATAAGTAACCATTGTTACGATAGAATAATATAAGCTGTCCCTTGATCAGGTTGCTGTACACTGCACGTCTAAAGTCCGTTCTCCCCTTACTAATTTTTGAACCACTTGGTACATCGCAACGAAATTTGGAGGGCTTAAATAGGAGATGAAAACAGCTGAAAGTTTTAAAATGGCGGCTGACTTTTTTAAATAAAACCCATTTCATTTCAAAATTTGATGATTTCAAACCCAATTAAAACCACGAACGCTTTCAATCAAGTTGGAGAAAAATCGTTGTTTTGATTGTGAATTTACACAACACATTCGTAAGCTTCGAGATTTTCCGGTAAGCGGTACTGTTTATTCTTAATAAACTGTCTTTACGCCGAATAATATACGGGTGTTCTATTAAAAAAATTAATTGAAGATGGCGCCTAGCCGCCATTTTAAAACATTTAGCAGTCATTTTACCATAAAAATGTAGGTTGTCTTTATTCTTAGTAGTTTAATATCAAAGCAGAACATACAAAATATGTTTTAACGCCATGGGTTAGTGGCAACGTTGTCACCATAAACTCATTACGTGTGTTGCAGGCAAACGGTATTCGATTACCTTAAAAAAATTTCAACTTCGTTCATAACAAACACTTATAATAATTTAATATTTGTCAAGTTGCTTTGGTATGTGTGGATCCGTGTGATATTGCAGGCTCACATTCCAATAATATAAGTAATTTGATTGTAATCTCATTATATTTAGAATTTACATCAGTGCTACATACATAAAGACAAAATTTGCTTCGATTGTGGCTTGAATCTCGATGGCGCAGTTGGTTAGCGCGGTACTCCAGCAAGGTATAGGTCGCAGGTTCAAATTCTACCAGAGGTAAACTTTTTATTTACGTATTTAATAAAATTAATACTATTTTTTTAATTTCAAATGTTGTTTCCTTTAAGTCTTCTATCGAATGACAAACTATTCACATTAACCCTTATTATGAGTACAAAACTACAACAGAATTCTGTCAGTGGCAATAATGAAACAGGGTGTTCATGTTCTCTTTGGTAGCTCACTAGAATCATAAACAATGCGTTGTATAGTCTGCGAAAAAGGTATGATTCAGGACCAAGTGAAGTTGTACCGCGTTGATGAAGTAATTTCGTGGTGGTATTATTAATTACGACCTAAAAAAATTCGATGTCGCCGTTGTAGTATTGTCTTTGGGGTTGATTTGGAATTTTTAATCAAACGCCTTTCGCTATTCACCAACTATCCCGTCCCCGTGTATTGTATTGAATGACCCGTCTTCACATTACACATAACATGCATTAGTCATGCTCTATTTGATATTCATACATAACACTGGTTTACTCAATTGCTCTTATACACTACATCTCTTCCTTGTTTAACAATTTAAATGAGTTATAATTAATATATAATAAGTTGAAACAATATTGACAATACTAAATATTATATAGTTATTATACATACATTAACAACACCCTTAACAACTTAGGCCAGAATCCACACAGGTTTCAATCGCCTAAAACAACAATGGAAATACAGATATAATATACCTACTAACTAACTAATTTTATTGTGGTTTATATTGAACTTAATTACTTTATTTATTAAACACTTCCCATCCTCCTTCTTTTTTACGTAAGTGAACATTTCGTTCTAACCCCTTGCTCAGTTTCATCATTTCTCACGCGGACATCAGTAGAAGGGAGACACCTTGGCCGCCATCTTGGATTTTGAAGTCACAAGACCGCCCACGTGGGGGACCGCATTTTCCACCATTATTTTTACTCGCTTACGTGTAGGACGTATTTTTTCACCCCTATTTTTACACATCCACGTGTGAGACCGTATTTTCAACCCTTTTTTATCCCTAATTTTCACATACCCACGTGTGAGACCGTATTTTCAACCCTTTCTTTTCGAAGGCCCTTTTCAACCCTAATTATTTTTACTCGCTTACGTATAGGACGTGTATTTTCACCCCTATTTTATGACAGCTCACGTGTAGGACGTGTTTTTTCACCCTATTTTATGACAGCTCACGTATAGGATGCGTATTTTCTACCCTATGGGTCAACCCTAATTAGAGCCTTTCTGTACTTGCTCACGTGAGGGGCAGGTCTTGGTGCTGGGGTTGGACCTAGACTTGGACTTGGACTTGGGGTTGGTCTTAGGGTTGTTTTGATGGTACTAAGGTCCTTCTGGCTATATTAAGAACAGTGTCCCTGGAGGTTAGGCAATTGCACACGCATACAATGTTGGAAAATGCATAATTAATAAGATATTATTATTAAAATTATCGATCCTATTGTTTTAAAATGCTCACATGCTATTGGATGATCTTTTACCTATACGAGAAAACGTTGTATTTCTAATAAGGAGGTTCTTGTAAGACACGTGTAGGAATTCGCAACTTGTTCTCAGGCCTTCGCCGCCTGACCGGAGATGGTGCGGGAATCTAACCTTATAAGACAAGTGTAGAGCTTAGCCCCTATCGTGGCCCCCTTAATGCAATTGTATGAGGGTTCTAACTTAATCTTACAGCTGTAGGCCTTTGCTCCATCATACAAAAATGTATTCTAATAAGGAGGTTCTTGTAAGACAAGACTTGTATCAGGGTCTGCGCCCGAGCCCCTTTGAGTAAAAATTGATTTTAGAGCCATCTAGCAGCGTATAGACTAATGAACATTTTCTGAAGCTGATAATGCACACTCTCTCTCTTGCTCTATCTTGTTTCTTCCTCCCCCTCTCTCTCTTTCACACACACACACACACACACACACACACAAATCAATTAATTAATCAATCTCAAATCACGATCGATCACCAGATCAATCACAATCAATCAACTGAAATTGTCTTACAGTTTGCGGAAACCAGATTACAGTTCAAACTGAATACATTAAAGTCTAATTAAATATGACGTGAAATAATAAATAATTTCTACCCTAATGCAATCATGCTTTATGTATAGGCAGATTCTCTAAACAGACACCACCTATACATTCGGAACATCGTATTTGATTTATTTGCATGTTCAATTACATACACACACATACAAAATTGTTTCATTGTAATGTGTTCATTAACAGTGTAAAAAACCATTTAAAGAATGACTGAAAAGTAATAATTACTTATATAACATAGAGTTAAATTGAAATAACATGTTTTTAAGAATATCAAACTGATATAAGGGAAATAAAAGGCAAAAGGTTTTAATGGTTTATTATTATACGTAAATTAACAATAACTACAAGTTTAAAATCAACGAATACGTGCGCACCTACTATTTTATAGAGTTGATCTTATGACGTCATCCTGCGTAATAATACATTTTTAAAAATCTTTATCGACATTTTTGTTAGCAATATCAGGTAAAAAAACATATATTAAAAATAATACGCTTACCTCTAGAAGTTTTTTTCCTTCAACTGCACCATGCGTTGAACAGATTTTTTTTATACAACGTGTCTCACTAAAATACGATATGTGATTGGCTGGATATAAACAGCCGATTACATACCGAACATTAAACTATTTTAGAAAGTAATACACAAAAACCTGAATTCGTATTTAACAATCATGTTGTACTTACAAAAAAATTTGCATTCAAAACACTTACAAATATTTTAAAAATTTTACTAAGGCGGAAATTACTTTTAAATAATTGAATCTTCAGGTTACATAAAAACTATTGTATACGCAATTACGTTCACACACACACACACACACACACACACACACACACACACACACACACACACACACACACACACACACACACACACACACACACACACACACGTGATTCACGTTATATGGATTTTTATAAGTTAGTATTAATAGCAATGTCAACTAAACGTTTTAAAAATTTCTAATCTGAAATAAGAGTGACGTAATCTAATTTTATTTGAAATTTTATGGAGAGTATCATCAGCAACGAGATTTTGAGATACAATCACCTCATAGTCTTCACCTTGAACGATTATATTGTAACAACCTATAAAAGTAGCTAATAACCCCTGACAGCTTTTATCAGACACTATTATTACATGGACATGAGGTTAGCTCTAAATTAACTGGTTTCAACACGGCTCTGGAAATGCTGCACACGCTTCAAATCTTTCAGCTCGTTCGCAGAAGTTGTACCGTATTCATTTCCTTCAATTTTTATCTGCATTCTGTTTCGAGACTGTAGTACGTTTTCTAATACATAAACAGAATCTTCAATACTGTGATACGTGTAGCAGCAAAACACATTAGCTAGCTAGTTTCACCTCTATATTATTTTACATGCAGGCCTGACCTTATCATAAATAAGTACATCTGTCAAAAAGCTAATTAAACATAACTCCACGGACTGGGCATAGCAAGCAGCGTTTCCAATTATAGCTTTTAGTTAACACAATAGTGCCTGCAATTACATACAATCGACAAACACGGCTTTAGCACGAGGATCAAACGAAAACACGCACGCACTTACGCACACTCGCACTTACGCACGCCCGTACGCACGCACGCACGTACGTACGCAAGCTTGCACGCTCGCACGCACGCACGCACGCTCGCACGTGCGCACGCACGCATGCAAGCTCGCACGTTGGCATACTCGTACGCTCGCACGTACGCACGCTCGCACGAACGTACGTACGCACGCACACACACACACACACACACACACACACACACACACACACACACACACACACACACACACACACACACACACACACACACACACACACACACACACACACACACACACACACACACACACACACACACACACACACACGAGGGTGCGAAAACACGCAAACGCAAAAACACACTAACACAAAAACGCAAACGCGAAGACATACATACTTTTATGTCTGTGTAAATTTTTACAACAATCAATGTATAAATAAACAAATGCACGCAATTTCAAGTTAACCGTGCATTTAGACAGGACAATAGTATTTCCTCGATTAAAGAAAAACTATTGGGTAACGAATTATTTTGATAACTTGAGCGAAAAGAGCGTTCCCTCTGTTATGTCTGTGTAAATTTTTGCAACAATCAAAGTATAAATAAACAAATGCACGCTATTTTAATTTAACCGTGCATTTAGGCAGGACAATAGTATTTCCTCGATTAAAAAAAAACTATTGGGTAACGAATAATTTTGATAACTTGAACGAAATGAACTTTCCCTCTGTTATGTCTGTGTAAATTTTTGCAACAATGAAATGATAAATAAACAAATGCAGGCTATTTTAATTTAACCGTGCATTTAGACAGAACAATAGTATCTCCTCGATTAAAGAAAAACTATTGGGTAACGAAATATTTTGATAACTTGAACGAAAAGAGCGTTCCTTCTGTTATGTTGGTGTAAATTTTGCAACAATCAAATATAAATAAACAAATGCACGCTATTTTAATTTAACCGTGCATTTAGACCCCCCCCCCCCCCAAAAAAAAAAAAAAAAAAAAAAAAAAAAAAAAAAAAAATAAACAAATCCACGCTATTTTAATTTAACCGTGCATTTAGCAGGACAATAGTATTCCTCAATTAAAAAAAACTATTGGGTAACGAATTATTTTGATAACTTGAGCGAAAAGAGCGTTCCCTCTGTTATGTCTTTGTAAATTTTTGCAACAATCAAATTATAAATAAACAAATGCACGCTATTCTAATTTAACCGTGCATTTAGACAGAACAATAGTGTCTCCTCGATTAAATAAAAACTATTGGGTAACGAAATATTTTGATAACTTGAACCAAAAGAGCGTTCCTTCTGTTATGTCTGTGTAAATGTTTCCAACAATCAAAGTATAAATAAAAGAATGCACGTTATTTTAATTTAACCGTGCATTTAGACAGGACAATAGTATTTCCTAGATTTAAAAAAAACCATTAGGTAACGAATTATTTTGATAACTTGAGCGAAGAGCGTCCCTTCTGTTATGTCTATGTAAATGTTTACAACAATCAAAGTATAAATAAACAAATGCATGCTCTTTTAATTTAACCGTGCATTTAGACAGAACAATAGTATCCCCTCGATTAAAAAAAAACTATTGGGTAACGAAATATTTTGATAACTTGAACGAAAAGAGCGTTCCTTCTGTTATGTCTGTTCTGTTATGTATGTTTCCAACAATCAAAGTATAAATAAACAAATGCACGCTATTTTAATTTAACCGAGCATTTAGGCAGGACAATAATATTTCCTCGATTCAAAAAACTATTGGGTAACGAATCATTTTGATAACTTGAGCGAAAAGATCGTCCCTTCTATTATGTCTGTGTAAATGTTTCCAACAATCAAAGTATAAATAAACAAATGCACGCTATTTTAATTTAACCGTGCATTTAGGCAGGACAATAGTATTTCCTCGATTAAAAAAAAACTATTGGGCAACGAATTATTTTCATAACTTGAACGAAAAGAGCGTTCCCTCTGTTATGTCAGTGTAAATTTTTGCAACAATCAAAGTATAAATAAACAAATCCACGCTATTTTAATTTAACCGTGCATTTAGCAGGACAATAGTATTCCCTCAATTAAAAAAAAAACTATTGGGTAACGAATTATTTTGATAGCTTGAACAAAAAGAGCGTTCCCTCTGTTATGTCTGTGTAAATTTTTGCAACAATCAAAGTATAAATAAACAAATGCACGCTATTTTAATTTAACCGTGCATTTAGACAGAACAATAGTGTCTCCTCGATTAAAAAAGAAAACTATTGGGTAACGAAATATTATGATAACTTGAGCGAAAAGAGCGTTCCTTCTGTTATGTCTGTGTAAATTTTTGCAACAATCTAATTATAAATAAACAAATGCACGCTCTTTTAATTTTACCGTGCATTTAGACAGGACAATAGTATTTCCTCGATTAGAAAAAAACTATAGGGTAACAAATTATTTTGATAAGTTGAGCGAAAAGAGCGTTCCCTCTGTTATGTCTGTGTAAATTTTTGCAACAATGAAAGTATAAATAAACAAATGCACGCTATTTTAATTTAACCGTGCATTTAGCAGGACAATAGTATTCCCTCAATTAAAAAAAAAACTATTGGGTAACGAATTATTTTGATAGCTTGAACAAAAAGAGCGTTCCCTCTGTTATGTCTGTGTAAATTTTTGCAACAATCAAAGTATAAATAAACAAATGCACGCTATTTTAATTTAACCGTGCATTTAGACAGGACAATAGTATTTCCTCGATTAAAAAAAACTATTGGGTAACGAATAATTTTGATAACTTGAACGAAAAGAGCGTCCCTTCTGTTATGTTGGTGTAAATTTTGCACAATCTAATATAAATAAACAAATGCCAGCTATTTTAATTTAACCGTGCATTTAGCAGGACAATAGTATTTCCTCGATTAAAGAAAAACTATTGGGTAACGAAATATTTTGATAACTTGAGCGAAAAGAGCGTTCCTTCTGTTATGTCTGTGTAAATTTTTGCAACCATCTAATTATAAATAAACAAATGTACGCTGTTTTAATTTAACCGTGCATTTAGACAGGACAATAGTATTTCCTCGATTAAAAAAAAACTATAGGGTAACAAATTATTTTGATAAGTTGAGCGAAAAGAGCGTTCCCTCTGTTATGTCTGTGTAAATTTTTGCAACAATGAAAGTATAAATAAACAAATGCACGCTATTTTAACTTAACCGTGCATTTAGACAGAATAATAGTATTTTCTCGATTAAAAAAAAACTATTGAGTAACGAAATATTTTGATAAATTGAACGAAAAGAGCGTCCCTTCTGTTTTGTTTGTGTAAATTTTTGCGACAATCTAATTATAAATAAACAAATGCACGCAATTTCAATTTCACCGTGCATTTAGACAGAACAATAGTATTTCCTCGATTAAAAAAAAACTATTGGGTAACGAAATATTTTGATAACTTGAGCGAAAATAGCGTTATGTCTGCGTAAATTTTTGCAACAATCAAGCATAAATAAACATATGCACGCTATTTTAATTTAACCGTGCATTTAGGCAGAACAATAGTATCTCCTCGATTAAAAAAAAACTATTGGGTAACGAAATATTTTGATAACTTGAGCGAAAAGAGCGTCCCTTCTGTTATGTCTGTTTAAATGTTTCCAACAATCAAAGTATAAATAAACAAATGCACGCTATTTTAATTTAACCGCGCATTTAGCAGGACAATAGTATTTCCTCGATTAAAAAAAAACTATTGGGTAACGAATTATTTTGATAACTTGAGCGAAAAGAGCGTCCCTTCTGTTATGTCTGTGTAAATTTTAGCAACAATCCCCATTACC